>VDFB02281492.1:301221926-301275393 GCA_007258455.2 Sequoia sempervirens
CTCTACCCCTTATCTCTCTCCCAACTCCCTCCCTATTTCCCTCTCTCTCAAGTCTCACCATCCTACCCCCTCTCCCTCTCTCAGGTCTCTCTCTCTCTCACTCACTCTTATCTACCTCCCCTTTACCCTTAACCCTCTACCTTCTACCCTCTATCCTCTATCTCTATTCCACTTCGTCTGTCTCTCTCCCCTCTACCCATAACCCTAAACCCTTAACCCTTAAACCCTATACCCTCTACCCTCTTCCCTCTCTCTCTCAAGTATCTCCATCCTACCCCCTCTCCCTCTCTCAGGTCTCTCTCACTCACTCACTCCCTCTATGTCTCTCCCTCTACCCTTAAACCCTTAACCCCACCTCCCTCTATCTCTCTCCCACTCCCTCACTTTCTCTCTCTCTCAACTCTCTCCATAATACCCCCTCTCCCTCTCTTAGGTCTCTCTCTTGCTCAATCCCTCTATCTCTCTCCCCTTAACCCTTAAACCCTCTATCCTCTTCCCTTAACCCTCCCTTCCTTTATCTCTCTCACCCACTCACTCCATCTATCTCTCTCCCCTATACCCTTAACCATGAAACCCTAAACCCTTATAACCCTCTACCATAAAACCTTAACCCTTAAACCCTCTACCATATACCCTAAACCCTAAAATTGTAACCATTAAACCCTCTACCATCTACCATTAACCCTTAGGTCTATGTGTACACAAATCGGATATCCAATTTGAATCGGATATCCGATTTGTAGAACAAAACTTATACCGTTACAAGTATTGTAATTTTTTTTTGAATGAATCGGATATCAGATCATAACGAATATCAGATTTGTGGGCCATAGAAAAGCCCCATGTGGGCCATTTTGTGCATTTCAACAGACCCTACATTCTATTTGTAGGTGACACACACGCGGTTTCAGAAAAGAAGAGACAAAGATCAACTTTTTGGAGCACCTTCTATTGAAATTTGTCATAAGCAATGATTTTTAGCATCTTTTATGAGGTATAATGGGAAGCATCAGTCGTTGGAAGCAAAAACGTAAGAGAAAGCTTACAAAAGAAGAAATTGAAGCATATAGACAAAGAGATAGAGAAAGTCATAGGAAGAGAAGACAAGGTATGTTAAATATTGGTGAACCTAACCCCTATGGTATTTCAAGTGAAGAGAAAATTGAAGATGTTCAAGGTGAAAATATTCAAGGTGAAAATGTTGGAATTGATATTCAAATTAGGAATGGAATTATTGAAATTGATAATGAAAATGTTCAAGGTGAAAATGTTGGATTTGAAGATGTTGAACATGATATTGAAATTGAGAATGAAAATATTGAAATTGATAATGAAAATGTTCAAGGTGAAAATGTTGGATTTGAAGATGTTGAACATGATATTGAAATTTGGAATGAAATTATTCAAATTGATATTGAAAATGTTCAAGGTGAAAATGTTGGAAATGAAGATTTTGAACATAATATTGAAGCAAGTGTAAATTATGTTTCACCAAATTACATGAGAAATGAAGAAACTTGTATGGAAGAAAGACATATTCCAATTTCAAGACCTTCAAGAACCCCTAAATGGTTAATTAAATTTGATGAGAACATTATAAACAATTCTGAAGGCAAGAGGTCAACACGAACTGTTCGGTTGTGGGATAGAAGACTTTTCAACCAATATTTTAGTGATAAGACATTGACCGAGCAATGCCAACTTTTTGCACAATTGCTAAAGATGCAAAAGATGAGACCTTTTCTAGCCAAATTGAAGATTCGTGTGAACAAGAAGATCGAAAAAAATTCTATTATTGTCAAAAATATTTTTAATGCTCTCAAGTCTATTGGAAAAAGTATCAAGGAAAAGGATAAGAGAGCTGCTCGGAGAGTCATTACAACTGCCCTAGTAAGCCATAAATTGAAAAAGGCTCACTTTATGAGACAAACTTGTATTGATTTTGACATAAATCATAAAACTTTGGATAGAGCACTTGCAAGAAGAGAAAGAATAGATGATCCTCTTCAAAATGATACATGGGCTTTTGCCAGGAGGCTTCCACGTGTTGATAAGAAGCTAACCGATAATGTAAAGAAGGTAATTCAACAATTTTGGCATGATAACTCTTGAGTATCACCCAATGCAAAGGATGTTTTAAAGTTAATAATTGGCAATCGAGACCGTACACCGCATCCTAGACATTTCTTGGAATCAAGCCAAACAATGTTGTTCAAAATTTTATTGAAACACATAAAAAATATGGAAATCTCACAAAGGACTTTTGAGGGTTTGAAGCCATTTTATTGTGCACCTCTTAAGATTCGTAATACTTGTTGTTGCAAATACCATGTGGAGTTTTCAATGTACCATGAGCTATTATGCTATATCCGTTCTACTTTGCATACTAATGAAATGTTGCAGGAGTGTGGTGCAATGCATCGTCCGAAATCATCAAGGGACTTGCTAGATCTATTTTTATGTTCTAGAGATGATGGTTGCTTTTTCTATAGAAATGATTGTTTAAATGCAAAGTGCTCACAATGTGGTGGCTTGTCAAATTTTGTTCAATTTTTTCATTAGAGTTTCGAACATGAATTTGGAAAGAAGCTTGTTGAGAAAAAGAGATATGAGATAGTCTAATATACTTTGCAAATTGGAGGTGAAGGTTCTAGATGTGAGTTGGTTACAAAAGAATGCAGTGTTGCTGATTTTATTTCAGATTTTAAGGACGATCTTTTCTACAAGTATGTAAGGCATTGTCATAGGTTTCAGTGGTTGAATCAACAATTTAGGATGTGTAAGGACTCTTTTTTGATTGGCACTATTATATTAGTGGTTGGTTTGGCAGAAAACTACACATTGCAACCACAAAACGAGGTACAATCTCAATATTACAATTCCATTCAGATTGCTATTTTTGTCCACATAACGTTTAGACATGCACTTGATAGTACAGAGGAGGATCGAAAGATAATCATAGAGTATCATTTTTATATGAGTGATTATAGATCTCACTCGTCTGAGTATGTCCAACATTGTTTCAAGAATTTTTTTGAGTTCTTGCAGGAGCATGATATAGCATTGGGCCGACATCTAATTTAATTAGATAATTGCACAGGTCAATTCAAGAATGCTCGTATGTTTTATTGGTTGAGTAGAATGCAAGTAGACAGGGGTCTACCTCATATTTGGAGTTTTTTTTAAGCTAGACATGGGAAAGGGGAGCATGATGGAGTAGGTGCATGCATAAAGAGAGCTCTAGTTAAGGAGCAATTGAAGATTTCAGGAGAAAAATTCAGCGATGCACGTTCTATAGTTGATTGGTGTAGTTCAACATTGTCACAGGGAGGGACACCTGATTCAACAGTGCACATATTCTTTTGGTTCATTGAGGAGGGTACAGTGGGAGGTAGATTGGATTGTCATACAATCAAAGATTCTTCAAAGATGCATTCATTTTGAAGCTCAGATGCAGGCACATGGACCATTTGGACACGAGAGTTGACTTGTTTTTGTTAGAGTTGTGTGCAGTGCGAGTGGGATCAATGCGAGTCAAGTGAGTGGGTGGATACATGGGTACCACAGTATCTAACTCCTTTATCTCAAACAATATCCATGACAAATGACATAATGGAAAGTTTAGTTGATTACAACCTGCAGATCTACTACAGATAGGACATATTTTTGCAGTTGTTGCACCACGGGGAATGAAGAGAGATCAGACTATTGGTTGGCTCGATGTGTGTAGGGTAAAGCATAAGCTAACACAACCGATGGAAGATGATGATGGTTTCATGTATCCTACAGGTTCAGTTGTGGTTGTAGGAACTTGGTTGCGAACATACATGATTAGAAAGAATGGCATACCTGCATTTGAAGACTACGAGAAACACAAAAGCATTCTCATGTATTCGCACCTTGTTATAGCAACAAATGTTAAGTTGTTGAAGCATCATGCGACCAAAGACAAAACAACTATGGACACTTAGTAATGTTGATCATGAAGCAATATTGGATACTCTTAAGCAAAGAGATGACCCTTCAGGCACACTTGAATAGAATTTTCAAGAATGGAAGGTAGAATGCTTATGTTCATTATGATTAAGTTTATTAGTGTTCTTTATTTAATACTGATATTTTATATACTATTGCAATGCAGGTGTCTTTAATAGTGATATTTTGTATGTAATTTTGTGATATTTTTGGCAAGATTGTTCATGGACCTACTGCAACAATAGCCAGCTCTGATCCTTTCGAAGAGGTATGCGTATTTTATAGTTTTCATCACCAACTCATCATCATTCAGGTTGTTTAGATTAATATAGATATGTTAGTCTAAGCATCTTTTCTATTGTGACAATATAGATTTCTCATTTTCCCACTTTTGTGATATTCCTGGCATGATTGATCATGGACCTGCTGCAAAAATAGCCAGCTCTGATCCTTTTGAAGATGTATGCAACAGATCACAACAATATAGATTGGTTATTCTAAGCGTCTTTTATAGTTTGCATTACCATCTCATCATATTTTGTGTCATTTAGAATAATATAGATTGGTTATTCTAAGCTACCTTGATGGTTTGTACAGATGCTTGTCAGTCCAAAATGTGAACATACTACTATTGTTGAAGATTGTGCCCTGAATGCCTCTAATAGGAAAATTTTGTAAACTTTCAATTCTCAAATTGGAAACAATGTAAGACGGTCATAATTGTGCATGGGCATAATCTATACCCAATGAAGTTTTTTGAAATGTGGGTCAAATGTCTGGCATTGTATAAAGGGTATGTTTAAAATGTAAAGGGGTCTGTATAATGGAAACTCATAGGTTTTTTAAAGGGGTCTATTTTTGTACTTAATTGAGCTACAACTGAAAGTTTTCTTCCTGGTTCTTTCCTGTCGGTATGCTCATTTGAACCAGGTTTTGTAATACTATATAGTCCTCTCCCCTACTATCTCTTACTCTATCTCTTACTCAAAGAGTAAGGAGAGAGCTTAACCCATCTATTTTTTTTTAAGAGACATACATATACTAGCAATCACATGTGAAGATGTAATGGGCACATTGATAGGTGCAATATGAAATTATGTATGCTACAATTGAAGTAATTGCAAGTAGTGACTCAACATCTAAATTCAAGCTCATCTCTCTAGCCTTTTATCAATTTGCATACTTAAATTACTATACAATACACCTTATCCTATTCTTATTCACACACATCTATACATTTACCTTATTTTCCCATTTATCCATTAGCCACCTGGAATTGATTGTTAGCCACTTAGATTTAATTATTAACCCATTATAGGACACTTCTTCAATTGCAAGGGTGACCTCATGGTCACAAACCTATTCCCTTTCATTTTAAAATTCAAAATTCAAACTTTTGGCTAAGTGGCGTCATTCACCCACTGAGTTGACTATACACATGTTTGGCATAATTTGATGATATACGCTAGCATTAATAACATACAATTGCAAAATATTTTTTTTCTTGGCAATTTATTTGCTACCCCAAGGTTTTAGGGGTTTGTGTGGTGTTTGAAGGTATGTTGCTTTGCATTTTTGGGCTAATTGAGTAGCCTGTTAAAGGGTGAATGTATAGGAAGTCAACGTTGGTCCAAAGGAGTCTATTTTGTTTCTCATATATGTTGTGTGACTTGGATATGGGTGTTTGAATCAGTCATGTGTTCGTCTGGTGTTTTGGAAGATTGTCGAGTAATTGGACAAAAACTAGTTTCTCACTATTACAAGGGTTAAAGGGGGTTAAAGAGGGAAATGTGTATTTAGTTGCTTGGAAAGTTTTAAGGGAGTTTTGGACTGTCCAAAGAGGTCAAAATAATATTGTTAGATGCCTCAAATAGGCAGGTTGCAAAGAATTTGTGATTGTGCCCTTGTGTCTACATCAATTTTTCACCTAATTTCACTCTGTCCAATATAGCTTGGAGTGATTCAGCATATTTGGGTGCAAGAGAGGACCATACCTAGTGTAAACGTACCAATCCGAACATGTTGGAACAGTCCGTTTGGTCGTATGAGTTGCGGAATGAAAGTTGTGCCACTTTGCAACTTTACATTGCTTGCATCTGGCAACTTTTTCCTCCACTGAAAAGTCATCACCACAGGAAAACGCCTTTGAGATACAAAAAATGAGAGAGGTTTTTGTAGATGGTCACAACATGATACCATAGCCTCAGATGGAGAGTCTGTAAGCATCACGGTCTCTGAGAAATAGACCTTCAAAGATTGTTGCCTTTTAGCACTTTGGACTCTTAAGGGAAATCGCAGGTCCCATGTAGCTCAGAGTGATTCAGCGTATTTGGGTGCAAGAGAGGACCATCCCTAGCATAAACGTACCCATTCGAATGTGTTGGAATATTCTGTTTGGTCATACGAGTTGTGGATGAAAGTTGCACCACTTTGCAAGTTTACATTGCTTGCATTTGGCAACTTTTCCCTCCACTGAAAAGTCATCACCACAGGAAAACACCTTTGAGATAGAAAAAACTGAGAGAGGTTTTTGTAGATGGTCACAACAGGATCCAATAGCCTCAAATAGAAAGTCTATAAGCATCACGGTCTCTGAGAAATAGACCTTCAAATATTGCTGCCTTTTAGCACTTTGGACTCTTAAGGGAAATCGTCGGTCCAATGTAGCTCGGAGTGATTCGGTGTATTTGGGTGTAAGAGAGGACCATCCCTAGCGTAAACGTACACATCTATACATGTCAGAACAGTCTGTTTGGTCGTACGAGTTGCAGAATGAAAGTTGCACCACTTTGCAACTTTACACTGCTTGCATCTGGCAACTTTTCCCTCCACTGAAAAGTCATCACCACAGGAAAATGCCTTTGAGATAGCAAAAACTAAGAGAGGTTTTTGTAGATGGTCACAACACGATCCGATAGCCTCAGACGAAGAGTCTGTAAGCATCCCTAGCGTAAACGTACCCATCTAGATGTGTTGCAACAGTCTGTTTGGTCGTACGAGTTGCAAAATGAAAGTTGCACTACTTTGTAACTTTACACTGCTTGCATCTGGCAACTTTTCCCTCCACTGAAAAGTCATCACCACAGGAAAACGCCTTCGAGATAGCAAAAACCCAGAGAGGATTTTGTAGATGGTCACAACTCGATCCCATAGCCTCAGACGGAGAGTTTGTAAGCATCACGGTCTCTAAGAAATAGACCCTCAAAGATTGTTGCCTTTTAGCACTTTGGACTCTTAAGGGAAATCGTCGGTCTAATGTAGCTCAGAGTGATTCGGCATATTTGAGTGCAAGAGAGGACCATCCCTAGTGTAAATGTACCCATCTAGATGTGTTGTAATAGTCCGTTTGGTCGTACAAGTTGCGGAATGAAAGTTGCACCACTTTGCAACTTTACATTGCTTGCATCTAGCAACTTTTCCCTCCAATGAAAAGTCATCACCATAGGAAAATGCCTTCGAGATAGCAAAAACCGAGAGAGGTTTTTGTAGATGGTCACAACATGATCCCATAGCCTTAGACAGAGAGTCTATAAGCATCACGATCTCCGAGAAATAGACCTTCAAAGATTGCTTCCTTTTAGTACTTTGGACTCTTAAGGGAAATCGCCGGTCCAATGTAGCTTAGAGTGATTCGGCGTATTTGGGTGCAAGAGAGGACCATACCTAGCGTAAACGTTCCATCCATATGTGTTGGAACAGTCCATTTGGTCGTACAAGTTACGGAATGAAAGTTGCACCACTTTGCAACTTTACAATGTTTGCATCTGGCAACTTTTCCCTCCATTGAAAAGTCATCACCATAGGAAAACGCCTCCAAGATAGAAAAAAATGAGAGAGGTTTTTGTAGATAGTCCCAACACGATCCCATAGCCTCAAATAAAGAGTCTGTAAGCATCACGGTCTTCGAGAAATAGACCTTCAAAGATTGCTGACTTTTAGCACTTTGGACTCTTAAGGGAAACTAGTGGGCAACATAGTTAACTTCTTCACAAAATTGGTTTGAAGTAATTTCATTCTTTTTTGTGCATTTAAAATGGAGTTTTAAGCCTTCCACCCTAAAAGTGACCTCTAAATAACTTCAAACACCTTAACTACCTCATTCTTATTCATTTGTTTTGCAAACAAGCATTTTCATTCCAAGAGGTTGAGCTTTCATTTTTGTGTGTTGGATTGAATGCGGACTGTGACACAACTTTCTTTTTTCAAAAATTGTTCAACATCATTGAACTAAGAATTTATCACACATCTGCTGAGAAACAAAGGAGTACCACAAACTAAAACACATTACACTTTGGTTCTCACTGATTTGATGTACTCTTCAACATCTCTCTTCTCTAAAAGCAACCTCTAAATCACTTCAAACACCTTAACTACCCTAAAAGTGACCCTAAAAGCGACCTCTAAATCACTTCAAACACCTTAACTACCTCATTCTTATTCATTTGTTTTGCAAACAAGCATTTTCATTCCAAAAGGCTGAGCTTTCATTTTTGCTTTCAAAGAAAAATCTTCCTATGCCACTGTTACACTGCACAGGTAAACCAGGTTTTGTATTATGGACCTATATTAAGCTACCACTCTCAAGTACCAATGTAAAAATGATACAAAATAACTTTTGAGACTGCAAGAAGACATCTGATAACTCTTGAGTGTACTAAAATAGTTCTTATGATTTTTGAAGAATGCTGATAACTCTACTACAGGAAGGTGATGAGAGATTGATTAGTGATGAAAAGCTTGAGGTATCTTATGAGGAATTCATGTCAACCAAAGAAATGATCAAGCGTGAAGTCAAAACTTGCAGCCATGGAGCTAAACCTACTGAACCTGAAGAAGATGGTTGTGTTGCTAATCGGAAGAGCACCTCTGGATGGTTGTGTTGCTGACTGGAAGAGTACTTAAAGATTCAGAGGGAGCCTACTGAACCTAAAGAAGATGGTTGTGTTGTTGACCGGAAGAGCACATCTAGATGTTGTTTCAGTTGAGGTATGCGATGAACACTTGTACACACCATAGTATGGTTGTAGTCATTATGGTTGATATCATGTTGAGGTGATATATAATATCACGATGAGATGATATTCTTCTTTTCACTTATGGTTGTAGCCATAGTACTAGGAATCACAATGAGGTGGTTTTCCTTGTGTAGCTGGAAGTATCCTCCCTAGTTGAGAGGGAGTGTTGATGATTATTGCAGCATCAGTCATATCCTTCCAACGATCTCCTCTACATAAGAATAAATTAAATATAGCCAAAGCTATTTAATTTATATATATATCAATTTGTGATTAATGCTAATTCATCAAGAGATGCGAGTTAATGAAGAGGTGCATTTATGAAGAGGCTGACATGCTTGAGGCATGATTTATGTCAAATAATATTTATTATTTTATGAAGGCCGACTTCTATCTTGGAGGCGCAATCTTTGAGGAGGCACATTATTTTTGGAGGCCGACCTATATTGTGAACAATCGCATCTCTCTCAGCTTGTATATATATTAGATGTACATTTCATTGTTTTGAGATATACATTTTTCATACATTCCATTTCATATCAAGTGCGAGTTAGTGAGAAACTCTTCAAGTGCAGATCGAATTATTGTGAGAAGGCTGAGGATTATCATTTGAGAATCACATCATTGTATTGTTTTGTTGGCATCAGTATGTGGTGCATATTATTAGGCCTCATTATCGGCCTTCATTGTAAAGGAGTTTCTATTGTGATTCAATAATATAAGTGATATTATTGGCTAGTTTTTTCTCCCTTAAGAGGAGGGTTTTCCCAAGGTATCTGCTGTGTTATTGTGTTTGATTTAGAATTAATTTTATGTGCATTAAATCTGATCATAAAACTAACATAAGTAAATGGCTGCATAGCGTGTGGAATGAGGGGGCAGCAAGCCTGAGACCCCTTTAAAGTTTGTTTGAGTGCTTTCTTTCCATTTTTTGTGAGTTTTTTGCCAAGTTTCCTCAAAGAAATGTGGTCTCATAGAATTCCATGACAAGCTAATGCAATTAATAGCTACTCCTAATTATTAGTTATGTAATGTGAAGTAATTGCATAACTGCTTAGGTTGACTTTGTAAAAGCTATATTGTTATTGAAAATTTTTCATCTATAAACATCTACTTGTTACTTATGCAATGAGAAGTAATACTTTGAGTTTGAAAGATGTGCAATGCAATGTAATCAACAATATGAATATAAACTACATAATATTTAACCATTCTTTTTATGCTATTGTACATTGAAATTTAACCATTGCTTACTTGATAAAATTTTCAAAGAGTTTAATCATGCACATGAGGAGGAAATTAAATTTTGATTGTCAACTTCTATATATATCAAATTATCCAATAATCAAGTGTGTGTCCATATACAAAAATGGCATCAACGCCAACTCAAACAAAGTTTTACAATATGTGGCATATGCCATATCGGTATCTATTCAATATTTACATGCCAAATAGTCTATCCCATCCTAAACTACTGGTGGATCATCAAAATGGAGCCTCTTTGAAGCACTCGTTGGCTCTGAAGGTAGCTACACAAGAAAAAGTCAAACCACAATTGAGATTAGTTATACTATATAATTTAAAATCGAATAATTAACATAAAAATCAATACACATTGAATTATAATTGAACTCTAAAATTGAAATCTTGATTACTTAAAATATATGTCTCTTTGAAGGGTCAAGAGTCCTAGAATATACCCCTCTCAAAGAACTAACCAAACCAACTTTTGTAACGTCAATCTATATATGTGAACAAAAAAATGAAATTGATCCAAGTTAGCATAAAATTGTTAGTAACAAGAACATATTTACCAAGCACAAAATAAAATAAACACATACCTCTTTAGTGTGATCTTTTTCTGTATCTCCTTTAGGTGTTTCAATACCTCCTTTAGGTGTTCTAATACCTACTCCTTCAGGTGTTGTGGTACTTATCAACAATGATGTACAACTCACAACCACCTGTACATAAAAATGACAAGTACATATGAAACTACGAATCTATGTCAATGTATGCATAATCAATAAAATATCTTATAAATCTTAATTCAATCAAATTTGTATTCAATTACCTTTCCCTTATCTAACATTGTGCATCCATAGTCTGGAGAGTGTTGCACCTCGCTCGCACTAGGTGTTTCCTACAAGCAGAGAATAAGATAAACATATAAGTTAATATATGATTTCATTAATGACAATTCAAATGACAAGCAAGTATACAGTAAAAAAATGTAAATGAGTGAGTGAAAAAATACATACTGTGTGTGTCTCGAGGCCAAATGAAATGGCCCTAAGGGTGCTATTAGTCACCCGTGTGAGCTCCTCCTTAGACATTAACTATTAAATAGACCATGTAAATAAATATTAGTACTTGATACTATCTCTTATTAATATTCATTTAAAAAAAATGCAAATTATGAATTTACACCTTAAATGTTACTTGCGTAACTACTCTAATGTCCACCTCTCTAGCAGGAGAGGAATTTGTAGGGTGTGCTCCACTCCCCTGCATGTGATCTGCTATAATCTCCACATCTTGGATGTCATAATCAGAAGTGTCTAATGGCTGCTCAGGGGGCTGTACAATAGGACCCAAACACATTTTTTGACACATATTGCAAATATGTGGCACAAAAATATGTGGACCCGAGGAGGATGATGCAGCAGCACTGGATCCATCGCCAGGATCACCAGACTATGGCTGAGCTACTGAAGAAGCATGGGAAACCAAAAGACCACTCAAAGAGTGAATGGCCTAGATCGTTTGTGTGGCTGCATCCTCCATAATATCTGGATGTTGTACTAGAGGTGGCGGAGGAAGGGGAGGACGGGGAACATGTGGGCGCCTAACTACTCTAGCTACCCCTGGCCTATCCTGGGGCATACCTCCACCAATGCCCTAGAAGGGTTTAATGTTAAAGTAATTGACATGATGCCCTAACAAACACTCAACATATAATTTTTTAATAAAGTAAAAAGGTACATCAAGATTATTGTTGGGTGGTTTATCAAAAACCATACACCAACGATCCCAAAAGTTATCTACTATGCCCCTATGTGTGCATCATTTTATAGAAAGTTTTGGTTTGTTAACATTAACTGGCAAATCGGTGTTGGGGTTAATAAATAAAGAGGCTATTTGGGCTTTTGTTATTTGGAGATCTTTCACATCATCATAAGACAATCCACATGCATAATATTGCCTCATGGTTTCTCGCCACGAATGAAATGCATTATGTTGGGTGGAGAGGGTTTCTACATTTGTAATTATTCCTGTCAATGTGGTTGACATACAGGATAATCGAGGGATTTTCTTATAAACATCACAAATGCCCCTCAATTGCTCCAATTTTTCATGGATTAAGTCTTCAATTGATGGCCGTGGAGGTGATGGAGCATTTGGCATTTCTACATTTTGATTCTCAGTTGGTGGATTTTCATTCTCAACTGGTGGAATTTGTGCATTCTCATTCTCAACAGCCATAATGCCTAATTAAAGTTAAAAAATAATTAATTTAAAATTAGACAATATAAATGAAACACTATTTTTAAATCAAAATCCATTAAATTTTTTTTTTTATCAAAATCCATTCTAAACTCAATTGTTTCATAAAAATTCAATCAAAAACCCTATTTTGAAAAAAAATCCACAAAAAACATTCATTTTTTTATCAAAATCCATTCTAAATTCAATTTTTCATAAAAATTCAATCAAAAACCCTATTGTGAAAAAAAATCCACAAAAAACATTCATTTTTTTATCAAAATCCATTCTAAACTCAATTTTTTCACAAAAATTCAATCAAAAACCCTATTTTTTTTAAAAATCCACAAAAAACCATATGAAATTATTCAAATCTAAATCAAAATTGAATCAAATCAAATAAAAATAAAAAAAACTTACCCTTCCAAATCAGATTTTGCCCAAATCAGATATCCATTACGCGAAGAAGCAATGCACTGTGCACCCATGGGTTCTTCACTATCAAATGACTTCAAAACAACGACTGAATTTCTTTATATATGCTTTTTTCAAATCAAATATCCAATTTGAATCAGATATCCAATTTGTAAAACTAGGTTTGGTGTTTGGTATGGTGACACCCAAGCCTAAAAAAAGTCAACACGTTCTTTCCACATTTTTCGGTTGGTGAAAGACGTGTTTTTTCCTCATTGCCACTTTTTGGCCCACCATGATCCTACACATACCCGCATACATTACAAAATCCTTAGATAGATCTCGATTAACTAGTACCAGAGCTATGGAAATAGCTTGCTTGACTTTCCCAAAGGCTTCTCGAGCTTTGGTCGTCCACTTGAATGCCTGATCCTTCTTAAGCATCAGGGTGATCGGCTTAATTATTCCAACAAAGTCAGAAATAAACTTGCTAACAAAATTCACTTTGCCCAGGAAGGACTGAACACCTTTCTTATTCACCGGAAGGGGATGTTCCTTGATAGCTTTCACTTGTTTGGGGTTGATTGAAATCCCTTCCTTAGATACCACATGTCCTAACAGCTTGCCTTGTGGTACTCCGAATACGCATTTCTTTGGATTTAGGGAAACTTCGAACTCCTCGCACTTTTGAAAAACTATTTCTAAGTGATCAAAATGATCATCCTTAGATTTAGAAAACACAATAAGTTCATCCAAATAAATAATAATAAACTTATTGACTAGTTTGCTAAATGTGATGTCCATCGCTCGCTAGAATGTTGCCCCTACATTGGATAAACCAAAAGGAATTTTAGCATATGAAAATATTCCCCACTTTGTGGTGAATGTAGTCTTGTGTTGATCCTCTTCCTTAACTCGGATCTGATTATAGCCAGAGAAATCGTTTAGCAAAGAAAAAATTTCAGATCCTGCAACCGTTTGTAATATTGACTCCATAGAAGGCAGCAGATAGTGGTCCTTTAGGGATGCTCTGTTTAGGTCTCGAAAGTCCACACATAAATGAATATCTCCATTCTTCTTTCAGACCAATACTAGATTAGATACCCACGTACTATGCTTGATTAGGAAGACAATGCATGACTTAATGAGCTTAGTTAACTCTTGTGCCATTAGCACTTCAATTTTAGGGTTTATAGCCTTTGTTTTTGTTGGACTGGTTTTGCACCTTCTATTAGCTCAATCATGTGCTGAATGATATCGGGATCATACCCCTCCAGATCATCATAAGACTAGGCCACTACATATTTTTCATAGAAACTGATGAGTCTTTCTTTATCATGGTGTGGGACATTTTTCCTGACTCGAAGATTCCTGCCATCTAAGTCCCGAAGGTCCACATAATCACTTTTGTCTAATACAAACTTCTATTTATCATTTCAGGCATCATCACAATCAATTTTTTTTTTAGAGTAACCAATCCTTTTGGAAGCTTGTTAGATTTGAACTGCATAATTTGTCCTTCATAAGCTTTGGCAATCTTTGGTTGAAGTTGATCGGCGAACTCCCCTGACTGTTGGATAAACGAGGCGATGTGTTCATCACTTTCAAAAACTTTCCAACTTTGATCATTGTCGGGGATTGCCAGTCAGACTAGTACTCGTACTAAATGTTTGTTATGTATAAGGTCAAAGGTAGGATCAAACTGAGCACCAATCACGACCATGTGATCTGCATCGCTATTTTGTCCTCGGGGAATAGTTTGGATGTTGAAAGCTTCAAAACCATCAACCAGGTCCCAGACTCAGTGCCGATAGGATCTCATGTGGACATTCCTTGCCGCGGAAACTCCTCAAACTTGGTTGACTACCAGTTTAGAATCTTTGAACACCATTAATTGCTTAATGCCCATTTGTTCTGCAAGGCTTAAACCTTGAACTAATCCTTCATATTCAACCTCATTGTTTGAACAAGCAAAATGAAAATGGAAAGACCTTAGCAATTTTTCATCTTATGGAGATATTAGATATATCCCCGCTCTATCACCCACTTTGCTTCTTGCTCCGTCAAATTACAACGTCCATAGCTCATTTTCTTGGCTACCTTCAGACTCTTTGGTGACCTTTGGAAGCACTTGGTCTTCATCATAAGTTACATAGGTGCCCAATCCTATAGCATGATAATTGCCAAAAGGATCATTATCCATGTGTTCACTCAACAAAGCATCGTCTTTGTCATTCCGATCTCCACTCACCTTTTCTTTCTCCAATAATTCAATGTAATACATTTCTTGCTTGGTGATAGAGGTATGTACAACTTCAAAATTGATCAAGTCTTTGTCTACTACATGTTCAGAATGCAAAGCCTCCGATTCTATCTTCATTTTTACGTTGTGCTTGGTTCTGAGTATTAGATGCGACCAATCTAAGGATGGGTATCCGCCCACCTTTGAAGTAAATTCTCGGGATAGAGAGAGACCAAACATAGGAGGAACATCTATGATCACAGTGTCTTGCGACACTGTGATACTTGGGCAAGAAAATAGAGTTAAAGGAAGTGCTTTGATGACACCTACGATTTCAACTTTGTTCCCATCAAGCTGCATTACCCCCCTTTTCATAGGTTCATAGCTAAGTCCTAAATCTTCGACTATCTTCTTAGGCATAACCATGGTACTAGTGCCGGAATCAATCATAACATTGTGCAATGACTTCTTTCTGATAATGAGAGTCAAGAAGAAGGGTTGGGGTTTTAACTTATCCCTAACCTCAGTAGGGGATTCCTTTGTATTATTTGTAAATATTTTAGTCGGCGGTATTTGATTGACACCCTCTGCACTGGCAAACTACTTTGTTGGAACTGTATTGACCTCTTCTTGAAGTGCCCTTTGTAATAACATATTTTGCTCTGGGATAGCTAGAATGTCCCATAAAGATACATTAGCAAATGACTTCTTCAATTTTTTGACCACATTAAAAGGTGAAAAACTCAGAGGTTTCTGCTGCTTGGCTCTTAGTGTAATAATTTCCTTCTGTGGTTGGGATGGTGGTGGGGTGGTAGAAGTACCAGGAATTTGATCAGAAACACCTTTGAGTTGCAGCTTGGCTAGATGCGAAACAACTGACTTGCCAGTAAATCTCCTCTTTGAGTGTGTGTTATAATCATATTTCACTTGCGATGTTTTGGGTATGAACGTGTCATTAGCAAACATCGTTTCTTCTTCCTCCATCTAGGAGAAAAGCGTGTGATCAGGAGCAATATCAGATTCTTGTTCTAAAGACATTCCTTGCATTTGTGCGGTAAGACTTGCACTCTCCATTTGTGGTGAGGTATATATATAACCTTCGTGATCTATTGTCATGCCTTGGATGCATTGCTCTGCCACCTTTTGTTGCAAGTTATCATGTAGAAAGTTTCAGGGCATATGTGCATCGCTAAAAGGGAAGCACCACAAATTGATATCATCAATAAGGTTGTTCTTCCCTGCAGTTAATTCCCTACTCGAGCTTGGTGACACACTCGTTAGTGGAGTAGGAATCGTCACCATTTGGTTTGCAGTCGAAGCTGGTGGATTAGTCCAAGGCGTGCCTTGGTACTAATTCTGTTGATATGAGGACCACCCGCCTTGATAGTTTTGATATGCAGGCTTCAGAGGTGTTGATTGGTTCTGCTTAAGAGTGGTTATATCATTTTCCATGGTTCACAACATCTCTTTGACATCGTTCATTTCATCTTGGGGAGAACCTAATGTAGAGGCTACATTTTGTGGGGCTATCACATATGTGTACATTGACTGGGTAGTTGTGGGCATGCTAGTTGATGCAACTTCTTGTACGGGGATCAATATTTTAGGAAATATCAGCATAATAGGTCAAGGGGGAAATTTTCCATAATCTATTAAATGATTCTCAGCTTTGATAGTGACACCATAAGCATCTGGTAGAGTAGCTCCTCCCAAAGACTTGATTATCACAAAAATGTCAGAATTGATGGACTTTAGATAAAATGTGAATGCCAACTCAGAAGTCGGGCATATAGTAATAGAAATCCTCTGCCAATTTGTGTGAAATCGGGCATTAAAGTCCCTTAGAGCCTCCTGGGGGGCTTGTTTGATGACAAATAGTTGATAATACAGTGAAAAATGATCTTCGTCATTTGAGAACCTCTCATAGAATGGATCTCTGAGCTCGTCCCAGGTGCGCATAGTACTAGGTGACAGTGTTCAGTACCAATCCAGTGCCTTGCCTTTAAAAGATGTGGTGAGAAGCCTTAGAGCTACATTATGCATTGTAATCCCGTGTACCAGACACATGTCTGCCACATCCTACAAATTTTCTGCTGGTGTTCTTGAGCCATCTCTGGTAAACTTGGGTATAGCTTTCATGGCTGAAACTAGGATAACGTCCTAGACAACGGGTGCTACTGGGGCTACTAGGGGACTTCTGACGTCCCATGCCACATAATTTCTATTAGTGGCCAGCAACATGGTGAGAGGAATAGGTGGTGGGAATGGAACGATTACCAACTGATTTGCGACTCGCACTGTTCCCAATGGAGGTACTAGTAAACTGGGGTTGTCTACAGTTTGGGATCTAGTTACAGGTCGATGGCTCATACACCCTTCTAAAACACAAATTCATTTAAGCTCAGTCCCATCAGGCGTGCTAGAAAAAGAACAAACTATTGACACCAAAATTTGATGAGATAACAGTGTCTTATGAGAAACTTAGTTTATGGTGCACCTTTTGCGCTAAACTGGGTGACCTCTGGGTTTTTAGAGAAGCCAACTTCTTCTATAATGGAGGTTTTGAAAGGGAAAAGGAAATAGTTATAATAAGATAAAGTCTAACCTAAAGTGATGCACCAAAACTTAATGATAGGCACGATAAATCATAGATCTAAGGGCCTGAATGGTGTTTGTAGTGTTCCAGAACATTAGAAACTGAAGATTATAGAATAGACAATCCATTCATTGACATAAAATAATATTGCATACATTCCTACTACCAGGAAGAGTCATTAGACATGGTCTAGGTCAGCAAACCTGCATTCAACATATATAGAAGTTCTTAAATGAAATGTCTAGACAATAAAAAGCACAGTTTATAGTTTGATCAAATAGCATGAAAAAATAGAAAGGCCAAACAATTGGCATAATCTGAGAGTTTTGCAATAAAATAAAACCGCAATAAAGGTCTAGCGTCTTTTACTAAAACTAGCGTTTTCTTCAAATTTCAGACCCTTTTCTCCCAATAGAGAAAAATATATATAGTAGGAAAAAACCCCATCGCTTCAGAGAGTAGCAACATAAAATATTTCACAATCCCCTAGCAATGATGCAAGAATTAGAATATTCCCAAAGCCGTTGCAATAGAATCAATTGGGAACTAAGCATTCGGTCACTCTAGGCACAGGTGCATCTTCTGCAAATGATGGCAGTGGTCCCAGCAAGGCCTAATCAAACAAGTGTCACCATCCTATGCGAACGCTTATGACACATAGTGACCAATAGCATCATTAGGCTCGTCTGGTCTATCGCCCAAATACGAGATCCGCTGGCTAGGCACGTGGCAGCCTTTCGTTGCCTGTATGAACCTCTCTCTTTCGCCGCTGGAGACTTGCGTTACTGCTACACGTGTCGAATGAGTGGAGCACTTCATCAATAATGGAGGGAATGATTACCAACCGGGCGCAAAAGAGACGCGTGGCAACATTTCGCTGCTCGCAGTTGTTACTTCATCACTATGCTCAAAGATTTGTGAATAACAGACATGTAGCAAGTGTCCACTATAGCTAGCAACTATGGGGCCCACCAAAACCTTTTGGGAATAAGGGCTTTGTGGCACCCGAGTAGAGCCTGATGAGGCAACAAGAAAGAATGATCAAAAGTATCCCACAGCTGCAACACGTGGAAGCATAGCAAAGTTTTCTGGGATGTGAAAGGAATGCAGAGACTCAGGGTTGTGAGGAGTAGACACATGGAGTGGGAGAGCAGAACCTAGATAAAAGGCCGAGTTGACTTTGAGATGCACAGGCTGACGCATAGAGGAAAATACACCTGAAGGGAGCTAGTTAAATATTTATTAACAGTACCTAATGTTTCCAAGAGAGGAAATCATGAGAAAAAGAAAATCACATAATGAAATATGAGTGGTGATGTATGGCCCCACTTTAAATCAGTTGCAAACACTAGTACTATGAGCAATTGCTTTAAAGTAGAAGAGGGAAAAGAAGAAGACATGAGAGCTTATTCAGAAAGCCGTATGCCAAGTCATATATTTCTAATAAGCTACTTCATGATAAAGGTAGTATGTCACATGCGAGCCAACTTAAGACATGTTGTCCACATCCCAAGCTTGCTCTTATATGTTCATGAAAGGTTAACTACTAGTCAAAAGAGGCAACGACAAGTGACATACAAGGGAAAGGCTACATAACCCCTTGCACCCACTTAGTGCAAGACAAGGGTGAGCCGCGATGATTAATGAAATGCATGCTAAAGTGAAAATTGGTATCAATTAGAGGAATGAGGTGCCCCCACAAAAGGAAGAATTCCAAACTCCTAAAATTTTTGGATTTTACTACTCAAAGTGTTACATTCATTAGTGGAATGACCATGAACTCTATGGTATGCACAACATGAAGCCTTGTAATAAAATTTCTTTTGAGTTCTTGGAGGAAGGGTTATCAAGTGATCTTGGAGGAGTCTCAATAAGATACCCTCTTGATAAATGGTAGAAGGTGGTCCTATAGTTTGTTTCAAAGATACATCTTGCTTAGTATTAGTTGTCATACCTACACAAGACTCTTTAGATTGTGAGATTTTGTTCTCTCCTTTATAGGAGGGTGTAAAATATAATGAATTCAATTCATTATTTTTTTGCAAGATGACATTGGTATTAAGTGAAGATGTGTCGATGTTGAGTGAAGGCTTGGTGGTTTCTATCAAAGGACAATAACCAAGACCATAAGTAGTTTATCGTGTGATAGGATCTATAGGGTTATTGATACATTGTTCATTAGCACCACATCCTTTTCCACTATATCCAAGTTGATTTAGAAACTCATAACCTTTTCCATAAAGCTTTTTCATTTCTTTTGGATCGGGTTGTTGTTCATTGTTGTGTTCATCAAAGTTTGTGCAAGTGGTTATGTTTTGGTCTAAAGTGGTTGAGGTGGATGCTTGCAAAGGATCATCCAATTTTTGTGTTGACATGAGTGCCTTTTGTTTCACCTATTTGAATCCTTGTTTATGATCTTGTACTCGCCCATGAATGTTGGTGTGAAATCTAAGGAACCCCAATCATCGTCTAATAGCTTTGTGACTTGTTCAATATGTTGTTGTAACTTGTTTGTTTGTTGGATGGGTTCCACTTGTGTAGTTGGTGTTAATTTGGTTAAATGATGCACATTGTTTTTCTCAATGTGAAAATGATTATTGGGATAAAGGTCAACTTCAAGTGTGTACACTTTGTTGTTGTGAATGTATTTCATTTTGTGATGAAGAGTGGAAGGCACTGCATTCATTTCATGAATCCATGGTCTTCCTAGAGGGAGAATATATGAAAGTTTGTGAGGCATAACATGGATTGGTGTTTCCAATGTGGCCACTTCAATTGCAATAGGTAAAGTGATCACACCAAGCAGTTGTTTGATTATATTGTCAAATCCCCTGATATATAGAGAATTGGGTTGAATTTTTGATGTATTCACACAAAACCTATCCAAGATTTTTACACTACACACATTAAGAGAAAATCCATTGTCAACAAGGGTTTGCTTTATCCCTGTCATATTGTATTGAGCTATTATTTGGAAAGCTTCATTTGTTTTTGCACGTCCAAAGGGGGGAGTTCACTTTGGTGGAAAACAATGTCAACATTCAATCCTTGAATTATAGATTCTATGTCATTTGGTTGCACATTAGAAGGGATATGAACTTGTTGTAAGGCCGTTTGAAACATAGTGTGATAGGTAGGTGAAGTTTGAAGAAGGTCCCAAAGAGATATCTTGGTGGGAGCGCTCTTAAGTTGTTCAAAAAGATCATACTCCCTTAATCGAGGGGCACTAGGTAGTATAGAATTAGGAAAAGGTAAGGAGGTTAGGGTTGGTTGGGGCGGTGATGGATTTTTTTGAGTGTTATATGTATGAGTAATGATATTATGATGCGGTTTCTGTAACACATTGTTCTAAGGTGGGTAAAGGGTGAATTCGGGTTGGTGTTGAGTTGGAGGTTTGTGTGACGGTGGGTAGAGAATGAGTTTAGGTTGGTTTTGAGTTTGTTGTTTGTGTGAAGGGGGATAAAGGATTAGAGGATTCTTAGGATGCCCCATGGGGTATGGATGAGGTCCATTAATCAAGGGGGAATGAATGGATGCTTGCATATTCATAACCTGAGCGGTCTTGGTTTGATAAATCTCTAATAAAGGGGAATCAATAATCACCTTTTGATCTAAGGAAGACACATTATTATTGTTTCCATTTTCTAACACCATGATATTCACCCTAGGAGGAGAGTTTTTAAGAGAGCTACAAGCCGAATGTTCTTGACATTCAAAGGTTGGTTCTTCTAAAAGGACTTTGTCGCAAGTAGGGGAATGATCAATGGTTGAATTGTTTTGCTCGATAAGTGTTTTCCTAGGTGAAGGGGGACAAGTTTAAGATTGTCATGGATTGTGTTTTCTAACAAAGTATCTTCTTCACAACTAGGAGAGATACTAGGAGAAGGAAAAATATTAGTGTCATTATTATCTATTGTTGGGTTGTTTTGTTCATCAATGTTTTGTCCACTAAGAGAGGTAAGAGGAGAGAAACATCTAGGATTCTCAAAACTCTCATTAATTGATTCTTCTGCCAAAAAATCTTCTTCGCCAATAGGACAGATATTAGGAGAAGAAAAAATATGATCATTAGGAATGTCCAAGGTTGTATTCTCTTTCACTAAAACACTCTCATAGGAAGGGGATACATGAACTTTTTCTTAGCATGCCTATGTATGTAAGACACTAACATTGTGTGAACAAAAATGAAAAGCACTTGTAACCATGTCATGCAATGTTTCAACAATATAAACAATGTATATGCAAGGGTGCAAAACATTTTTATCCAATGTATGCAAATCTTTAAGAATGTAAACAATGTATATGCAAGAATGAAAAGCACTTTTACCAAACTTATGCAAAGTTTTATGAATAGAAACATTGTGTAAGAAAAAGTGAAAAGTACTTTTAGTCATGTGACACAAAATTTTAGAAATGTAAGCATTTTCAGATCTAATGATGTTTGTAATTGAAGTGATTTGAAGAATGAGTAATCTAAAATGACGTTTTTGAGCTAGATGCATAAAACAAATGATCCCGAAACTTTCCAGACTTATATGATACTAGGAGGCTGCAGAAGCACGAAAATGAGGTTTCTGATGTTGTAACAGACAGTGAAAAATTTGGACAAGGACTAATTTTGCCATAATGGCGAATGAGTCCCAGTAAGAGTTTTTTGCAATATTTTCAAAAAAATTTAAGTGGTGTTGATGATTTTGAGGTTGTATGATGCAAACCTAAGATGTAAGTGCAAAATTTTAGAAAATTTGAATGATTTTAGATGCCAAAAATGCAACCTAAATACACTTTTTATGAATGCAAAATCTGAAACCTAGCATGCAGATTAATCCATGCAAACCCTTTTGCAAGGTTAATGCAAGGATAGATCCATGATGAAGGACTCCAAATCAGAAAAGAAAAGTATTCAAAAGTCAGGTTCACCAAAATGTAAAGAGAGATTTTGGCACTTGAGTGCTTTATGCTCCTTCTAGGGTTTTTTACCTAAAAGGAGGAAAGAATGGACCAAAATGCAATGTTCACATTCAAAGATTGATGTGTTGTGGGTGAAATATGTCTATATTTAATGTTCTAAATTCAAAAAACTAAAGAAATATATTGATTACTAAGTGAAAACTAAAGAAATGCAATTTGTTGGAAAACACATTGTGATATGCAAAAATACCTAGAAAATGAATGCAAACTATAACAAAAATTAATGAAACTGAAGGTGTGCACTTGAGAACTTGATGGAGATTGGGAACGACTTTTGAAATGTTGCTAATGCTAGAAATTTGGCCTACAAGGACTCATTCGTCATTCTGGGTGAATTAGTCCCAGATCTAGGAAACTGTTCCAAAGCCCGTTTTAGACAAATGGGTATCCAAAACTACAGAAAACCTATTTCAGGCCTAGAAGTGGGATTCATTCACCATCAATGGTGAATTAGTCCACTTTTGAATTTCTAAAAATCCAAAAGTGGAAACTGAAGTCTCTAATTTGCACTTTGGTTCCTGACAAGTGCCTGCCTCTCAAAGTTTGATTTTTGGACCTAAAAGTGACTTCTTTTTTCTATTTTGATCTTGCAAGGAAGAAGATGACTCCAATAAGTATTCAACCTATTTTTCAATGATTTCCAAGCCTTCAAGATGCTTAAATCTGCAAACAAACAAGACAAGAGAGAGAGAAATGTTGGATGCTAGGGCATGGGGGTTTGCCTTGGTCAAACCCCTTTTTAGGTAATTAAACCAATATGAGAAAATAATGTAATGAAGCATGCAATAATGGAGTCAATACCTTGCCATGATATTTGATCTTGGATTTCTGCAAAAAAAGATGAAGAATTTTCCCTTGAATGTTTGAAAAATGATCTTGAATGACTTGGAGTGATGAAACCCTAGCTTGCTTGAATTGAAGTGGAAGACAAATGATGAATGAGTTAAGAGATTGAGATCATTATGAATTAGGTTTTTGAGACTTATATTTATAGGCAATTCACCTTATTTACCCATTAATTTGGTCCCTAAGGTTGACATGGACAAAAATTAAACTTAAAATCCAACTTTTCCCACTCAAACCTAAAAAATGGCTCAAAAAGGACTCATTCGCCATCAAGGGCGAATGTGTCCCACCTGGATGGGACTGATTCACCATCAAGGGTGAATGGGTCCCATAGTGGCCATTTTGCTAGCTAGAAGGTTGGGAGATAAGAAAATCAGGTTTGTAGATTATTCTAGTTAGTTATTTGATCAATTTATGCCCCAGGATGCACAATATGGGGTCATAGGGGCCTATTGATGATTATGTAAAGGTCAATTAGGGATTGGGACACAAAATTCAATGTGAAAGTGTGATTAAATGCACTTTACAACACTAAAATGAGGTCCACATAGCCTAGAAAGGCACAACATCTAATGTGAATGTGTAAGAAACATTACAACACTAGATTAGAGCCAATTTTAATTCAAAAGTCTTCTAGATTAATGTGATAATGCAATTAAACACATTCTATAATGTTGAATTAAGGGAAATGGGTTCATTAAGTCGACGTGAAAGTCTTTTACAACACCTTTACAAGACATTGATAAATGAATTTGCAAGGGTCCAAGACCTAATGTGGATATGTAAAACACCTCACAACACTAAATCAAGGCCTTATTAAGTCCAATTTATCATTAATTAATCCCAAATCAATCAAGCAAGCAAAAAGGGATACTTTTTCCGTGTCCACAGATGGAAGCTTACTTTACTGAAAAATATTGTGCACCACCTTTATTGTAGCCTCTACAATTATGCAAGGAGAAGATTTACCACAAGAAGAATATTTTTCTAGATTTTATCATACTCACTCATGACAACATAACTGTAATCAACATTTGTACCTAACACTTATTTAGTAAGTGTGTACAATGTTACCATGCCTATTTATGACACTTATTTATTGTGCGTAGAAAATGTTACCATGACACTCAATGTTTGTATTATTTATTGAGTGTGGAAAATGTTACCACAACACTCAATATTTGTACTCATTTATTGAGCGTGAATTTTTTTATCATGACCACTCAATGCAATAAAATCCTATTCGATGTTTCTACTTAATAGATATTTATTAAGGATAAAATGTTTTATCAATTGTTTACCTACCCCATAAGTACTTTTTGTAAACTAAATTTTAGTTATAATATCAAGCATGTTACAACTATTTGTTTATCCCCATTCAATTTGCATTGAAGACTTGAATGAAACATGTAAACATGACAAGTAAAATTAATTGTCATATTAATAATATGAAATAAAAAATAATAGATTTTAAAAACAATAATTTAATACAGGCTACTTTCCTGAGTCAATTCGTGTTCGTCTCGATTGCCCCCACAAAACTGAAGTCAAGTCAAGTCAAGCTGCCTAAGGACTTGGAAATACTAAGTCGTTGCCGACATTTAATCAGGCATCGTGATTTTGGACATTTGTTCTCGATTTTTCTAACGTAAGACCACGGCGTGGGTCCCGCATCGGGCGAAACTTCCCCATCGACAACATTGACACGGCAATAGACACTATCCGCTCTCATCGCAGGAAATTAATCACAACGAGCGGGACATCTATTCTAGAATACAAGGAAGCTTCGTGAGTGAGGTTTTCGAGGAACTCCTCTAAACTGTCTTCGGATTTGTTCCCCTTAGGAAAAACTGGAAATGGGAGGGGAAACTAATCAGTCACAATAGTAGTTGAGTTTCTTAATTTTTCTTTTTTTAAATCTTATTTGAAAATTCAAATCACACTCAATTTTTTATAATAGTTTATTTTGCAAGTCTTTTATTTATAATTAAAGTTTTAGGGTTACATTATCAAATATAATGCTACAACATGCATTTTGTTGAGGTGTTTAAAAAGATCACAAAAAAAAAGGTTAGAACGATAGTTCTACATTAAGTCATGTTTTATTAGTGTGTTGATGTGACATCACATGATTTGTTATTTTTAAATCTAAGGAATAGTAATCATCATAACACTACCAACTTTAAAGTCACAACTACTAATGCAAAATTGTTAAAAATATTAGATATTAAATCAATAAATGCTATAACAACTATTGGAATATGATTTTATTAAATTTGAAAAAAAAGTTGAAATTCTAAACTCTATTAATATAACTATTAGTATTAAAATTTCATATTAGATATTTAATTATCATATTGGTAAAAAAGAAATTCAATTGAATTATTAGTTAGGAATAAACAATTGGATAATAAAAGCTAAACATAAGAGAATTGTAATTTTATATATAGGAATAATGTCAAAGAATACAATATGATGTTGAATTAAAATCTCTTTGTCTTGAGACTAAAAATGAATCTTTGCTATGTGATAAATGTCTTGATATTATTATAGCCTTTAATTTCTATGTAGGCTGGCCTCATAATTCTATATTACTTTTACATAGCATAGATATATCATGCAACTTGGATACAATCTAGTGAAATGTCCACTTTTGTTCTACATATCACTATGATCTCTACATTTTTCTAATTGTTAAATATTAGTAGTATTCAGACTACATTCGGGAGATCCCTAGATCACAAAATTCATGTTCTCCTAGATTGACCCTCTTGTTTAAATTAGATTTATGATCACGAAAACAATCAATGACAATAATCTCAAGAAATGCAACTAATCTAGATGACTTTAATACTTATTATCTTATTTTTAGTGCTCTAAATCAAAATATTTCTATAATGATTTTTTTTGCAATTCATAATTTTTTTCCTTAAGTTGGATAATATGATTAATGCACATCTAATGTCTTTAGAAACGAAAACATGGAAAGTAATTGTGCAAATTTGTATCAAGTTAACTCATAACAGTTAATAAAATAGGTGATAATTGATTAATATTTAAATTTTAAATTTTAAATATTTGAATTAAATCATAAGATGCAAGATCAATCATCTATATTATGTAAACAACCTAAGATGGGAAAGAGCTAATTATTACAACTGGAGATTAAATGTAAGGGATTAAACATGTGTATATGCATAATAAATGTTTTATGTATATGAATGTGTATAGATACAAATAAGACACTTGGTCAAGTATATGAAAAATATGAAAATGAATATAAATGGAGTGGGGTGAAAAATCAAAGAATTACTCCCATTTGTTGATATGTAATATCATTATCTCAAAATGGACCTAAAATTAAATAGGAATTGGCATAGGTGTAAAATTTCACCATTACAATTTAGATATAGAATTAATAAACAATTCTAACAATCCTTCAATCATCTCATCAATGCCAAAAGTAATAAATACCATTTGAAAAGAAAAAATTATGTCTCACTAGTAAATGATGCTCTCAAATACTATTCCTTGGCATTATTTTATTGTGAGTTCAATTTATTATAAAATGCCTAGTAATATAGTAATATTTTTAAATCTTCATTTGGTATTTGTATAGTTAACCTTGGTCTTCTGTAATGAAATTATTAGTAATTTTTCATTGAGGTTTAAGTCTCTTAACAAGATATTTAAGTATGGCATGAGCTCTCTCCCTAGATGTTTCATATTCTCTTCAATAAACCAATTCTCAATTCTTTAATAATTTGAAGTTTATTTGTCTTACCAACTCCAACATATATATATATATATATATATATATATATATATATAAAATTTAAAGTTTAGTTGTCTTACCAACTCCAACCTTTTTATATATATATAATCATATTGTCATTTTATTGTTATTCTTAAACATCAAATGATTTAGCAATCAAAGATAATTTTTTTCCAATAAAAATAGGACAATTATTCACCACTTTTTGATATGCATGAGATGTAAAATTATTATATTGAATATTTGATATTTAAGAAGAGTGCATGTATATTTTTTTATATTAGTGAAATGTGGGATTAAGGGGCTCATCCCCTATTTAACAAATAGGTCATAAAGGTAGATAGTTTGAGTCTTATAAGGAGTGAGACTAAAATTGGAAAGAAGCAAACATAAACGTAGTATAAAACAAAGGACTAGAGAGGAATACAAAGAATAATAGGTGGAAATATTAGAGCCACAATAATAGAACAACAAAAAAGATAAAGAGGCTAGTGGTTTGCTAACTTCTATAGACTGTTAGTTGCTTACCATTCAATTCTAATAAAATCAAGTTTCACCATGAAGGAGACCTACTTAGACACTGTGTCCTTGTCATTAACTTTTTCCTTCAAAATGTTGTCCTTTTTTCTCCATGAATTTAGCCCTAGTTCTTTTTGTTAGACCTTCTCTTTCACTTTCCCTTTCTTTTTTGAAGCTCAAACTACAAGACATAAATTATAGTGGCCAATTTTTTAAACATTTCTCTATTGAATGCCATAGCTTCATTAAAGTTATTTATCATTTGTTTATGATTTTTTCTTAATTTATCCATGCTCTATTCAAGTTTCTCTCATTTTTTAAACTTTGAACAAACTTTACCACCTCCTTCGAAATTTCTTTGCCCACCTTGTCATTGTTCTAGCCTTTATTGCATTTGTACACTTTCATTTATATCTTACATATTTTTTTGGTTGTTAGTTGTTTGGAAAGCATTCATCTTAGAACACTATTGTGCAATTAGAGGTTTTATTTTTGTTTACCCAATTTATCCTTCATGATAGAACAATCTTGGAAATTTTCTTTTAAAGTCTTTTTTGAGTTTGGGGATTTAGAGCCTCCCATAAAATAGAACATGAGATCCACATTTTCAAGGGTGTTAGAATTAGAATGGTCCACTACAAAGATGATTTATTTATCAAGGGATATGGAAGAGGTGGGGCTCAAGGTAATCCATCCCTTTTTTGGCTTAATTGTGGGGTGGATTGTATGAGTCTCCTTGAAACTATTAGGAGAAGTATCAATGGGACTAAATGTTCAAGAGCTAGCCTTGCCAATGGTTTTCATTATCTAAATGAATTTGAGGACTAGAAAAGTGTGAGGGTTCCAACTACAAAGAGGATATAATCATGTTCACCACCTAGGTGGTATGCTTTTCCAAGTCATAGAGACCTCAACTTTACTTTTTGAAGGACCCATAATAGACTCATGGGGGACCAAAGAAGGATCATAAATTATAAAGATAAAAGAGATGTCAATGGTTCAAGCTAATTGAAATCTATATAAATAGTATATGAGACCTTGTTGAATTGAAAATTATTTTTGGGGCCATTAAAACCTTATCGATTGACTCCTCAAGAGAACTGTAAATCCAAAAAGGAAAGTTCATTTTAATGCCAAGTCTTAAGTGATTTGGCATGAGAAAAAATTAAGATTAAAACCTTTTAAATTCTCCTTCTAGCATGATGTGGCACATTAGGGTCCCTATGACATCTTTCCAATACCTAAGAAGATCACTCCTTTTGAAGCCATTTTGGATTCTATTGAATTTTTCTCTTGGCCTCAAGAATTTATTCATCTCCTCATGGTCTTGGTTCTTGATCATATTTTGAATTTTCCTCCCTTCCATATTGATCCTAAAAAAAAAAAATTATTAGGTCCTCCAAGACTCTAAATGAGATGCTTATGATGAAAAAAAAACTAGCTTTCCATGAGGAGTAAAATTCCCTGGATAAAATAGGATTATGATCATTGATGGCTTCAAGGTAGCATGATAGGTTTCTACTACAAAAGACATCCCACAAGTCCACATTATTTTTTACTTTCTTGCATTTTTTAGGCTCAACTCTATGGGGTCTCCTCCCATGGTTAGATTTTTGGGTTTTTAGAAACACACAACAATACTATTGCAAAATGTAGAGGGTAAGAATTTTTCTTTCTTCTCAAACCCCCTCTGATTCTAGTAGGTTGTGTTTTGGAATCAATAGCCTTTATTGTTATGCACACATAGATAGCTTGAGCATGCAACTTAATATATTTTTTCCTTAAATCCATTCATGTGAGCACTCTAGCAATTTAATGGTAGTAATTGAGGCTCAATCATTATTCCTTACTTCTTCATCAAGACTATTTATAATCATTTGAGGGAGGGTTCTCTCAATATGCCAATATTTTAAACCTTTTTTAATTCCTCCCAAATTGGTTAGTGAATCTAGTAAGCTATTACCTTCTCTAAATATCTGATTAAATTTTAACTTTTCAAATGACTCCTTTTTCTCCATGTTGACCATGGCTAATATGATTTTGCAGTCACCTTCAAGTATTAGGTTCATGGTGCCCATGTCTCTAACAAGGTTGTGCCTCTTGATGTGGCCATGGATTTAACAAAGTCATTAGTTTGACTCCCTATATTCTCGACATAAGCATAAGTCAAATGGAATTTACAATGTATGATTAAACCCTCCACTTGACCTAGGTTATCTTTCAATGAACTATCAAAGTTTAACTTGATCCATCCAAAATCAAGGGGTCCACTTGGTGTTCTATCTATCGAGTATTTTGGCTATGTCCACATACTCCAATTTTTCACCATATTCTAGTTGATAGTTATAAGGATTTCAATTTTAGTAAGAGAGCACTTGGGTTTCTTGGTTTCAACCACATAAATATTCTCAAATGGTTTTGGATAATCATCTTGGCTACAACATACTAGGTTTTAGAAGAGTTTCTAAATTTCTTGTTATTCCTTTCATTCCAAATACCCCATCCATAATATGGTAGATCCAGGCCCTATATTTCCTTGATAAGAGGATGTTCTAAAAGCGAGGATTCACATTTATATGTCAGAACCATTGGTTATTAAATTTTTCCAAGATCTTCATTCTAACCTTCTAGGAATAAGGACATTCAAAAAGAAAGTAACCATTTTTTTTCTTACATAACATACATCTATTAGTTAGGTGAAAACCACAAGACAATAGATTGTCAATTGTGAGGGTCTTGTCATGACAAGTGGTCCACTAAAATAAATTATTTTTTAAAAGAGTACATCTTTTTATTACTCGAATCAACTTGTATTTTTCTTTTTTATAAACTTATTATTCTCATTAAACTCTAATAAGTATATCTTTTCCAGTTTTGTATGATGCAACATGACAAATATAGATATCACTTGAATACTAAAACAAAACTAACTAATCAAAACATCAAATCATAATAATGAATTTTATTAACAAAATTGTAATATATATATATATATATACTAATTTTACATCTTATCGAAATCCAGAAACATAATAGTAGCAAAAGTTTAACCTTTAACATATAAATAACCAGTGGATTCTTTGGTCAACGATTTATGATGTTCTTAAGCCAAACTTCGTTGAAGTTGTTTTATTTCCTCAAGACAAGTTGCAACTTCCTTCATGTCTGGTCGAACGTCCGTGTCTGTTGCCAGGCATCTGAACGCCAATTCGGCAACTGCAGAAACTACGAGCTTTACCTCCTGCTTCATTTCAATCTTCAAATCTGGATCCAAGATTTCATCCAAAACTCCTCTTCTAATTTTTTCTGATGCCATAATAGCAAGGATGATTTCATTTCTATTTCGGCTTGTATCGACAGCTACTTTAGCAGAGATGATTTCGACTAAAACAACCCCAAAGCTGTAAACATCAGACTTATCTGTGAGTTGAAAGCATTCATGATAATGTGGGTCTATATAGCCTGGCGTACCTTGCGGCGTCGTCGTGACGTGCGAGACATTTACAGGCAAGAGCCTGCAAAGCCCCAAATCTGCAACTTTTGCCACGAAATTTTCATCTAGAAGAATATTGGTGGATTTTACATCTCTGTGTAGTATGGGTGGATGTAAACCATGCAGGAACGCCAAAGCCTGAGCGGTTTCTACTGCAATGTTTAAACGAGTTTCCCAAGGCAAACCTTTTGGGGTTCTTCGACTCCCGTGAAGATGATCGGCCAAGGTCCCATTTGTCATGAATTCATAAACCAGGAGCAGCACTGGACTCTCTGGATTGCTACACCCATAAAGATCCACAAGATTTGGATGTTTCAGACAGGATAAGATCTGTACCTCGTTTACGAACTGCTCGACGCTCTTCCAATTTTGCTGGTAAAGCCTCTTTACTGCCACACTTCGTCCGTTCTTAAGCTTGCCCAAATACACCGACCCAAACCCTCCATCTCCAAGTTTGTTTCTCTCATCGAAGAAATTTGTTGCCCATTTAAGTTCTTCATAAGAAAATATGGGCAAATTAACAAACTGCTGCCGACATGCTTTCAATTCATTTCTTTCATAATCTCCGAGATCTCCAGCAAGCCCCCGTCTGGGATACGGCCTCCTCTTCATATATATTAGAAACACTACTGCCGCTGCTACCAGGGCAACGCCTCCAATGGAGTAACCTGTAGAACAATTGCAGAAAGAAATGACTTCTGACTAGTTTATTATGAGATTGATTTTAGAGGAGAAACAAAAGTAATTGTTGGGTACATAGAAATTTGTACAAAATTTAAGCGAACTAAAGAGAACACATATGTATACTCACCTAGAGGTAGAATAATGGGAGTCTTTTTCTTGGACTTGTCTGCAACAATTCATTCACAAATTCCATAATTAACAGTTTCTACATCCAATTTCAAGAAAATCGTATCACAGTATTAAGTTTAACAAATCCAATTCAGAGATCTAACCCTTTCACTCTGTTCATCTTACAAAGAACAACATTTCACGATTTGTAAATTAATTTGGAGAAATCGGAAGCAAGAATTTTACCAGCAGGGCATCTGTCAGGATATAGGGTGTGCGTGAACCCGCACCCGCAATGAAACTGCATCGAACTAATGTTATAACCACAAAACCCACCACTTGACTGGCAATCTCTGCAACGTTTGCTGACATTCCATTGAATTGGGAAACCTTCATGTCTAATTTGATGGTCATCTACGGGTCCTCCTGAGTTATTGACCGGTAAATCAACTTGTGCTTTACATACTTCAGACCAACTAAAGCCTGCTGTCAAATTGTAGTGCCAATCAGGGTTACAATTTAAGCTCGCCGTATGATCGGGCAAGTCTGTCCATCCTGTGGCGCACCAGCCCCCTAGGCTTATGTTTATGTGTGTATCGGCAATATGAAATTGAGAGCTAGCCCTTAATTCCGTGTAGTTATTGGAAGATGGATCGCAATTATCTCTTAGCTTCTTGTCGATTATTGTCATGGTACCTCCCATGGTATGGTTGAACTTGAAACTAAAGTTGTAATGGAGTTTGGGAAGCAGTATGTAGTATTTCTTACCACTGATATCAAGTACAGGCTTTGGCCTTCTATGTTCATGATCACACTCGAGCTGAAGGCTGAAGTCCCCGTGGCCGCTATTCTTCCTTCCGAAAGGGTAATAGAGAACATGTTCACCACAGATGAAGTCTTGATAAGCTACAGAGAGATTAGCGAACCATGCTGTGAATAGTGTGAATAATAGGAGACGGCCTCGACATGCGATGAAGAAAGGGGATAAAAGTGGAGGTTGATGCAGAGTCATAGCTGCGATTTCCAAACTAGCTTGGAAAAGTGGGAGTGGAATTGCAGTTTGAAATAATAGAAGCGAGAGATGAGAGGGCTTGGATGAAGGAAACCGTGGCAAACCATAGCCATACGTAATGGTTGACTCGCGTTCATTTCTTATCCATAACAAATGCATTTTTTTATATTTTATTTAAAACGTAGTTGACCCGTTCGTGGTGTATTTCCTATAATTTGTACGTATTACTCTATTTTCTTTGGTGAGTATAAGTAGTTGAGAGAGACTCAATTTAATCATGTAGTCTAGTGTTCATTTTAGTCATGGTTATGGTGTTAATTTAATTCACCATGGGTCACTTTTTTACGAAAGTTTATGTGCTTCTTTAACCGTATAAATCTTTGGGGTCATGCCATTCTAGTTTGTAAGAATGTGGTTGAGGTCTACGAGTGAATTTGTCATCAAATTAGTATATAAAGAATTTGTACATAATGCAAATATATTACTATTTATATTAGATACATTTTCATATCATCTGAAAATTAATTTAAAAAATTTGGACAAAATGAAAAGTATAGCATCACATGAATTGTAGGCAAAAAGGATGAAATTTCAGTTAAAATTGAAGTGAATATATAAGAGAAATAAACAAACTGAATTCTCAATTTTGGAGGGAAAAGGTTTGTTCAAATTTCTCAACAACCTTTTAGAGATAACTTCCTCTCTAACTAACTCATCACCAAAGCAAGACACCATATAAAAAATAGTAACCTAGATGAGGTAAAATAAAATCATAAATGAAGGTAAAAATATAATTTTACACCAACAATTTCTTCATGCTTTCATTGACCAAAGACATATTCGTATGCTTAGCCATTTGGATAGCCAATGAATATAAAATATATATCTCCATACTTCCAATTTCTTTGTCACTTATAGCTAGCATTGCAAATATCTACATTCTATGTAAATATGTTTGAGCATCTTGTACTTTGTGTAACTCATATAGAGCATGAGAATCCAATTCAAAGTTATATGAATTAATTGCTTGTGTTTCACCTTTGACAAGACAACTTAAGAAGTAATCAACAATTCCATTTCGTAGTTGAATTGATGTGTAGCAATATTTGTGTAGAAGTTCTAATGATTCAAACAAGCAATCTTCAACATTGTATTCAAATGTGTTTAACTATTAATAGTCCTTTGTTTCTCAATGCACTATAAATTTTGCAAGATTGGGTTTGGATTTTGAATTGATAGTTCTCTACATCTATCATTTGTAATTCCTTTGTGTTTAATAGTTATTTTTTATTTCTTCATTTGTTTGACATTAGTACAATTTTTGTAACTATGATCTATATGGGGACAACACTTACTAAATTTCTTTTTCTATTAACTGTAATTTGTATCTTATCTTATTTGTTCCTTAGTTCTTCACCTTTTGGAGCACATAATTCATATTGTTATTACAATACCTTTGAAATTGTAATTATTTGAATTTACTACTATCATTTAGCTAGTTTTTCATACTATGCAAATGCTATAAGTGTTTGTAACATTTTATAATATTGATCTAATCACATATGATTGTATTGTGAAATTGTTTAATATAATAAATAGCTTTCATATTGATACATATTTATTTTTAACATGTTATAATAAAGTATGCTACACAATGACCTAATTAGTCATATGTGTTACACCCCAAATTGTGAAGTTACCATTTACTATTACAAGATAGGGTAAATGTGGATGTAATGGAAATTCTAGAGATGAATTAATGATGTGTGTACCTTGTTATCAATATGAATGTTATCTCATTTGATGTTGTTTCATTTGATGTTATCTCAGTTGATGTTATTCATGGTGAAATATTGCATAAATGTGAATAGATTGTTATTGAATTATTGTTATTCTAACTATGAAGATGTTTATATATGTTGCTTATTGTTGTGAACAATTGACTGCCAAGGCATGTGCTAGTGGTTGCACATAAATTTCCATTTCTCTAGGGGGAGGGGAAGTATCACTCAGGAGAAGATCTTGGTCGAGTAACTAGTAAAAGTAAACTATTTGAGCATACACACACCACCTGAGATTGAGTGAACTAAGTCAGTTTGTGTGGGTTGTAGGTAAGTCATCCATAGCTTGTATGTTTACATTAGGAGTCTTGTTTACTTCTACATGCATTTGTGAGTGATGTTTATCTATTTGGTATTTGAGATCATTCTTGTGTTATTACAATCACATGGATAGGTGGGATGTAGGTGGAAGTATATTTATATGTATGCACATTTGTGTCAAGAGGATCTAATTAACAACACACATATGCATATGTATTGAGATACCACACGTACACACATATCAATATGATGGTAACGTAAATGGATGTAAATGAATCAGATGTGGACATATATACATATGTATAGTATATGCACGTATCCATAGGGATACACATATTGAAAAAAGCATATGTTGGCAAATGGATATACTCATATAGATGTATCGATATGGTATTCCTACACATACGTGTACATAAAGGTATATATAGGTATATATATGTATATATGCACACATCTTGTATAATGTGGATATTAATATAATTATATTTAATATGTATATGTAAATATATATTAAATATTATATATATATATATATTATAATTATATTAATATGTGTGCGTATATATATATTTATACTGAGGTATTTACACACATATATATAAGGATATTATATATAAACTATATATAAAATAAAATATATATATTACATATTATTCTCAACATTGGAAACTGAATGATTTTTGATTTGATAAAAGAGTCGATTTAATAGACTTTAATTCACGTATTTAAACTTTGGCTTATGTATGTCGATATAGTTTAAGGAGATGAAATTCAACTTTGGAACACACATGGCATTATAAAGTGTTCACATATCACCAACTAAGGAATTCACATAAGAAAGATGAAGCAATATGTCTGTCATCTGTTGGCCTTGATTTGGTCAATGCTAAAGCTAGACTTTGTCTCATGCATTAAGTTGGATAGGTCGAATCATCCTAGACCAAGTCAACCAACTGTTTGTGTTACCTTTTGACTATTTCAGTGGGCATGAGAATAGGGATAGATGTTGAAAGTTGGTGCCACCTTTGTTCCATTTATCTGTAGGTGTTGATCTATGAATTTCTCCATGTGCATTTGAAATAGTCTACTTGAACATGCTATCATTATAAAATCGACTAGTTCTATCTTTTTTTTACTACAAGCTTAATCTAGTGCCACCTTGAAGTTGAATCATGCTAGAGGGGGTGGTGTCAATTTACATGCCCAAACTATATTAGTTTTGGAGGTTGGGTTCTTTATAAATAGTCGCCCAACTCTCTCAAATTGGAGGATGGTCACTATCTTTGGTGAAAGATATTATTTCATCATTCTTATTGTTATCTTTTGCATTATCTTATGATTCATTCTACCTTTTTAGAGTGATAATTATTTGCAACCATCAATCATTTTTGTGTGATCATTATTACTATTTAGAAAGAGGTGTATCATACCAAAGGAATACATCTTTTGTTGGTTATTGCATAAGAGTTTTACTAGTTTATAATTTCTAATTTCTAAGTGAGAAAAGAGTGGAAAAGTTGTGAGGAAGAGTTGTCTAATTCTGAGAAAAGAGTGGACTTTGTGAGGTATAGGGTTGAGGGTTTAACAGTTGATGGTTGATGGCTTTAAGGGTTTAGGGTTGGAACCTCTTAAAATAGGGGTGTGTGATGATGTGGAATGATGGATTCACACCCACTTTCAAAGAGACTCCACTCAAGGATAACCCTAGAGATCTCAATGCAAAGGAGATTAAAATCTTGTGAGAAGGTTGTCCTAGAGATTGAATGATAGCTAATGAGGGCTTCACCACCAAGTGTAAACTTGGAAAAGATAATGAAATGGAAAACACAGTGTGAAATGAAAACTAACTCTAAATGACCTAAGAAAGTGAAAAAAATGTAAATAAAGCTATGAAATTGAGAGTGTGCACTTGGAAGACTGAAGAAGGTAGAATGGAGGTTTGGATCACTAAAATTTTTATTGTTGATTCTGACTAGGACTCATTCGCCAAGTTGGGCGAATCAATCCAATTTCTAGGAAAATGTGTAGGAACATATTTCATCTAAAAGGATATCCAGATTTGTAAAAATATCTATCAAGCCTATATAGTGGGAATCATTTTCCAATAGTGGAAAATCAATCCATTTCTACTTTTTTGGAAGTTCTAAACTGTATTTTGTGCCTTTTCATCCACTCTACTCTTTTTGACCAGTTTTTGAATCCAAAACTGTAAATTGCCACATGTAGACCTTCTCCAAGCTTCTCCAAGGCTTGATGATAGCTTTAGGGATTTTGAGGACTTGAAAAAATTTCTCTGCCTTTGCTTCTTGACAAATCTATAACCTTTCCCTACAAATCACACACAAGAAGAGGGGAAAATGTTGTGGGAGTTAGTGAATAGGGGTTTTCCTTGGTCAAACTCCTTGTTGGTAATTAAACCTTCAAATGAAAGCAAATATAAAAGGAGAATGATGAATTAATAAAAGATAATGTTGCAACTTACCAAACCCTAGCAATAAGGAACTACAATAATGCTTGAAATGACTGTAATGGATGTGGTTCTTGACTCTAGCTTGAAGGAGATGGATCTTGCTTGAAACACTTGCTTGGATCATGAACTCTACATCACAAATGTTAGCACAATAACAAACATGAAGAATGAAATATTTAGCATGATGATTAGCACTTGAAGAATGCTCTAATATGCTTGATAATTTTCCCTTGAAATGCCTTGAATGCTCTTATCAATGCTCAAATGCTCATGTGAACTCTCTAAGTGATCTCTTGAATGCTAGGTGTTGAATACTTAATGCTTGGGATGAAAATGAGTGGAAGAACCTTGTATTTATACTTAATTATGTAAGAATTCTCAAAATTACAACACTATAAGCCGACATTAGATCTAGGAGAATAAAATCCCACTAAAAATTTGATTTAAATTTGAATTTTTGTCACATAGGACTCATTTGCATCCAAGATGGAAAATGAGTCCACCAAAAGTGAAAAATGCTTAGAAATATGTGAAACCTTCATCAAGGCCAAATAGACCTAGGTGGGACTCATTTACCAAAGGTGGTGAATAAGTCCCAAGCACTAAATATGGGCCACACAATCTAGGAACACCTGAATTATGATTGGTTATTGATTGGTGTTGGGAGGTAAGTGCACAAAGTTGAGTCCATGAAACATGGAAGTTTTTTCCTTAGCCAAAAAAATGAAATCGACATTGTAAAAATGAGATCCTGATTTTTCTAAATGAGATCCCGATTTTTAAAAATCAGGATCTTATTTAGCTTTGAGATCCCGAGCCTAAATGTAATACGGGATCCTGATTAGTACAAAATGGGATCCTGATTTATAAAAATCGGGATCCCATTTTGTACAAATCAAGATCCCATTTCCTTGTCAACAACCACACTATTTAAGATTGGGAAACATGATCCAAATTATAAAATGAGATCTTGTTTATTAATAAATGGGATCTCGTTTTGTAAACGGGATCCCGTTTCTAAAAATTTGAATTTGAATTTTCTTTGTGGTCAGGTTTTTGATTTTTATTTTGGTTCAAGAAAAGCATTGGGAATCCAAACCTAGGCCTTCAACCTAGTTTGACCTACAAGTTCAAGGTCCTAACAATGTCAGAGAAAAATACCAAGTTTGGACATATGGCTAATGATTTTTTTTGTAGTATTTTTTGATGAAATTAAAACCCATTTTAGATGAGACAATGCAGATTCCAAATATGTATTTTTTTTTACAATTGGATTTTTTTTTCTCTATTTTCAATTATTTTTTGGTTAAATACGTCCATAAACTTTAAATATCAAGGTTTTTTAATATTTTAATAACTTTTGATCAACATAACATTTTGATGAATGGATTGCACGAGAACAAACTTCAAATAATTTTTTTCAATTTAAAAATAAAAAATAAAAAAAAGGATAAGTTAAGGTCATCTTATGTGTGTCATACACAATGATTTTTCAAAACGAAAAAGTATGCCTAATAAAAAATTAACAAAAAAAAAATCTTGATAAAAAATTACAAAAAAATATCAAGAACAAGCTTCAGTGAGTTACAAATCTTTTCCCAAAAGGATTTAGAAAAATATGATAATTTAGGTAAAAATATGAATGTTGTACACGTGCATGGTATGGTATAAAAAAATGACTTTTAAACAGTGGTTTTTAGAAACGCCTATTGAAACTCAATTTGTACAATCTGGGTATTGAAATAAATTACATATTTGGAAACTAGACTCTGAGTACTACATTTTATGATCAGTGACTTTTTTGAAGATTACATCTCTAAGTGCTTCAAATTTTAAGGTTAAATGTGTAAAATGCTGAAAATTAGGGAAAACACTTCCACTTTTTGGCCAAAAAGTGGACTCTAACTTCTTGCATACACCCTGGGATTATCCTAAAAAGATGCAATAAATAGGGCCAATTAAAGCATAAGAAAGCCCAATTATTAATGAAAAACCTAGAGGAATGTGAAAGTGTGTTACAACACTTTACAACACTCCAAATAAGGCAAGTTTAAGGTTTATTATGATTAAAATTCTTAACTTATTTGATAAAACCCTAGAAAAGTGTGAAAGTGTGTTACACACTTCGTAACACTTTTGCAAGGCACCATTAAATTCTCATTATTTCCCAAGGCCCCAAGACCTAATGTGAATGTGTTATCCACATTTCAACACTAAATAAAGGAAACATTAAGCCAAAATCACAAGGAGGGCCCAAACAAGTCGAAAAAAGTAGAAGGGTTACTTTTTCGATGACTCCAAGGGTTTATGGGTTTAAGGGTTGAGGCTTGATGGCTGAGGGTTTAAATGTTGAGTGTTTAATGGTTTAAGGGTTTAAGGTTTGAGGGTTGAGGTATGAGGGTTGAGGGTTGAGGGATTAAGGGTAAAGGGTTTAAGGGTTGAGAGTTGAGGGATGAGTGTTTAAGGGTTGAGGATTAAGGGATTAGGGTTTAAGGGTTGAGGGTTGAGGGTTGAGGCTAAATGGTTGAGGATTAAATGGTCAAGGGTTGAAGTTTGAGGGTTATAGGATTGAGGGATTAGGGTTTTGGTGAAGCCACAATAGTGGTTTATAATTTGATGGAGGAAGGAAAACTAAGAAAAAATGACCCCATGGCAAAAAAAGTGATTTTGGGGGTTTGTACGAACCTAGAAGTTTGACTGAACCAAAAAGGGCTTCGACCGAACCTGGGTTCGAGTGAACCCCTTAAAATTTTTGTTTCCAAAAAAAAAAAAAATGCATCTGAAATGGGTTCGAGCAAACCCTCTTGAAGAGGTTCACTCGAACTAGGGTTTGAGTGAACCTTGGTTCAAATGAACCCCTATGGATTCACTCGAACCCCTAGGGGTTCGTACGAACCACCCTAAATCCTCATCCCCTCCCTGAGACACACAAAAAAAATAAATTTTGGCACTTCAAAGCTTGGGTCAAGGATGAAAATGGAGGAATCTTCACAAACCCAACTAGAAACAGGTAGTCCTCAAAACGAGCTATCCAATGAATATAATTTTAATATGTTTTGGTTTTATTATGTATTTGTTTTTTCAGTTTTAATAAACATAGGTTTTTCATCAAAAACGAAGGTCTTTGTTCTGCACATGTGGAAAAATAGAAGATTAAAAAAAAAATTGAAAAATATAAGTGCACCAAATATTGAAGTCCATCCAAAAAAAAAATTGAATTTCGATATATACAAAAAAAGTTGTTATACGGTCGCGCTATGTCTGAATTGTAATTGGTTTGAATTTGAAACTTGATTAAAGAAAAAATATTCAATAAAAAACTATCTAACCAAGTGAAAGCACTAGATATCAGAGTTCCAAATCTAAATTTGAAAGAATTATAATTTTATCCTTCATGGAAAAAAAGTTATACGTTATACAGTGTGCATCACTTTTTAAAAATGTTGTTTTTTGAAAAAAAATAGTTTTCATGGGAGATGGAAAATGAAATGCAATCTGATTCCAAAATTTTTGAAAAAATATTTTTAGAATCTACAGACAAAATGTGATGAGACTCTAGTTTGCATTATCTTCAAATTCTTCACGATTTAGCAACTATAGGTGCCTGAATGTGAAGATTTAGTTAAAAATAATAATTTCAGTGTCCAGTTTGGCCAAAAATTGTAAACCACTATTGTGGGATCACCTATTTAAAGGTTGAGGGTTGAAGGATGAGGGTTTAAGGGTTGAGGATTGAGGTATTAGGGTTTAAGGGTTGAGGGTTAAAAGGTTGAGGGTTGAAGTTTTAGGATTGAAGGTTTAGGGTTATAGAATTGAGGGATTAGGGTTTAGGGATTAAGGGTTTAAGGGTTGAGGGATTAGGGTTTAAGGGTAGAAGGTTGAATGATGAGGATTTAAGGGTTGAGGATTGAGGGATTAGGGTTCCCTTCCCTCTCTACTCTCTTTCTCTCTATCTCACCTCTATCTCCCTACATAGCCATCCCTCCCTCCTCTCTTTCTCTTTCTCACCTCCCTCTCCTTCTCTCAATCTTTCCACCTTCCTACTTCTCTCTCCACAATGTATCTCAATTATCCCTATTTACTTCTCCCTCACTCCCTCTAAACCTCTTTACTTCCCCCTCATCTTTCTCTCCATCTCCCCCTCTCTCTCCCTCCCTCTTTACCTCTCCCTCCCTCCCCCCTCTCTCTCTCACCCTCTCTCTCTCTCCCTCCCTCTTTACCTCTCCCTCCTTCCCTCCCCCCTCTCTCTCTCTCCTTCCCTCTCTACTCTCTTTGTCACTATCTCACCTCTCTCCCTATATATCCCTCCCTCCTCTCTTTCTCTATCTCACCTCCCTCTCCCTCCCTACCTCTCCTCTCTATCTCCCACTCCCTATCTCTACCTACCTCTCTCTCTATTTCTCTCTTTCACCTCTCTCTCCATCCCTATCTCTCTCTCCATCCCTACCTCTCCCTACATATCTCCTTCCCTCTCTACTTCTCTTTATATCCCCTCCCTCTCTCTACCTACCTCTCTCTCTATTTATCTATATCAACTCTTTCTCTCCATCCCTACCTCTCCCTCAATCTCTCTTTCCCTCTATATCTAATTCTCTCTCCCTCTCTCCCTTCTTACTTCTCTATCTACTTTTCTCTCACTTCTCCCTCCCTTACTCTCTCTCCTTGCCTCTCTACTCTCCCTACATATCTCTCCCTCATTCCTCTTTCTACCTCTTATCTCCCCTCTACCTCTTTACCTACCCCCTCTCTCCCTCCCCCTCTCCCTCCTCTCCCTCTTTACCTACCTTCCTCTCTTTCTTCCCCCTTTTTCTATCTCTCCCACCCTTTCTATATCTATCTCTCCTCTACAATCTATCTAAACTATCCCTCTTTACCTCTCCCTCCCTCCCCTCTCTCACTCTCCCTCTCTCATTTTCTGTCTATCTCACCTCTCTCCCTTCCTCTTCACTTCCCTCTCTATTTTTTATGTCTCTTTCCGAACTATCCCTCTTTACCTCTCCCTCCCTCCCCCCACCTCTCTCTCTCTCTCCTTCCATCTCCACTCTCTTTCTCTCTATCTCACCTCTCTCTCCTTACGTATCCCCTCTCCCTCCCTCCCTACCTCTTTATCCCTCTCTACTTCTCTCTATCTCCCCCTCCCTCTCTACCTACGTCTCTTTATTACTCTACCTCTTAGCTCTGTCTCCATCCCTATATCTCCCTCTATCCCTACCTCTCCCTCCATCTCTCCTTCCCTCTCTACTTCTCTTTACCTCCCCTCACTCTCTCTACCCTAGATATCTCTTCTTCTTTTTTTCTCATGTATCTCTCTCCATCTGTAGGTCTCTCCCTCCATCTCTTTGCCTCTCTAATTTTCTCTACCTACCTATCCCTCTATACCTTTTTCTCTCTCCCTCTCTCCCTCCTTCCTTCTCTCAATCTCTCCACCTCCACTTCTCTCTCTCTCACTTCTCCCTCCCTTCCTCTCTCCCTTTCCCTTCATTTCTATCCCTCCCTCTCTCTTTGTGCCCCCTCTTTTTATCTCTCATCTCCCTCTCTCTCCTCTCTCTCTATCTTAAGTCCAACTAGTTAACTAGGGCAGAGCATAAGAACCCTCAAACATCAAACACAACCCTAGTTTGAAGCATTTAATTATCAAACATGCAAAATTGAGCTTCCAAATGGGTATAAAATGGCCATGGACAACCAATCATTAAAATTTGAAAGGTAGGGACCATAGTTACATACCATAAGTAGATCAAATTCGACCTCGAGGATAATGAGCAGTGGACTCGGATGCCCTAGCAACCAAATCAAACTGAATGAATGAAATCCAAGTGTCTTAGCAAGCAAATTAAGAATTTTGAATGCCCAAATTGCAAAATCTCATATGCAAGAGTGATACACAACAAAAGATGAGAGCAAATGATGCAAAATATCATTAAATTCGACCTCAATTGTGCCACAAAGATCATACCTAGGTGCATTAATGTCATCGACAAGACAGGCTAAAGAAATTCAAAAACCCGACGACAAAACCGAATCTCAAAAAAAATTGGTCCATGCAAAATTTCATGCAGTCCTACATTTCCCAATCCGCAACATTAGTCTCTTCGCCATGCTTTGAGTGAAATCCGGGAAAATCCAAATGGAGTAGAAAATCCTGAAATTAAGTAAAAACCCGAACTTTGTTTAAAACTTAGAATTTTCAATGTGTAACTTAGGGGAATCACTTAGGAAAGAAAGATAAAAATTTAAGCTCATGCCAAGGCAAGGTAAATTCTCAAAATTAAAGGGCCAAAACACCAAGAATGAAAGAAAAAGAGGGTCTCTACTTTCAGCAGGGCATGTGTGCGAAAATTGCACAACAAATGGCAACTCCTATTGGGAAAATGCTCCAAAGCATTTCAATGACAAACTGGAATTAGGAACCCATAATCTCTGGTTTCGATATCGCTATCAGAAAAAAAAATCAAAATGCAGGATTAAAGAATCAAAACCAAAGGTAGACTGAACCTTCCATAAACTAAAAATCCAACAGTGTGCACATGAATTCATTTCCCTCCTTGAGCTACTGTAGAAACCAAGTTTAGTCAGGTCAATCTACATAAAGATTCTAACTTCAAAAGCAACCTAGATAGTGCCTCGCTGCCAGTCAGGCATCTATAGCGTTGACGAGGTCATCATTGCGACTCTCCCGAACATAGCTCTATTGCTAGCCAAGCATCCATAGCCCTGATAGAGATATTTAGAGAGTCTTGATAAGTTGTATTCATTCTTTTATTTTTTAACATTTTCTATTTTTCTTCTTTTTGATATTTCTTTTCTTTCCACTTTTTTCATTTCGACCTGTGAATAACGAAGTTCACACTTAGGGCCACTGTAGGGCTAAGAATCATAGTGGCGTTGAAGCAAAAATAAGATTTTTCACCTGACAAGACCTCAAAATGACCCTACCACAACCTCATGATTCTTAAGATGTATGAAAGATATAAGATTTCAGAATACTTCAAATTCAAATCAAACTAGTGACCCATCCTCCTTAAATGAAACATTTAGACTGCATGACAATAAAAAAGACCTCAACCATTCATTCAAGACAAATGATTAAATTTCATCAATGAAATATTTAGAACAGTCCTAGATAAAAGTGTATTTGCCATGCAGGTGCAACACATCCATAAGAAATACAAGAAGACCTCCAATGCAAGAGCAGAGCAAAAACACACCAAACCAAAAGTAAACGAAAAGAAAAAGAGAAAGAGAAACCCATTCTAACCAAAGAAAAGCAAAGCAAGCCAAGCATAAAATAAACCTACTCTAACTATGTATAGGAAAAGAGTTGAAACAACTCAAGATTGGAAATAATGCTTCAAATAATGCCCATTGACAGGTAGTGGAATGTCCTCCCCAGTGAGAGTTTTCAAGTGAAAAGCATTATCGTCTAGGATCTCTGAATTTTGATAAGGGCAAAGCCAAAGATTTTCAAGTTTACCATGCTCCCCTTTACATTCATGAGCTTTATCCAAGTAGAGAACAAAGTCAGATATTCAAAAGGTTTTTACCTTGGCTCTTCTATCAAACCACCTTTGTACTACACCCTGATGTTTGGCAAAGTTTTCTAAGGCTTCATCCCTTTTTTCTTCAAGGTGTAGTAGCTCGTGTAGGCGAGCCTCACACCTATTTTCTTTATCATAATACTCATTAAGGAGCTGCAAAGTAGGGATCCTCAATTGAATTGGAAATATAGGTTCTAGGCCATACACAAGGTGATAAGGGGAGGTCCCTAAGGAAGCCTTTTGTCTGGTATGATCTTCCCATAGAGAAAATCTAAGTTGAGTGTGCCAATCCTTGGGATTCTTCTTGAGTAATTTATAGATGACTGTTAAGAGGTTTTTATTGGAAGACTCAGCCAAACCATTACCCTATGGATAGTAATTAGACAAAAACTTTATTATAATCCCATGATCAAAGGTCCAATTGGAAAATTTCAATGATGCAAATGCAGGACCATTATCACAAACTAAAGATAAAGGACATCCAAAGTGATTGATAATACCTGATTCAATGAAATCAATTACCACTTCGAAAGTACATTGTTTGCATGCAAGAGCTTCAGTCCACCATGTAAAATAATCAGTAATAGTGAGAATATACCTATGACCCATAGAAGAAGGTGGATTGATGGGACCTATGAAATCCATCCCCCACTGTGCAAAAAGGTTTTACCTTGAAGACTGGTTGAAGTGGAAGAGTTGTATACTTTTCTTTGGTTGCTATAGTTTGGCACACATGGCAAGTTCTAATATGACTGTGTGTGTCCTTGAACAATGTGGTCCAATAATAACTATCCCTCAAAATCTAGTTCGCAGTGGAATGTGCAGATCCATGGCTAGTACCATATCTATCATGAAATTCAGCCATGACTCTCCTAGCTTCCTGTTGCCCCAAACATCTGAAGTATATACCTTCATGATTCATTTTTTATAAGACAACTCCCTTCAGCATGAAACTATCAGTCTTCAAATGTAAGGCCCTTATCTATACTGTATTGAGATGGTCAGGACACCTTTGATTCAAAAGATAGTGTATGATATCATCATACCAGCTCCCTGGAGAAACATCTTCAAGATTGTAATGTTAGACCGTAAGGTCAGGGCCCATTTCTGCTATTGTTCATGTAAGCCCTTGTCCTCTTACCAACTTCATGGGTTGAATCCCAATGTCATATTCTTGCAGCATGGTGGCCCACTTTGCTCTGTGTTCTCCCAGCTCATTTTTCATCAACAATAGTTTGACTGCAGGATCAAGAATGATTGCTAAGAACTTATTTATGAGAATATAATGCCTAAAATTCTTCACAACCTGACCAAGGCATAAGCCTATCTTTCCACACTTGGGTACCTTAGCTCCACATCTTTTAGTGGTGCACTCATAAATGCTATTGGGTGTTCATTCCCTTGGTCAAACTTTTGAGTCAACATGCCAACACAGGAATGATCAGAAGCAAATGAATATATGTAAAATTATTTCTCATAATCAGGAATTACCAGTATTGGGGCCTCAACAATAGCTCTTTTAATTTCTGCAAATGCTTCTTTTTCCTCTGCACTCCATTCAACCTTAGCTTCTCGCTTCAACATGGCATTCAATGGCTTGACTATTTCAGTGAGTCCAGTGATGAACTTCCTTATAGAATTGATTTTTCCAAAGAATGACTTCATTTCTTTCTTGCTAGTTTGTGGTTGTTTCTTAAGTATGGCTTCCACCCATTTTGGGTCAATAACAATGCCTTTCTCTAAAATAACATGTCCTAGCAACTTTCCCCTCAGTAAATCCAAAGATGCACATATTTGGATTGAGAGATATACCAAATTCCCTACATTTCTGAAACACTTTACATAAGTCTGCTATGTGGTCTCTCCTCTTCTTTGAAAAGACTGTCAGATCATCCATATAAATGATTATGCATTTACCAATTATGTCTTTAACGGAAATGTCCATAGCCCTCTGAAATGTGGCTCCAACATTAATCAAATCAAAGGGCATTCTCCTATAGGAAAAAGTACCCCACTTGGTGGTGAAAGCAGTCTTATGCATGTCTTCATACTACACCATAACCTAGTTGTACCCAGAGTAGCCATCCAGAAAGGACATCATTTGAGAACCATTGAGAATATGAAGTACTTAATCTAGTGAAGGTACTAGATAATTTTCCTTTTCTAAGGCTCTGTTAAGGTTCCTAAAATCTACACAGAGTTTGATTTCACCATTCTTCTTTCACACTGGGACTAGGTTTGCAACCCGGGTGGAGTGTCTGACTGGGAATATGATTCTTGCAAATAGTAGCTTCTGCACTTCCTTCTGAATTATGGGTTATAACAAGGCGTTGATTGGCCTTTGCCTCTTCCTGAAAGGTTTCACTCTTGGCCTTAGAGGGATAGTGTGAGTTATAATTGATGTATCATAAGTTTTCAAATCCTCATAACTCCAAGCTATCACATCATATGTATGTAATGCATCAATTATTCCTTTCCTCTCTTCTAGAGTGCATACTTTACCAATGAAGACATTCCTGACATCCTCATGAGTTCCCATATTATATGTTTCACACTATTTGTTGATGGACTCCTTCTTGGCATCTTGTTCCTAATCTATGACCTTATCTAGATCAAAAATCCTTTCTAAGTGCACCATTCCTTTGGGAATATTATTAGTCTTCAAATTGATTACTCCTAGATCCATCTCTGCTTCTTGAGGTTCAGTTTCATCAATGATCTAAGAAGAAAAAACATCTGAACTTGTGATAAAATCTAAAATATGCTTATCATCTTCAAATACTTGGAAGTTGGTGACATTGTCAGGTACTGAAGGCACTGGAGTTAACTCCACTATAAACTTCTTCAATCCAGAAAAGGGACAAAGGTTGCAACGTGTTGGCTGCCTGAGCAAGGGAATCTACTATTTGATTCTTATTGTGTGGTATCAACTGAATTGTTGAAGGCATCAATTCCTTCAATAAGTTCCCATACTCTATGTCTATAATTGGTCATTCTTCTATCATGACAAGAGTATTGTCTCCTAACTTGCTTAACCACTAACTCAAAATATCCAAAGACTTGTAAAATCTTGACCTTTTTCTTTAGTGCCATTAACAACCCATGGACCAAAGCCTCATATTCTGCTACATTATTAGTGCAATGGAATTGAATTCTATGAGCAACAAAGAAAGTCTTACCTTTTGGACTGATTAACTCAAACCCTACTCCAGCTCCTTGTTTCGACTTAGATTCATCAAACCTTAAATTCCAACAACCAACAACTACAAAATTCCTTCCTATATCTCTTGCACTATTGTTGCTAGAAGGTTCCTTAGAAAGCATCACTTTCTTCCCTTTAGGGTCCTCTTGAACATTCTAGATATTTATTTTGACTGCTAGGATGGGATTGATACATTTCTACACTTTTTCCACTGTAATTTGGCATAAGCAACAATCCAGTTTAGAATGGGAGGCATTATGGACCCTACACCAATTTGGCAAGAGAAAATCTCTGAAATTCATTTCCCTACCCAACTGAATTTGATCCTCAATGCACTTCTGAATGAATTCTTGGAAATTATCCAACAAACTAAGCTGATTATCTTTAGGATCATCATCATTTTCAAATAGTTCTACCAGAGCTTCAATTCCACTAGATTTTGTTGTGAGATCAACAGGAATTGTATACAACATAAGGACTTCCTCTACATCTGACTCCTTAAAAGGGGTTGCAAGCATGTAATTACCCATACTTCCAATATTAGAATTTCATTGGAAGTATTCTGATATTCTGTGATCATGTATTTCATTTTGGGTTCTTTTTCAATTCTAATTTGTTTTGGAACTCCCTTCCATTGAAGCCACATGTGAGAGTGATCAATTGAGACATATCCATTCAAGGACCTAGTGAAGTCTCTTCCCAGAACCAAGCCATAAGCATCGGGTATATCTACCACTTGTATATTGACAACTTGTTGAATTCTAGGGTTAGAAGCAACATGCATATGAATCATGTTTAATTCCACTACAACATTAACTTCAGTTCTATCCAATTGAGTAAATTTCTTTTGGGAATTAGCAAGAGTAATATCCAAAGCTCTACAAACACCAAAAGACATTACATTAGTGGAATCACTTGAATCCAACAAACAGTTGTACAAGTTCTTACCAAATATATGAAGAGAGATCAGGAATGGAGGAGTGTCTGTTTTCCCTTGAAACAAATTTAAGGGAGTATCCACTTGAGCAACTTGAGATCTATCTTTCTCTTTTCCTTTATCTCCAGGAGGCACATGGACTTGATTATGGGTCTAAATTTTCCTTCCTATCGATTGAGAACTAGATTCTTTCTTGACACTTTCACCAACTGATTTATCTTGTCGTATGGAATTTTCATTGTAAGCTCCTAGAACTGCATTCCAAATGGTCAGAACTCTCAATAACTCAAATGTAGAGAGACTTACCTTTAGTTTTCTAAGTTCTTCTGCAGCATATATGACAAGTTGTTCCTCACTCATATCAGTAGGGGTCTCTTTCAGGTATTCCACCACCTTGTCTTTGTTTGCTTCAACAATTTTCCCTTTTGACATGTCCATAGGTCCTTGATCTTTAGATAAATATTTCCTAGACACCTGAGGATATGACATATTATTGTTGGCATTAGGATCTAGAGGCATAGTGAAGTTTTTTGGTGGAATGGAGGTGGTGAAGGGGCCTCCAGCCTATGGACATCTATGTGGCAAGTCCCTCAAATCATACTTCTTCATAGGCTGTTGGAATGTATGCACCTCTTCAATATAAGTTTCTTCCTCATCAATGGGACCATTATCATCCATTGGATTTTCATTGAATAGTTGTGTAATCTCATCTCCATTGCACACCTGATATGCTTCCTCTTTAAGCTGATCTGATTCCTCCTTAGGTACGTTCTCCCTACTCTGTGGGAAAGGAGCATGATTGAGTACCAAGACTAATGAATCATAAGGAGTGGAAGAAAACATCTCTTGATTACTCAAATTGTTCTCTACTTCATATTGGAAGATTGAAGCTACTTTCTAGAATTATGGGTAGTCTAACTCAGAATGCAAACTTGTTTTATGGAGCCTACACCATCCTGATAATGTAGCCTCAACCAAATATATGCCACTAGGAGGATTCTCTTGATTGACTGGTTGATTAACTGGTAGATCCAATGGAGTGGGGACTCCTCCATTGTTAGGCCTTGTATTCCAAGTCCTATTTTGTCTGGGTGGTTGTCTCTTGTCAAACCCTTGTCCACCAGCCTGACCCTGCTCAAAGTTTTGGCCTAAAGATTGTCCTTTATCATAATTATGTCCTCTATCATTATATCCTCTTTCAAGATGTTGACCTCTATCAAAATTTTTTCCTTGTTGAATATCTTGATTTTCTCTACTATAATTGGACTACATACCTCTTTGAGTAGCTTGAAGCTGATTTTTCTAGTTTCTCAAATAAGTCACCTCCATATTCAGTTTCTTCACTTGTTCAGTTAGCTCATTCAGTCTCTCTTGGTCAAAATTCCTATATGGGGGCTTATTTGAATTATTTTGAGGATATCCTATTGCAATGCTTGTATTCAGTGATTGGTTCAAGACTTCAAAGTTCTATAGATACGTGGGAAAACTAGATTGAGATTGTGAATGAAAAGGCTGATTAACATTTTGCTAGGGGTAGTTGATTGTAGGTGGAACTTGACTCACTAGAGGCCCTAGGTGAGGAACCATAGACAACTAAGGTACTGAATTCATGATTGGAGTGTGATTGGTGAGATCTTGGTTAATAGATGGGATTTTTCCAATGGTGATCCCACAATAATGGGTTACAGTTTTTTGGCCAAACTTGACATTCACTTTCTTACACCTATAGCAGCTAAACCATTCAAGTTTTGAAGATGAACCAAACCAGTTATTTGTTAGATATTTTGTGTAGATTCTAATTATATTTAAAAAAAAAAATTAAAAACAAAATTGTGAATCATTTTATGTAATTTTTAATAACTTATTTTTCTACTAATCCAACATTTTTTAAAAGAAGTGATGTTTGCTTATTACGTAACTTTTTATAGATAGAGGATACAATTCTAATTTTTTAAAATAAAATTTTTCACACCAATATCTAGGGAATGGATATTTTTTCATAATTTTTTGGTACATAATTTTTTTTTAATTAATTTTCCAAGTCAGTGTAATTATAATTTGGATAGAGGTGTACTTTGGCCCGCATAACTTTTTTTGAATTCATTTGAATTAACTTATTCTTTTTTTGTTGGAATAAGGACATCAATACCTAGTGCACATTTATTTTTTAGAATTTTTTTCTCTATTTTTCTATTTTTTCGTATGTGTGAAATAAAGAACTTGATGTTCATTGAAAATCCTACATTTGTGCAAGAAATAAAAAATAAATATAATAATAAAATTAAACATATTTAAAATTATACTTTTTGGGAAGCTTATAATAAGGGTTGTAGGCATACAAAACACAAATTTAAATGAATTTTTTTGATCACCCAAAAGGTAAATCAAAAGTGGTTTTTTATCAGCATTTTGATAGGTGTAGAGGAGACTCAATTATAGGAATGGTTAAAATCTAACAAGGTTCTATCCAAGGGGGTTTCATCTAAGGGGGTTTGATCAATCCATCTTGAATCAAAATAATTTAAATGGAACCTTTAAATTCATAAATCATTGTATTTTCTAAAAATATGTGATTTCAGGCAAAAATCAGGATGTCCCAAAAAGTGTAACCCATTATTGTGGCAGCACCCCCAAGGTGAGTAGTGGGTCCTAAAGATGGTAAAGGCCCAGAAAAATGTTGTCTTGAAGTAATGCTAACCTTCACAGCCTCTACATATGCATCAAGCAAAGTGGTGGGAGGGTTGTTTCTCCACTTCATGAAGGTGGCTGTGAGACCGTCAAGACCCTCATAATAGACTTTTAAAGCAGTGGCTTCATCAACAACATAAGGAGCCTATAATCAGGTATAGGCTCAATGAAACCTATTGTTAAAGGATGATATAAGCTCATGGAGTTCTCTTTTAACATTGGTGAATTGAAGATAAAGATCATTGGGACTAATGGGGATCCTAAACTTTTGCAAAAATGTAGTCTCTAGTTTAGTCCAATTCTAAATAGATCTAGCAGGCAAATGATTGTACCAATAGAATGCATCTTCCCCTAGGGAATAAGGAAAGAGCCTACACTCTACATCCTCATGATTAATTCCTCTATCCTTAAGGAAAGTTTGAAAGATTCTAATGTGTTCCTCAACAATTCTATTGGGATCATTAACATGGAACTTAGAACAAAAGTTCTTTGGGTTCTTAGGCATGACATTGTAATTAGCAAAAGTCAATGGAGATGGATTATTAGCTAGGAAAGCCATTGGTGATGGTGGGGGTGGTAATGGCTAATTTATGATAGTGTGAGATCACTGAATGAGAATGTCCTTAGAATTAGATGAAGGTGAACTTGATGAAAGTGATGATGGGGATGATGAAAGTGGCCTGGTGGATGATGACTCACCCCTTATTTTGGTCGTCCTTGACCTAGTAGGAGTTGGAAATTCTTGAAATTCCTCTTCTCTTGGAGTAGATCTAGTTCTTCTAAATCTTTCAGGAGAGATGGCAGACAAAAATCAATCGAGCTTAGCTTATTTAGGCCCTCCTTCTAGTGCCAATCTATTGATGATTTTTTCTGCACAACAACTCAGACAAAATATAATATCCTATCTCTCTTGAAAGGTAAATCTCTACTAGCAAGCCCCAAGAGATAACCCCAAGGTCTCTAATGTCAGATCTTGACGATGCATAAATAACTCAGTGATAATGTGAAAATGCTGGTAATCACAAAGGGACCTTACTACAAGCAAATACTAAATCTTTAATTTATTAGATCTGGTGATGTAATGATACTGCAATCCTAAACCTAAATAAAATGATGAAATAAATAACAAAAGATAAGGGTTTAAGAAAGATACCTAAGATTAAAACTATTCCTAAGATTAACAATGCAAATGATGAAATACTTGAAATGGACCAATCCCTCATTTACTAATTCTTGCTTAACCCAAATGAATCTACAATTTCATAAGAACAGTGCAATCTTCTAATGTAATAAATATTTTTAGATCATGAACATTCATCCAAGACAACCCTAAGGAAATTGAAATGAATAAACCTTCACAATTGAACTAAGCATAATAGATATATGGTCTAGGC
>VDFB02281492.1:301275493-301323839 GCA_007258455.2 Sequoia sempervirens
CGTACACACATATCAATATGATGGTAACGTAAATGGATGTAAATGAATCAGATGTGGACATATATACATATGTATAGTATATGCACATATCCATAGGGATACACATATCAAAAAAAGCGTATGTTGGCAAATGGATATACTCATAGATGTATCGATATGGTATTCCTACACATACGTGTACATAAAGGTATATATAGGTATATATATGTATATATGCACACATCTTGTATAATGTGGATATTAATATAATTATATTTAATATGTATATGTAAATATATATTAAATATTATATATATATATATATTATAATTATATTAATATGTGTGCGTATATATATATTTATACTGAGGTATTTACACACATATATATAAGGATATTATATATAAACTATATATAAAATAAAATATATATATTACATATTATTCTCAACATTGGAAACTGAATGATTTTTGATTTGATAAAAGAGTCGATTTAATAGACTTTAATTCACGTATTTAAACTTTGGCTTATGTATGTCGATATAGTTTAAGGAGATGAAATTCAACTTTGGAACACACATGGCATTATAAAGTGTTCACATATCACCAACTAAGGAATTCACATAAGAAAGATGAAGCAATATGTCTGTCATCTGTTGGCCTTGATTTGGTCAATGCTAAAGCTAGACTTTGTCTCATGCATTAAGTTGGATAGGTCGAATCATCCTAGACCAAGTCAACCAACTGTTTGTGTTACCTTTTGACTATTTCAGTGGGCATGAGAATAGGGATAGATGTTGAAAGTTGGTGCTACCTTTGTTCCATTTCTCTGTAGGTGTTGATCTATGAATTTCTCCATGTGCATTTGAAATAGTCTACTTGAACATGCTATCATTATAAAATCGACTAGTTCTATCTTTTTTTTACTACAAGCTTAATCTAGTGCCACCTTGAAGTTGAATCATGCTAGAGGGGGTGGTGTCAATTTACATGCCCAAACTATATTAGTTTTGGAGGTTGGGTTCTCTATAAATAGTCGCCCAACTCTCTCAAATTGGAGGATGGTCACTATCTTTGGTGAAAGATATTATTTCATCATTCTTATTGTTATCTTTTGCATTATCTTATGATTCATTCTACCTTTTTAGAGTGATAATTATTTGCAACCATCAATCATTTTTGTGTGATCATTATTACTATTTAGAAAGAGGTGTATCATACCAAAGGAATACATCTTTTGTTGGTTATTGCATAAGAGTTTTACTAGTTTATAATTTCTAATTTCTAAGTGAGAAAAGAGTGGAAAAGTTGTGAGGAAGAGTTGTCTAATTCTGAGAAAAGAGTGGAATTTGTGAGGTATAGGGTTGAGGGTTTAACAGTTGATGGTTGATGGCTTTAAGGGTTTAGGGTTGGAACCTCTTAAAATAGGGGTGTGTGATGATGTGGAATGATGGATTCACACCCACTTTCAAAGAGACTCCACTCAAGGATAACCCTAGAGATCTCAATGCAAAGGAGATTAAAATATTGTGATAAGGTTGTCCTAGAGATTGAATGATAGCTAATGAGGGCTTCACCACCAAGTGTAAACTTGGAAAAGATAATGAAATGGAAAACACAGTGTGAAATGAAAACTAACTCTAAATGACCTAAGAAAGTGAAAAAAATGTAAATAAAGCTATGAAATTGAGAGTGTGCACTTGGAAGACTGAAGAAGGTAGAATGGAGGTTTGGATCACTAAAAAATTTATTGTTGATGCTGACTAGGACTCATTTGCCAAGTTGGGCGAATCAATCCAATTTCTAGGAAAATGTGTAGGAACATATTTCATCTAAAAGGATATCCAGATCTGTAAAAATCTCTATCAAGCCTGTATAGTGGGAATCATTCGCCAATAGTGGAAAATCAATCCATTTCTACTTTTTTGGAAGTTCTAAACTGTATTTTGTGCCTTTTCGTCCACTCTACTCTTTTTGACCGGTTTTTGAATCCAAAACTGTAAATTGCCACATGTAGACCTTCTCCAAGCTTCTCCAATGCTTGATGATAGCTTTAGGGATTTTGAGGACTTGAAAAAATTTCTCTGCCTTTGCTTCTTGACAAATCTATAACCTTTCCCTACAAATCACACACAAGAAGAGGGGAAAATGTTGTGGGAGTTAGTGAATAGGGGTTTGCCTTGGTCAAACTCCTTGTTGGTAATTAAACCTTCAAATGAAAGCAAATATAAAAGGAGAATGATGAATTAATAAAAGATAATGTTGCAACTTACTAAACCCTAGCAATAAGGAACTACAATAATGCTTGAAATGACTGTAATGGATGTGGTTCTTGACTCTAGCTTGAAGGAGATGGATCTTGCTTGAAACACTTGCTTGGATCATGAACTCTACATCACAAATGTTAGCACAATAACAAACATGAAGAATGAAATATTTAGCATGATGATTAGCACTTGAAGAATGCTCTAATATGCTTGATAATTTTCCCTTGAAATGCCTTGAATGCTCTTATCAATGCTCAAATGCTCATGTGAACTCTCTAAGTGATCTCTTGAATGCTAGGTGTTGAATACTTAATGCTTGGGATGAAAATGAGTGGAAGAACCTTGTATTTATACTTAATTATGTAAGAATTCTCAAAATTACAACACTATAAGCCGACATTAGATCTAGGAGAATAAAATCCCACTAAAAATTTGATTTAAATTTGAATTTTTGTCACATAGGACTCATTTGCATGCAAGATGGAAAATGAGTCCACCAAAAGTGAAAAATGCTTAGAAATATGTGAAACCTTCATCAAGGCCAAATAGACCTAGGTGGGACTCATTTACCAAAGGTGGTGAATAAGTCCCAAGCACTAAATATGGGCCACACAATCTAGGAACACCTGAATTATGATTGGTTATTGATTGGTGTTGGGAGGTAAGTGCACAAAGTTGAGTCCATGAAACATGGAAGTTTTTTCCTTAGCCAAAAAAATGAAATCGACATTGTAAAAACGAGATCCTGATTTTTCTAAATGAGATCCCAATTTTTAAAAATTAGGATCTTATTTAGCTTTGAGATCCCGAGCCTAAATGTAATACGGGATCCTGATTAGTACAAAATGGGATCCTGATTTATAAAAATCGGGATCCCATTTTGTACAAATCGAGATCCCATTTCCTTGTCAACAACCACACTATTTAAGATTGGGAAATGGGATCCAAATTATAAAATGAGATCTTGTTTATTAATAAATGGGATCTCATTTTGTAAACGGGATCCCGTTTCTAAAAATTTGAATTTGAATTTTCTTTGTGGTCGGGTTTTTGATTTGTATTTTGGTTCAAGAAAAGCATTGGGAATCCAAACCTAGGCCTTCAACCTAGTTTGACCTACAAGTTGAAGGTCCTAACAATGTCAGAGAAAAATACCAAGTTTGGACATATGGCTAATGACTTTTTTTGTAGTATTTTTTGATGAAATTAAAACCCATTTTAGATGAGACAATGCAGATTCCAAATATGTAATTTTTTTTACAATTGGATTTTTTTTCTCTATTTTCAATTATTTTTTGGTTAAATACGTCCATAAAATTTAAATATCAAGGTTTTTTAATATTTTAATAACTTTTGATCAACATAACATTTTGATGAATGGATTGCACGAGAACAAACTTCAAATAATTCTTTTCAATTTTAAAAAAATAAATTAAAAAAAAGGATAAGTTAAGGTCATCTTATGTGTGTCATACACAATGATTTTTCAAAACGAAAAAATATGCCTAATAAAAAATTAACAAAAAAAAAATTCTTGATAAAAAATTACAAAAAAATATCAAGAAAAAGCTTCAATGAGTTACAAATCTTTTCCCAAAAGGATTTAGAAAAATATGATAATTTAGGTAAAAATATGAATGTTGTACACGTGCATGGTATGGTATAAAAAAATGACTTTTAAACAGTGGTTTTTAGAAACGCCTATTGAAACTCAATTTATACAATCTGGGTATTGAAATAAATTACATATTTGGAAACTAGACTCTGAGTACTACATTTTATGATTAGTGACTTTTTTGAAGATTACATCTCTAAGTGCTTCAAATTTTAAGGTTAAATGTGTAAAATGCTGAAAATTAAGGAAAACACTTCCACTTTTTGGCCAAAAAGTGGACTCTAACTTCTTGCATACACCCTGGGATTATCCTAAAAAGATGTAATAAATAGGGCCAATTAAAGCATAAGAAAGCCCAATTATTAATGAAAAACCTAGAGGAATGTGAAAGTGTGTTACAACACTTTACAACACTCCAAATAAGGCAAGTTTAAGGTTTATTATGATTAAAATTCTTAACTTATTTGATAAAACCCTAGAAAAGTGTGAAAGTGTGTTACACACTTTGTAACACTTTTGCAAGGCATCATTAAATTCTCATTATTTCACAAGGCCCCAAGACCTAATGTGAATGTGTTATCCACATTTCAACACTAAATAAAGGAAACATTAAGCCAAAATCACAAGGAGGGCCCAAACAAGTCAAAAAAAGTAGAAGGGTTACTTTTTCGATGACTCCAAGGGTTTATGGGTTTAAGGGTTGAGGCTTGATGGCTGAGGGTTTAAATGTTGAGTGTTTAATGGTTTAAGGGTTTAAGGTTTGAGGGTTGAGGTATGAGGGTTGAGGGTTGAGGGATTAAGGGTAAAGGGTTTAAGGGTTGAGAGTTGAGGGATGAGTGTTTAAGGGTTGAGGATTACTGCAAGGATGAGGGTTTGGGGTTGAGGTTGAAGTTTGAGGTATTTGACTGGTTGAGATTAAATGGTCAGGGTTGAAGTTTGAGGTTATAGGATTGAAGGGATTAGGGTTTGGTGGTACAATGGTGGTTTATAATTTGATGGAAGGAAAACTAAGAAAAAATATTTATGGCAAAAAGTAGTTTTGGGGTTTTATGCGAACCTAGGATTTGTTGTGAACCAAAGGCTTCTGACGAACCTGGGTTCGAGTGAACCCCTTAAAATTTTTGTTTCCAAAAAAAAAAAAAATGCATCTGAAATGGGTTCGAGCAAACCCTCTTGAAGAGGTTCACTCGAACTAGGGTTTGAGTGAACCTTGGTTCAAATGAACCCCTATGGATTCACTCGAACCCCTAGGGATTCGTACGAACCACCCTAAATCCTCATCCCCTCCCTGAGACACACAAAAAACTTAAATTTTGGCACTTCAGAGCTTGGGTCAAGGATGAAAATGGAGGAATCTTCACAAACCCAACTAGAAATAGGTAGTCCTCAAAACGAGCTATCCAATGAATATAATTTTAATATGTTTTGGTTTTATTATGTATTTGTTTTTTCAGTTTTAATAAACATAGGTTTTTCATCAAAAACGAAGGTCTTTGTTCTGCACATGTGGAAAAATAGAAGATTAAAAAGAAAAATTGAAAAATATAAGTGCACCAAATATTGAAGTCCATCCAAAAAAAATAATTGAATTTCGATATATACAAAAAAAGTTGTTATACGGTCGCGCTATGTCTGAATTGTAATTGGTTTGAATTTGAAACTTGATTAAAGAAAAAATATTCAATAAAAAACTATCTAACCAAGTGAAAGCACTAGATATCAGAGCTCCAAATCTAAATTTGAAAGAATTATAATTTTATCCTTCATGGAAAAAAAGTTATACGTTATACAGTGTGCATCACTTTTTAAAAATGTTGTTTTTTGAAAAAAAATAGTTTTCATGGGAGATGGAAAATGAAATGCAATCTGATTCCAAAATTTTTGAAAAAATATTTTTAGAATCTACAGACAAAATGTGATGAGACTCTAGTTTGCATTATCTTCAAATTCTTCACGATTTAGCAACTATAGGTGCCTGAATGTGAAGATTTAGTTAAAAATAATAATTTCAGTGTCCAATTTGGCCAAAAATTGTAAACCACTATTGTGGGATCACCTATTTAAAGGTTGAGGGTTGAAGGATGAGGGTTTAAGGGTTGAGGATTGAGGTATTAGGGTTTAAGGGTTGAGGGTTAAAAGGTTGAGGGTTGAAGTTTTAGGATTGAAGGTTTAGGGTTATAGAATTGAGGGATTAGGGTTTAGGGATTAAGGGTTTAAGGGTTGAGGGATTAGGGTTTAAGGGTAGAAGGTTGAATGATGAGAATTTAAGGGTTGAGGATTGAGGGATTAGGGTTCCCTTCCCTCTCTACTCTCTTTCTCTCTATCTCACCTCTATCTCCCTACATAGCCATCCCTCCCTCCTCTCTTTCTCTTTCTCACCTCCCTCTCCTTCTCTCAATCTTTCCACCTCCCTACTTCTCTCTCCCTTAGTCTCTCTCCACAATGTATCTCAATTATCCCTATTTACTTCTCCCTCACTCCCTCTAAACCTCTTTACTTCCCCCTCATCTTTCTCTCCATCTCTCCCTCTCTCTCTCCCTCCCTCTTTACCTCTCCCTCCCTCCCCCCTCTCTCTCTCACCCTCTCTCTCTCCCTCCCTCTTTACCTCTCCCTCCTTCCCTCCCCCCTCTCTCTCTCTCCTTCCCTCTCTACTCTCTTTGTCACTATCTCACCTCTCTCCCTATATATCCCTCCCTCCTCTCTTTCTCTATCTCACCTCCCTCTCCCTCCCTACCTCTCCTCTCTATCTCCCACTCCCTATCTCTACCTACCTCTCTCTCTATTTCTCTCTTTCACCTCTCTCTCCATCCCTATCTCTCTCTCCATCCCTACCTCTCCCTACATATCTCCTTCCCTCTCTACTTCTCTTTATATCCCCTCCCTCTCTCTACCTACCTCTCTCTCTATTTATCTATATCAACTCTTTCTCTCCATCCCTACCTCTCCCTCAATCTCTCTTTCCCTCTATATCTAATTCTCTCTCCCTCTCTCCCTTCTTACTTCTCTATCTACTTTTCTCTCACTTCTCCCTCCCTTACTCTCTCTCCTTGCCTCTCTACTCTCCCTACATATCTCTCCCTCATTCCTCTTTCTACCTCTTATCTCCCCTCTACCTCTTTACCTACCCCCTCTCTCCCTCCCCCTCTCCCTCCTCTCCCTCTTTACCTACCTTCCTCTCTTTCTTCCCCCTTTTTCTATCTCTCCCACCCTTTCTATATCTATCTCTCCTCTACAATCTATCTAAACTATCCCTCTTTACCTCTCCCTCCCTCCCCTCTCTCACTCTCCCTCTCTCATTTTCTGTCTATCTCACCTCTCTCCCTTCCTCTTCACTTCCCTCTCTATTTTTTATGTCTCTTTCCGAACTATCCCTCTTTACCTCTCCCTCCCTCCCCCCACCTCTCTCTCTCTCTCCTTCCATCTCCACTCTCTTTCTCTCTATCTCACCTCTCTCTCCTTACGTATCCCCTCTCCCTCCCTCCCTACCTCTTTATCCCTCTCTACTTCTCTCTATCTCCCCCTCCCTCTCTACCTACGTCTCTTTATTACTCTACCTCTTAGCTCTCTCTCCATCCCTATATCTCCCTCTATCCCTACCTCTCCCTCCATCTCTCCTTCCCTCTCTACTTCTCTTTACCTCCCCTCACTCTCTCTACCCTAGATCTCTCTTCTTCTTTTTCTCATGTATCTCTCTCCATCTGTAGGTCTCTCCCTCCATCTCTTTGCCTCTCTAATTTTCTCTACCTACCTATCCCTCTATACCTTTTTCTCTCTCCCTCTCTCCCTCCTTCCTTCTCTCAATCTCTCCACCTTCTTCCTTCTCTCTCCACTTCTCTCTCTCTCACTTCTCCCTCCCTTCCTCTCTCTCTTTCCCTTCATTTCTATCCCTCCCTCTCTCTTTGTGCCCCCTCTTTTTATCTCTCATCTCCCTCTCTCTCCTCTCTCTATCTTAAGTCCAACTAGTTAACTAGGGCATAGCATAAGAACCCTCAAACATCAAACACAACCCTAGTTTGAAGCATTTAATTATCAAACATGCAAAATTGAGCTTCCAAATGGGCATAAAATGGCCATGGACAACCAATCATTAAAATTTGAAAGGTAGGGACCATAGTTACATACCATAAGTAGATCAAATTCGACCTCGAGGATAATGAGCAGTGGACTCGGATGCCCTAGCGACCAAATCAAACTGAATGAATGAAATACAAGTGCCTTAGCAAGCAAATTAAGAATTTTGAATGCCCAAATCGCAAAATCTCATATGCAAGAGTGATACACAACAAAAGATGAGAGCAAATGATGCAAAATATCATTAAATTCAACCTCACTTGCGCCAAAAAGATCATACCTAGGTGCATTAATGTCATCGACAAGACAGGCTAAAGAAATTCAGAAACCCGACGACAAAACTGAATCTCAAAAAAAATTGGTCCATGCAAAATTTCGTGAAGTCCTACATTTCCCAATCTGCAACATTAGTCTCTTCGCCATGCTTTGAGTGAAATCCAGGAAAATCCAAATGGAGCAAAAAATCCCGAAATGAAGTAAAAACCCGAACTTTGTTTAAAACTTAGAATTTTCAATGTGTAACTTAGGGGAATCACTTAGGAAAGCAAGATAAAAATTTAAGCTCATGCCAAGGCAAGGTAAATCCTCAAAATCAAAGGGCCAAAACACCAAGAACGAAAGCAAAAGAGGGTCTCTACTTTTAGCAGGGCATGTGTGCAAAAACTGCACAACAAATGGCAACTCCTATTGGGAAAATGCTCCAAAGCATTTCAGTGACAAACTAGAATTAGGAACCCAGAATCTCTGGTTTTGATATCGCTATTAGAAAAAAAAATCAAAATGCAGGATTAAAGAATCAAAACCAAAGGTAGACTGAACCTTCCATAAATTGAAAATCCAACTGTGTGCACATGAATTCATTTCCCTCCTTGAGCTACTGTAGAAACCAAGTTTATTCAGGTCAATCTACATAAAGATTCTAACTTCAAAAGCAACCTAGATAGTGCCTCGCTGCCAGTCAGGCATCTATAGCGTTGACGAGGTCATCATTGTGACTCTCCCGAACATAGCTCTATTGCTAGCCAAGCATCCATAGCCCTGATAGAGATATTTAGAGAGTCTTGATAAGTTGTATTCATTCTTTTAATTTTCAACATTTTCTATTTTTCTTCTTTTTGATATTTCTTTTCTTTCCACTTTTTTCATTTCGACCTGTGAATAACGAAGTTCACACTTAGGGCCACTGTAGGGCTAAGAATCATAGTGGCGTTGAAGCAAAAATAGGATTTTTCACCTGACAAGACCTCAAAATGACCCTACCACAACCTCAGGATTCTTAAGATGTATGAAAGATATAAGATTTCAGAATACTTCAAATTCAAATCAAACTAGTGACCCATCCTCCTTAAATGAAACATTTAGACAGCATGACAATAAAAAAGACCTCAACCATTCATTCAAGACAAATGATTAAAGTTCATCAATGAAATATTTAGAACAGTCCTAGATAAAAGTGTATTTGCCATGCAGGTGCAACACATCCATAAGAAATACAAGAAAACCTCCAATGCAAGAGCAGAGCAAAAACACACCAAACCAAAAGTAAACGAAAAGAAAAAGAGAAAGAGAAACCCATTCTAACCAAAGCAAAGCAAAGCAAGCCAAGCATAAAATAAACCTACTCTAACTATGTATAGGAAAAGAGTTGAAACAACTCAAGATTGGAAATAATGCTTCAAATAATGCCTATTGACAGGTAGTGGAATGTCCTCCCCAGTGAGAGTTTTCAAGCGAAAAGCATTATCGTCTAGGATCTCTGAATTTTGATAAGGGAAAAGCCAAAGATTTTCAAGTTTACCATGCTCCCCTTTACATTCATGAGCTTTATCCCAGTAGAGAACAAAGTCAGATATTCAAAAGGTTTTTACCTTGGCTCTTCTATCAAACCACCTTTGTACTACACCCTGATGTTTGGAAAAGTTTTCTAAGGCTTCATCCCTTTTTTCTTCAAGGTGTAGCAGCTCGTGTAGGCGAGCCTCACACCTATTTTCTTCATCATAATACTCATTAAGGAGCTGCAAAGTAGGGATCCTCAATTGAATTGGAAATATAGGTTCTAGGCCATACACAAGGTGATAAGGGGAGGTCCCTAAGGAAGCCTTTTGTCTGGTATGATCTGCCCATAGAGAAAATCTAAGTTAAGTGTGCCAATCCTTGGGATTCTTCTTGAGTAATTTATAGATGGCTATTAAGAGGTTTTTATTGGAAGACTCACCCAAACCATTACCCTATGGATAGTAATTAGACAAAAAAATTATTATAATCCCATGATCAAAGGTCCAATTGGAAAATTTCAATGATGCAAATGCAGGACCATTATCACAAACTAAAGATAAAGGACATCCAAAGTGATTGACAATACCTGATTCAATGAAATCAATTACCACTTCGAAAGTACATTGTTTGCATGCAAGAGCTTCAGTCCACCATGTAAAATAATCAGTAATAGTGAGAATATACCTATGACCCATAGAAGAAGGTGGATTGATGGGACCTATGAAATCCATCCCCCACTGTGCAAAAAGGTTTTACCTTGAAGACTGGTTGAAGTGGAAGAGCTGTATACTTTTCTTTGGTTGCTATAGTTTGGCACACATGGCAAGTTCTAATATGACTGTGTGTGTCCTTGAACAATGTGGTCCAATAATAACTATCCCTCAAAATCTAGTTCGCAGTGGAATGTGCAGATCCATGGCTAGTACCATATCTATCATGAAATTCAGCCATGACTCTCCCAGCTTCCTGTTGCCCCAAACATCTGAAGTATATACCTTCATGATTCCTTTTGTATAAGACAACTCCCTTCAGCATGAAACTATCAGTCTTCAAATGTAAGGCCCTTATCTATACTGTATTAAGATGGTCAGGACACCTTTGATTCAAAAGATAGTGTATGATATCATCATACCAGCTCCCTGGAGAAACATCTTCAAGATTGTAATGTTAGATCGTAAGGTCAGGGCCCATTTCTGCTATTGTTCATGTAAGCCCTTGTCCTCTTACCAACTTCATGGGTTGAATCCCAATGTCATATTTTTGCAGCATGGTCGCCCACTTTGCTCTGTGTTCTCCCAACTCATTTTTCATCAACAATAGTTTGACTGTAGGATCAAGAATGATTGCTAAGAACTTATTTCTAAGAATATAATGCCTAAAATTCTTCAAAACCCTGACCAAGGCATAAGCCTATCTTTCCACACTTGGGTACCTTAGCTCCACATCTTTAAGTGGTGCACTCATAAATGCTATTGGGTGTTCATTCCCTTGGTCAAACTTTTGAGTCAACATGCCAACACAGGAATGATCAGAAGCAAATGAATATATGTAAAATTATTTCTCATAATCAGGAATTACCAGTATTGGGGCCTCAACAATAGCTCTTTTAATTTCTGCAAATGCTTCTTTTTCCTCTGCACTCCATTCAACCTTAGCTTCTCGCTTCAACATGGCATTCAATGGCTTGACTATTTCAGTGAGTCTAGTGATGAACTTCCTTATAGAATTGATTTTTCCAAAGAATGACTTCATTTCTTTCTTGCTAGTTTGTGGTTGTTTCTTAAGTATGGCTTCCACCCATTTTGGGTCAATAACAATGCCTTTCTCTGAAATAACATGTCCTAGCAACTTTCCCCTCAGTAAATCCAAAGATGCACATATTTGGATTGAGAGATATACCAAATTCCCTACATTTCTGAAACACTTTACATAAGTCTGCTATGTGGTCTCCTCTCTTCTTTGAAAAGACTGTCAGATCATCCATATAAATGATTATGCATTTACCAATTATGTCTTTAAAGGAAATGTCCATAGCCCTCTGAAATGTGGCTCCAACATTAATCAAATCAAAGGGCATTCTCCTATAGGAAAAAGTACCCCACTTGGTGGTGAAAGCAGTCTTATCCATGTCTTCATACTACACCATAACCTGGTTGTACCCAGAGTAGCCATCCAGAAAGGACATCATTTGAGAACCATTGAGAATATGAAGTACTTAATCTAGTGAAGGTACTAGATAATTGTCCTTTTCTAAGGCTCTGTTAAGGTTCCTAAAATCTACACAGAGTTTGATTTCACCATTCTTCTTTCGCACTGGGACTAGGTTTGCAACCCAGGTGGAGTGTCTGACTGGGAATATGATTCTTGCAAATAGTATCTTTTGCACTTCCTTCTGAATTATGGGTTATAACAAGGCATTGACTGGCCTTTGCCTCTTCCTGAAAGGTTTCACTCTTGGCCTTAGAGGGATAGTGTGAGTTATAATTGATGTATCATAAGTTTTCAAATCCTCATAACTCCAAGCTATCACATCATGATATGTATGTAATGCATCAATTATTCCTTTCCTCTCTTCTAGAGTGCATACTTTACCAATGAAGACATTCCTGACATCCTCATGAGTTCCCATATTATATGTTTCACACTATTTGTTGATGGACTCCTTCTTGGCATCTTGTTCCTAATCTATGACCTTATCTAGATCAAAAATCCTTTCTAACTGCACCATTCCTTTGGGAATATTATTAGTCTTCAAATTGATTACTCCTTCTAGATCCATCTCTACTTCTTGAGGTTTAGTTTCATCAATGATCTAAGAAGAAAAAACATCTGAACTTGTGATAAAATCTAAAATATGCTTATCATCTTCAAATACTTGGAAGTTGGTGACATTGTCAGGTACTGAAGGCACTGGAGTTAACTCCACTATAAACTTCTTCAATCCAGAAAAGGGACAAAGGTTGCAACGTGTTGGCTGCCTAAGCAAGGGAATCTGCTATTTGATTCTTATTGTGTGGTATCAACTGAATTGTTGAAGGCATCAAATCCTTCAATAAGTTCCCATACTCTATGTCTATAATTGGTCATTCTTCTATCATGACAAGAGTATTGTCTCCTAACTTGCTTAACCACTAACTCAAAATATCCAAAGACTTGTAAAATCTTGACCTTTTTCTTTAGTGCCATTAACAACCCATGGACCAAAGCCTCATATTCTGCTACATTATTAGTGCAATGGAATTGAATTCTATGAGCAACAAAGAAAGTCTTACCTTTTGGACTGATTAACTCAAACCCTACTCCAACTCCTTGTTTCGACTTAGATTCATCAAACCTTAAATTCCAACAACCAACAACTACAAAATTCCTTCCTATATCTCTTGCACTATTGTTGCTAGAAGGTTCCTTAGAAAGCATCACTTTCTTCCCTTTAGGGTCCTCTTGAACATTCTAGATATTTATTTTGACTGCTAGGATGGGATTGATACATTTCTACACTTTTTCCACTGTAATTTGGCATAAGCAACAATCCAGTTTAGAATGGGAGGCATTATGGACCCTACACCAATTTGGCAAGAGAAAATCTCTGAAATTCATTTCCCTACCCAACTGAATTTGATCCTCAATGCACTTCTGAATGAATTCTTGGAAATTATCCAACAAACTAAGCTGATTATCTTTAGGATCATCATCATTTTCAACTAGTTCTACCAGAGCTTCAATTCCACTAGATTTTGTTGTGAGATCAACAGGCATTGTATACAACATAAGGACTTCCTCTACATCTGACTCCTTAAAAGGGGTTGCAAGCATGTAATTACCCATACTTCCAATATTAGAATTTCATTGGAAGTATTCTGATATTCTGTGATCATGTATTTCATTTTGGGTTCTCTTTCAATTCTAATTTGGTTTGGAACTCCCTTCCATTGAAGCCACATGTGAGAGTGATCAATTGAGACGTATCCATTCAAGGACCTAGTGAAGTCTCTTCCCAGAACCAAGCCATAAGCATCGGGTATATCTACCACTTGTATATTGATAACTTGTTGAATTCTAGGGTTAGAAGCAACATGCATATGAATCATGTTTAATTCCACTACAACATTAACTTCAGTTCTATCCAATTGAGTAAATTTCTTTTGGGAATTAGCAAGAGTAATACCCAAAGCTCTACAAACACCAAAAGACATTACATTAGTGGAAGCACTTGAATCCAACAAACAGTTGTACAAGTTCTTACCAAATATATGAAGAGAGATCAGGAATGGAGGAGTGTCTGTTTTCCCTTGAAACAAAGTTAAGGGAGTATCCACTTGAGCAACTTGAGATCTATCTTTCTCTTTTCCTTTATCTCCAGGAGGCATGTGGACTTGATTATGGGTCTAATTTTTCCTTCCTATCGATTGAGAACTAGATTCTTTCTTGACACTTTCACCAACTGATTTATCTTGTCGTATGGAATTTTCATTGTAAGCTCCTAGAACTGCATTCCAAATGGTCAGAACTCTCAATAACTCAAATGTAGAGAGACTTACCTTTAGTTTTCTAAGTTCTTCTGCAGCATATATGACAAGTTGTTCCTCACTCATATCAGCAGGGGTCTCTTTCAGGTATTCCACCACCTTGTCTTTGTTTGCTTCAACAATTTTCCCTTTTGACATGTCCATAGGTCCTTGATCTTTAGATAAATATTTCCTAGACACCTAAGGATATGACATATTATTGCTGGCATTAGGATCTAGAGGCATAGTGAAGTTGTTTGGTGGAATGGAGGTGGTGAAGGGGCCTCCAGCCTGTGGATGTCTATGTGGCAAGTCCCTCAAATCATACTTCTTCATAGGCCGTTGGAATGTATGCACCTCTTCAATATAAGTTTCTTCCTCATCAATGGGACCATTATCATCCATTGGATTTTCATTGAATAGTTGTGTAATCTTATCTCCATTGCACACCTGATATGCTTCCTCTTTAAGCTGATCTGATTCCTCCTTAGGTACGTTCTCCCTACTCTGTGGGAAAGGAGCATGATTGAGTACCAAGACTGATGAATCATAAGGAGTGGAAGAAAACATCTCTTGATTACTCAAATTGTTCTCTACTTCATATTGGAAGATTGAAGCTACTTTCTAGAATTATGGGTAGTCTAACTCAGAATGCAAACTTGTTTTATGGCGCCTACACCATCCTGATAATGTAGCCTCAACCAAATATATGCCACTAGGAGGCTTCTCTTGATTGACTAGTTGATTAACTGGTAGATCTAATGGAGTGGGGACTCCTCCATTGTTAGGCCTTGTATTCCAAGTCCTATTTTGTCTGGGTGGTTGTCTCTTGTCAAACCCTTGTCCACCAGCCTGACCCTACTCAAAGTTTTGGCCTAAAGATTGTCCTTTATCATAATTATGTCCTCTATCGTTATATCCTCTTTCATGATGTTGACCTCTATCAAAATGTTGTCCTTGTTGAATATCTTGATTTTCTCTACTATAATTGGACTACATACCTCTTTGAGTAGCTTGAAGCTGATTTTTCTAGTTTCTCAAATAAGTCACCTCCATATTCAGTTTCTTCACTTGTTCAGTTAGCTCATTCAGTCTCTCTTGGTCAAAATTCCTATATGGGGGCTGATTTGAATTATTTTGAGGATATCCTATTGCAGTGCTGGTATTCAGTGATTGGTTCAAGACTTCAAAGTTCTATAGATACGTGGGAAAAATAGATTGAGATTGTGAATGAAAAGGATGATTAGCATTTTGCTAGGGGTAGTTGATTGTAGGTGGAACTTGACTCACTAGAGGCCCTAGGTGAGGAACCATAGACAACTAAGGTACTGAATTCATGATTGGAGTGTGATTGGTGAGATCTTGGTTAATAGATGGGATTTTTCCAAGGGTGATCCCACAATAATGGGTTACAATTTTTTGGCCAAACTTGACATTCACTTTCTTACACCTATAGCAGCTAAACCATTCAAGTTTTGAAGATGAACCAAACTAGTTATTTGTTAGATATTTTGTGTAGATTCTAATTATATTTAAAAAAAAAAATTAAAAACAAAATTGTGAATCATTTTATGTAATTTTTAATAACTTATTTTTTCTACTAATCAACATTTTAAAAAAGTGATGTTTACTTCAGCCCACATAACTTTTTTATAGATAGGATACAATTCTAATTTTTAAAATAAATTTTTTTCACACCAATATCTAGGGAATGGATATTTTTTCATAATTTTTTGTACATAATTTTTTTTTAATTAATTTTCCAAGTCAGTGTAATTATAATTTGGATAGAGGTGTACTTTGGCCCGCATAACTTTTTTTGTATTCATTTGAATTAACTTATTCTTTTTTTGTTGGAATAAGGACATCAATACCTAGTGCACATTTATTTTTTAGAATTTTTTTCTCTATTTTTCTATTTTTTCATATGTGTGAAATAAAGAACTTGATGTTCATTGAAAATCCTACATTTGTGCAAGAAATAAAAAATAAATATAATAATAAAATTAAACATATTTAAAATTATACTTTTTGGGAAGCTTATAATAAGGGTTGTAGACATACAAAACACAAATTTAAATGAATTTTTTTGATCACCCAAAAGGTAAATCAAAAGTGGTTTTTTATCAGCATTTTGATAGGTGTAGAGGAGACTCGATTATAGGAATGGTTTAAATCTAACAAGGTTCTATCCAAGGGGGTTTCATCTAAGGGGGTTTGATCAATCCATCTTGAATCAAAATAATTTAAATGGAACCTTTAAATTCATAAATCATTGTATTTTCTAAAAATATGTGATTTCAGGCAAAAATCAGGGTGTCCCAAAAAGTGTAACCCATTATTGTGGCAGCACCCCCAAGGTGAGTAGTGGGTCCTAAAGATGGTAAAGGCCTAGAAATTTTTTGTCTTGAAGTAATGCTAACCTTCACAGCCTTTGCATATGCATCAAGCAAAGTGGTGGGAGGGTTGTTTCTCCACTTCATGAAGGTGGCTGTGAGACCGTCAAGACCCTCATAATAGACTTTTAAAGCAGTGGCTTCATCAACAACATAAGGAGCCTATAATCAGGTATAGGCTCAATGAAACCTATTGTTAAAGGATGATATAAGCTCATGGAGTTCTCTTTTAACATTGGAGAATTGAAGATAAAGATCATTGGGACTAATGGGGATCCTAAACTTCTGCAAAAATGTAGTCTCTAGTTTAGTCCAATTCTAAATAGATCTAGCAGGCAAATGATTGCACCAATAGAATGCATCTTCCCCTAGGGAATAAGGAAAGAGCCTACACTCTACATCCTCATGATTAATTCCTCTATCCTTAAGGAAAGTTTGAAAGATTCTAATGTGTTCCTCAACAATTCTATTGGGATCATTACCATGGAACTTAGAACAAAACTTCTTTGGGTTCTTAGGCATGACATTGTAATTAGCAAAAGTCAATGGAGATGGATTATTAGCTAGGAAAGCCATTGGTGATGGTGGGGGTGGTAATGGCTAATTTATGATAGTGTGAGATCACTGAATGAGAATGTCCTTAGAATCAGATGAAGGTGAACTTGATGAAAGTGATGATGGGGATGATGAAAGTGGCCTGGTGGATGATGACTCACCCCTTATTTTGGTCCTCCTTGACCTGGTAGGAGTTGGAAATTCTTGAAATTCCTCTTCTCTTGGAGTAGATCTAGTTCTTCTAAATCTTCCAGGAGAGATGGCAGACAAAAATCGATCGAGCTTAGCTTATTTAGGCCCTCCTTCTAGTGCCAATCTATTGATGATTTTTTCTGCACAACAACTCAGACAAAATATAATATCCTATCTCTCTTGAAAGGTAAATCTCTACTAGCAAGCCCCAAGAGATAACCCCAAGGTCTCTAATGTCAGATCTTGACGATGCATAAATAACTCAGTGATAATGTGAAAATGTTGGTAATCACAAAGGGACCTTACTACAAGCAAATACTAAATCTTTAATTTATTAGATTTGGTGATGTAATGATACTTCAATCCTAAACCTAACTAAAATGATGAAATAAATAACAAAAGATAAGGGTTTAAGAGAGATACCTAAGATTAAAACTATTCCTAAGATTAACAATGCAAATGATGAAATACTTGAAATGGACCAATCCCTCATTTACTAATTCTTGCTTAACCCAAATGAATCTACAATTTCATAAGAACAGTGCAATCTTCTAATGTAATAAATATTTTTAGATCATGAACATTCATCCAAGACAACCCTAAGGAAATTGAAATGAATAAACCTTCATGATTGAACTAAGCATAATAGATATATGGTCTAGGCTAACTTTGCAAAGCAACTAACAGTTAGGTAGCTGCAAAAAGTATGGACTAGGGATCACTATAGACACTTCAAGCATCAAACCATAAACACCATTGAATTATGTATAATTTTAAATATAGCATATATTTAATATTTCTCAAGCAATCTTAAAGAATGGAACAACAAGAACCATGCAAGATAAATCAACACAAGAGAATTCACTAAAAGCACAATGTCTCCAATTGTATTGAATCACCCAATAATGGCAACAATTCCAGTGTTTTGTATTACAACACTTTCTCAAAATGAACTAACTTCTAACTCTTGCCCTACTGCTTAATTTGCTCCAATATCAAAACTATCTATCTAGCCCTTACAAATGAGGCATAATTCCATATTAATAGAAAACCCCCCAAGGCATGTCAACCTAATTAGAATTTACAATAATAATAAATGGCCATAAAACAAGTCGGCTAAGAGGATTTCAAAATAAGATAGAATATGCATTAAATGATTGAACTCCATCCAGGTTGGCCTGGGATCTCCAATATAGTTCAGACCAATGCACGCAAAATAATAGGGAAGCACAAATTATGATGTAGTCCAACATTAACTGCCTTCCCCTTTGTCTTTATTTTGATCCACCCTATCATGCACCATCAAAAGTACCTTTTCCAAGTTGGCTATATGTGGCAGAGGTAAAACCTTAATTTTCTTCTCAATAGATTTAATATTTTCTCTTGATTGCTCCACCAACTTATCCCACTCAACCCTACTAGTTTGATATCTATCAATAAATACAATATATGTGGCTACATCTTCCAACTAATGTTCAGTAACTAGATCCTCACTGACTAGAGAATGTACATCTTGCCACCATTTTCTCAACTACTCTAGGCTTAAATGTTTTGGTGCAAATTTCCTTCTCCCTATCATCACCTCAAAAAAAGATATACATCTATCATATATATTAGTCAGGGTACCATCAATTTGCCTCCTCTGCTTATATTTCTTCAGAACATTTTGTCTTATTTGAAAAGCTTCAAACCATTCCCAAGGTTCTATAGCTTTGGAGGAATGGAGAATTCCATCACTCACCAACTTACCCTCAGTGTATTCCATGATGGTCTTGGTTTTCTGCAACAGGAGATCTACATCCTCTTTATCTTGAGCCAATACATCTTTCAACCAATCTATTTCCCTCATCACATCTCCTCTGGTTGAAAGTATGTCTTTGATAGCATTATTTCCCTTAGTTTGCATCCCTTGTAAATAGTTTGTTGTGGCAAGAATAGTGCCTTTCATTCTTTCCAACTCAATTATGGTTTCTTGTGGCAAGAAACTCGCAACAAAAGATGAGGAGCTAATAGATTGAAAGGGCTTCATCAAGTCCTACAAGTAATTCTTTAATTTTTCATTCTCCTTCTTCATCTCTTGCTTATTCTACACTTCTTTCCTCAACCTACCCAAGATTACTACACTAGAACCTTCATATTCTTCAATATCCTGCTCCATGGAAGTAGGCCCTAAGTTGATGGTTTGCACATTGTAATCACTCCCAGTTACATCATCTCTATTCTTATCAGGGGCTAGAGTAGCAATGTGGACCACTATGTTGTTTGCTTCATCCCTTTCGATCTTGGAAATGACCCTGGCCCTCTTCTTTCCTATACCTTGTCCTATTTTTTCTATTAGCTCATCCCAATTGGGAGGGGTATCATCCACAACAATTTGTTTTCTCTTTATTTCTCTATCAAGGTAACCTAGAACAATAGACTCTGACTATATTTCACTTTGTCCCACTTCTTCCTCTTGACCCTTGGGTGTATCTTCCTACTTCTCAGGAAATTCTTCATCTCTATCATGTTCTCCTTTTCCATACTCCTCTTCTTCATGCAATGGTGATGGAGTCCTAACAGGTGTTTCCTCTCCCTTAGGAGGTCTATCTTCACTTCTAGTAGGTGAATCCTCATAAGTTACCAAGGGAGTCTATAGAATTTTCTCAACTTCTATAGCTGCACTATGAAGCTCACCTTCTTCAAATTTCTCTCCTTCTTCACTTGATGAGTGCTCTACATCTGCTAGTTGTTCTGATGCACCATGTGGTTCATGGGGTAGAGAAGACTCTTTATGTTGTTCTGCAGTAGATGTTGCTAGAGGAATATCCTTCTTTGGCACACTGTCCTTGGGAGAAGGAGTTCTTGATCTCCTTGTGTATACCTGTGTCTTCTCTCCAGAACTTTCTACATTTACCACTATTGAAGGATCAATTTCACTTTTCTCCTTACAAGGTCCACCCTTCTTTCTTGAACCCCTTGTTGTTTTCCTCCTTTTAGGTGCTGGGAAACTACCCTTTTCTTCTCCTTCATTGGGTTCTTCCTCTACAAATTTTTTTCTTTGAAGTAGCAGTCCTCTTCTTTGCTTTTGGTTTACTCTATTTCTCCTACTCTTCTCCTTGGGAACCTTTGATCTTAATCTTAAAAGGAGAATCCACCTTGGTTTTTCCCTTAGGATCTTCCTTAGCCAATTCCTTAGAAGTGGAATGGGATTCTAGATTCCCCATCAGATTATAGGTACATGAAACACCCTCACTTTCAAGTTCCCACACCTTGTGTTTGATCCACAACTTGGTGTATTTCATCACAGGGGCCATGATTTGTTCTAATTCAATTTTTTCTTCTTCCAGCCAGTCTACTTCTCCAATTGGTTTGTCCTTAATTAGCTCATAATCATGACTTTGGATTAAGTCTCCATCATCTTCAACCTGACCAGGAACCATTTTCACACTATACATTTGGACCACATCAACTGGGAGTCTAGAGAATTTCTTCTTTCTTACCTCAAACTCATCCTTGATATTGGTCCAGTAGTCCTCTATGTCATCTTTGTGGTGGTATTCCCTGCTGGCTTTCTTTTGTGCTTCACCAGTGATATCAAAAACCAACCTCTTTGAATGGTAAGACAACCCAAGAGTGCACATTTCCTCCTCAGAAGAATAGGATAAATTAATTGAAGGACATACCTTGCTTGTACCTATCTTCAGAGGAAAATCTCCACCAAATCTAGTTTTATGCTTATCTTTCTTTACAATGGCGTCAAACTCACATATTTGCCTTGTGACCTCCAAAAGGATAACATGGTCTGTGGAATACCTTGGAAGCCTATATGGAGCCGTCTGACAACCATCTATTCTTTTGTAAGAGAAGGTGGGAAAATAGATGAACCAAGCCCCATACCTTTTGATCAACTCCTTAGCATTATCTAATATTCTTACATGCTCTACACCTTGGAGCAATCTAGTGATGCGCATGGTGAATGCATCATTCACCCTCCTATTACTTGAGCTTCCTAAGTGCAATTGAGGATAAACCTCATAAATTGAATCCTGTCCAAATATTCCTCTTGTGCTCAATCCTTTATAGGGATGGAATCTTGCAAGTGCATACAATAAATAAGAAGTCATGGTGAATGTCTTGGTCTATAGCACATTTCATAATTGCTCATGGATCTTGGCACTGATGATCCCTGCCTAGTGATAGTTGATATTTTCCTGCTTCGTTCTCAAAATGACATGAAACATCCAATTCTTGAACATACTTGCACTCTTTAGGCCTACCACCCAGCTAAGCAATGGGATGGCATCATAGAGTTCTTGTTTAAACTTTGCCTTGTGCAACTGCTTAGGCAGTTTTGAGAAATGAGACTTTGGATTTTCAAGCTAAGAATTGATAACTTGTTATGACTTAACAATATCCTCCTCATAGTACCTTTTTGCTACCTCCATATCAAATGCTACTACATGAGATTTGTCTGGCATATCAAAAGTCTGTGCAATAGAGACATGGTTAAGATTAGCCAGTATCCTCCCTTGAGGGCTGACTATCCCTGTCATAGTGCTGAGCACATTCCAATACCAACTCATAACATTGATTTTTTTTGGGGGGGAAATGCTACTGCATGAGATAATCCTGATTCCATTAGTCTCTTAGCTAGCACTGGAAAATCTTCTTGTGCCATCCTTAACTTGAACTCCTCATAGTCCCAACAACCCACATTTGTGTCTTAAACTTTAGACTAGATAGAGGCTATCTTACTTTCCATAATCTTTCTCTTCATGTCCAATTTAACTCTTTCTGCTTCTGAGATAGAGGATCCCTCCATATCACCCTTAGCCTTTCCGGTCGCTGCCTTGCTAGATTTAGCCTGCATCCATTGAATACTAACATGAAAATCCAATTGTTGATAACATATTTATCAAATTGTTAGCTCAAATCATAATAAAACCATCAAATCAACTATAAAGCATCATAACTAAGAAGTTTGGGATTCCAAGCTAATTGGGGAAAACCAGTTTGGGAGGAACTTCAAAAAATTCCAGACCAGGAAAATTTTCTTGAAGAAGGCACAAATATCAACAATAGATCATCAAAATGAAGAAAGGATACATACAACATTGTGTAATCTATCAGTTTAAAGCATGGAATGTTAAACATTCACCATTAAATTCATCCATTTCATCCAATATCTAAGTTCCACAAAGCCTCCCAGAGAATTCAAAAAAATCCAGTCAGACTAGAATTCCATGAAGTCCCCAAAACTTTTGAACTTTCAATGCACACCCCAAAACACTACAGGTTAAACAAAATCTGAGAGAATTCAGGGATGTGAAAATTCTGTGAAGTCCTCAGAATCCCAAAAAACTATTATTATGTTTGATTTTTCCCTGATACAATCAAATGTCCATGAGTCTCAAATCTCTTGAGCTTGACTCAAATCTAATTCATGTTTCCTATCAACCCTTTTGGATCAAGACTACTTGAGGTGTTCAATGATGAATATTCATAATAAACCAATGATACCCTAGATATGACTGTTGAAACCTCCACCATGGGTGAAAGGAACTAGCTCAGATTAAACCTAGGTTGGGCTCGAACGCACTCAACAAGGCTCGTAATGAGTTGTGGATCATCCTTAAGCAAGCTTTGACTAATAAATTAAAATTGAAACCCATGAACTAACTCGGAGCATGCCAACTTGGACTGGACTTCGTGAAACCCTAACCTGAACCAAACTAAACATTGACTTATGGGGCAAGGAATAAGAACCATTTGAGAATGTGGATCATCACTAAAATCCAATTGGTTAACTAGGGTAGAGCATAAGAACCCTCAAACATCAAACGTAACCCTAGTTTGAAGAATTTAATGATTAAAAATGCAAAATTGAGCTCCCAAATGGACATAAAATGGCCATGAACAACCAATCATTAAAATTTCAAAGGTAGGGACCATAGTTACATACCATAAGTAGATCAAATTTGACCTCGAGGAAAATGAATAGTGGACTTAGATGCACTAGCGACCAAATCAAACTAAATGCAAGAAATCCAAGTGCCTTAGTAAGCGAATTAAGAAATTTGAATTCCCAAATCACCAAATCTCAGATGCAAGAGTGATACACAACAAAAGATGAGAGAAAATGATGTAAAATACCCTTAAATTTGACCTCACTCGCACCATAGAGATCATACCTAGGTGCATTAATGTCATCAACAAGACAAGTTGAAGAAATTTAGAAACCTGACGACAAAACAAAATCTCAGAAAAATCTAGTCCATGCAAAATTCCTCGAAGTCCCAAATTTCTCAATCTACAATGTTAGTCTCTTCGTCGGGCTTTGAGTGAAATCCGGGAAAATCTAGATGGAGTGGAAAATCCCGAAATGAAGTAAAAACCCGAACTTTGTTTAAACCTTAGATTTTTCAATGTGCAACTCAGGGGAATCACTTAGGCAAGCAAGATAAACATTTAAGCTCATGCCAAGGAAAGGTAAATCCTCAAAATAAAAGGGCCAAAACACCAAGAATGAAAGTGAAAGAGGGTCCCTACTTTCAGCGGGGTGTGCATGCAAAAACTACACAACACTAACCATACAAGAAATTGAAAAATCACTGAAAGTAGTAAATTAGGGTTCTTGGTCTAATCATTGATTTACCATATCAATGAGACTTCCAATTTGAATGGATATAATTTGTCCTCACATATCCCTATTATGGGACTCCATTCAGCATTAGCATTTTCATTCTAGAATCTTTTAAAGCCTTTATAAAATTTCAATTAATTATCTATCAAAGAAAACCAAAGGAAATCAATAAAAATGTTAGTGTTGCATCATGTAATGTGCATTAAATTTTCTCTTATTTGAAGGTCCTAAACATCCTCATCTGGATACCTTAAATGCAATTATGAAGATAACCATATTGTAGGAGTTAGATCATCCTTTTATCCTACATCAAATCTTGCTATTGGGAAACAAATTAGATCATCTTCTTGTATAGACTAGACACTCTTCTATAAACTATAATTTAATTGATTTTATTTTTTATAAATTAGGTTGTATATATTCTACTAATTACATTGGGGCTCTTCTTGCAAAGATGATAAGTATTTTCATATGCAACTAGGAACTACTTACCTTCTTCTCAAAATATTTACAATTTGAATGAATTGCACTTCTCATAAATTACAATTACATTAAATTTAGCTTCATTATATGCTTTAAATGCAAAGTAATCCACTTATCTTGGGTGGAGAGGCAATGTAAATACAACTATTTTGGCCTCTTTAGACTCCCTTGAGAATGCATGGAAAATCTATTTTTCTACAACCAATGGAAAATGTTGAAGAATATTTAGTACATATTACACTTGATTATATGTGTTTTGGGGATTGAATCATTCTTAGCACAAATTTTTTCCCAAATCAATGTCTCAACTAGGAAGGTATATTGTTGTTCTCGACATTTTCTATTTGGAATTTATGAAGTGATTTGAATGTTGTTTGAAGAAGAATGAACTTTTAGCTTTTGGATTTGGGTATGTGTAGGATCATCATGGAAAAAATGGGCCCTTAAGTGGCAAAAAATTCAAAAAAATCAGTGTTAGGAAACTTGACGTAAAAATTTGAATAAGTTATCTATATTATTTCAAAAATATGTAAGAATAGAATCTGTAGAAAATTGAATGTAGTTTCTAAACTACTAGGTTTATTTAAAAATAAATAAAATCTTTGGTGAAAATTTGAAATTTCAATGCAATAGTACTTAAATTTCAGGGAAAAAATAAGAAGTAGGTGTCTGTCTGACCACCCTAACGATAATAAAATGATAATATTTTTTTAATAAGATTTTATATATAAGTAGAGGACTCATGTCCGGATGTGATGCATATTCTTTTGTAATTTTTTTCCAAGTAAATAATTAATTATGAATTTTTATTACAAATTTTAAAAATATAAAACTCATATGTCGACCACCTTAACTTGGTCAAAACTTCATGAAATTTATTTTTATTTTTAATCCTATAGTATATGAAGCATAGAATGTGACACATGTTTTAGATTCAAAAATGTGATAATGTTTGAAAGTTATAGATGTTTTTCAATCCTATCATCGGACTTTAGTCATAATTCTAATAGAAAATGAATAATAATTATTTATTAAATTGAAATTAAAGCATAATTTATATTAGTGGAAAGCTAAGAATCTCCTCTAAAAACCCTTTTTGTTTCATCAATTTTGGGTAAAAAAAAAGTTGTTAGCCACATACCCTACAAATACCCATAATACTGCCACTTTTTGGCCCATCATGATCCTGCACATACCCATTTAATTGTATTTTCTTTTTTCCATCAATATCTTGGATTGTACTCAATGATCCATATTTAGGATAAGGATAACATAGTGATTGGAATGTTTTTTATTGGATAGAAAGATCCTCTGATAGGATTATGGCATACGTTGTGAGGGTTAGTTTCTTTTATTTCTTCAACACTTTTGTGGATTTTAATTTTTAAAAGCCTAATTACAAGTACAAAGAAAGAAATACTACAAACCACTTATATATAATAGAGTATTTTCTTGATTTCTAAGGAACCAAAGTCCAAATTCTTCCTTGTGTTAATGATGTTTGATAGAACATGCAAGTGCAATTTTTGGAAGTCAATTAAGCATTCAGACTTCAGAAATAAAATGGATATGTTGTTTTGGATGTGCATCAAGAGGAAGAATTCAAAGAAGTAGGTACTTTAAATACCATTCATGCTTCTTGGGATTTTGAGGATTTCTTGTATTTTTTGATCTTAATAGGAAAGTTCTCATTACTTGTTTATGTTCTACCTACACTTGAAGGAATCATCACATTATCTCACAATAAACAAAATTATACTAGAATATTTTTAAGGAATTATTATTGTAAGGTGAAAAGAAAAGTTTGTTTAGAAGCATTAGGTTTTTCATTTTAAAGCTTTTGGATACAACTGTGATGTAGAGAACAACCAAAACCAATAAACCATCAGGGTTCTTCAAACACAACTCTATTTGGAGAAGATCACTTAGACAAATCCATCAAAATTCACTTTTTTTTTACTTCTTCAAAATCACATCATCTCTTGATAATTACAAGGCACCAAATAGCCAAAAATCCTCACTAGCATTCCATCTCAGTATTAGACTCAAAAAAATATTTCTTTTCATAAAAATGACTAAAACAAATCAATAACCTGATTAGAATTCACTAAACCAAACAACTCTTAACTATTCCACAAATCACCCATCAATTCACCTTACTTTTACAAGGAAAAGTAACCACAAACCAATCCTTCAAGCTTCAACCCTATTCTTAGAATTGTAGGACACCATATTATGATATTTTTGAGTAACATAAACTAGCATTATACTTCCACAACATTGTACCAACATGTTTCCTTAATTCTTGCAGCTAAGACAACTTTTTCACATAGTTTCCCCATTGATACAAACAACAAAAACAACAAATATACCTTCTATCCTTTATCCAAACATAAATAAATATGTGAAAACATCAAATAGTTAGTATTCAAACATTTACAACCATTCTTTGCACTGTTCCATCAAAATATTAGTTTCTTGCATTCAAAATGCCAGAATTTGCTCATAAGTGCCAAAACACTAAATTGGGTGTAACTTGCAAACCACAATGAATCTCTACAAGTTGAATACATTTTTTAGTACCCATTTTTATCACTAAAAGCATATCTCATTTGTAGGTACACTTTTTTTGGAACACACACCTACTGTCCTGACTTCTTTGCTACTAAAGAGCCGCAAATAGGCCAATTTAACAAAGGAGACACCTTTAAAATAACTCCAAATCACTTACCAACCATAAAAAGTCTTTGTAAAGGTGTTAAAACACAAAAATCATTAAAATTGCATGTAGGAAACACCCTTCAATACAAATAAACAACAAACCCTTGTTTATAGGCTTTAAGAGCACAAACAAGTGAGGGTTTTTAAGAAATATCATCTACAAACCTCCAAATCACCTGCAACTATTGAAAAAACTTGTAAATAAGTCTATAAACATAATAACCCTTCTCCATATAAAAAAAATTGCTATTCCAACCATTCCAAACTTGTAGGCACCATCTTTCATATGGAAAACTCAAATTTTCCTCTTGGAGCAGCAACTATCTTCATATCCACACCTTCCCTGTTACCTTTTGACACACATTCCACTCAAAACATATTAAATAAACAAAAAACCATCCATCCCACCATTCTACTATCCTATAATGGTGGGATGGAGAATATTTTCCTTATAAGACTCTCAAAACCCCTTAACTGGGTTTACAAACCGTACTTGTCGAAATGGATTAAAATAGATCACTCAACTCAAAGAAAACCCCTCAAATAAACTTATTTGAAGGTAGATACATCACTTTATGAAATAAAAGTAATATTACACCCTCAATTTTTCTATACAGTCCATACAAGATTGGTAAAAGAGTAAAAACTCATAAAATTGGTAGAACAAGGAGCTTTATTACTAAAATTTGATTCAAGAATACAAAGCCTACCTTTTCTCATCTAATACATGCTTTTTAAATTTGTTTCCCACTTAATAATTGACTCTACAAATTCTCCATCGGTTGAAACTTCCTAAATTACCTCTTGAATCTTCACATTCCTAATTTTTGTGCTCTTTTTTTTTCCTTTTTACAAATTTGGCAATTTTTTTGCAATTTTGCATTTTTACACCTTTTACAACATTACTTTTTAAATTGTCTCCACCCACTAATGACCTACATCACATTGGAATGACCTTTTACAAGATGTGCATGGTTCTTCACTTGAAAATTCAATTTTTTGAAAGTTTTCCTTTTGAGGACATTTTGTGTGAAGGTTCTCTTGCACCAAATTGCATGGTTGTTTTTTAGATTGTGGTTTTTTATCACATTGTGTGATGAGAGGATCACATAGTGTGATCCAAAATGTTGATGTAAAAAACTACCACAAGGTTTTACCTTAAATTTTTAAAAATTCAAGAAAGTCTTGAGTGAAGAAATTGGTAAGAACTCTATATGTTTATTGTTGTATGCCAATGTATATCTTCAAGCTGCTTGCATATATAGTTAATTGACAGTTGGTTTTACTTGTATTTTTTTATTCTTGATTCCAGTTACTTCCTTAATGTTGGTTGTAGAATTTGGTGGTAAATTCTTATTAACGTGCACTTGTTCCTCATGTTTCTGATGAAGCCCTTTTTTTCAATATCATCTAGAAGGAGCTATAAATGTGAAAATTTATAGATTAATAAAAGAGTGGATGGCATGGTATGTTGCTATATGTGTTGCATTTATATTATTTGGGATTTTTCAAGGAACTGAAGAAAATCCAGAGTTTCTTGAAGGTAAATTTTTTCTAACATTGGAATTATAGGCATGTCAATTATCAACTCTATTAAGAATCTATCATAAAAGAAAGTCTATTCAAAATTTGAATACTCTATCTTAGGGAAATTTTTTGTACTAGATAGAAGTGAGATCAAAACTGGATAAAAAATCCAAAATCATAGTGTTATGCTCCCAAGGTGGTACCTTGAATCCTTTTGCAAATTTTCTTGAAGGTCAGCAATCAAGGTAGAATTTGTTCTTTATGTATGATGGTTGATTGGAGGCCTTTGAGCTTCCTTCTATTAGTTGTTAGAATAGAAAATAAATGAGAAGTAAACATGGGAATTCAGATTTATAACTAGTGAGGTTCAAAAGGAATTATTTGAATTTTACCAATTGCTAGCCTCCAACACTCTAGTTGTGGCTACAAAAAATATCAACTTCTCAATTCCATTTTAACAAACTCCATCCATGTTTAGTTTGATTACTCATCTCAAGTTCTTCTTTCCCTTTCTAAACACCCAACCCAATAAAAAAATGTGTAAGAGTCCCAAAACACTAAAAATCCTTCAAGACACCTTGGTCAACTTTAACTTAATAAAAAACAACCAATTATAACATCTATGCTTTCATAGTACATCACCTTGTTATGATTGTCCTCATTGTGCCACCATGGTACTTACAAACCTCAACCCTCAAATTTTCTTTTCATGACACCATTATCTATTTCAACACCTGAGACACCATTACTAGACTTAATTTAATGTGATTAAACTCTTTACACACCCTAAGACACAAAGGCTTTCACTTTGATGGACAAACTTTAATGACTGATTGTACTCCTTGTAGCCATGCATCACAACATTGTCAGAGATAACTTCCCATGGAGACCTCTCATACTAATTCCAATCAACAATCAAGATCCAATTTTTCACATACCAAAACATATCAAAATAATTCCTTAGGTTATTTTGGATAAAAGGTGTACAAACAGACTATCTACGCCTCAAAATAGGGCTAATTAGGTCTACAACCAAGATAGGGCTTATTGGTTATATAACCTCCACACAAAAAATCATTGTTGCAGTGCTTCAAAAAAAGGTATTTTGACCTATTGATGCTTAATAAACCTTTAGATATCCATTCCCATGCTCAATTTAGCAAACCCTAGGCTAAGTTCCATTGAAACTCTGAGTTTTATCAGTTTGTAATAGAAAATTCAGTCAAGAAATCCAACTCTCATCACCTTAACTTTGTGTTTTGATCCAAAAAAACATTAGAATATGGAGCAAAATACATGTAAGAGTAATCTCACAAAGAATTAGAGGATTTCACTAGTTGGAAAGAGAGGAAACAATTTTTCTTAACCACTGTTTACCCTAATGAGGGTTCTTGACTGATTTCACAAAAAATCAAATAACTTACACAATACCTAATCAATCTACATGAAACAAGAATAATATGGAAGGTGATTGAAGGATCTACTATTTACAACCAATTAAACATGCTTTTCAGTCTGTACATGACCTAAAAATAGATATTTTTTGTAGAAATACGTTAAAAATTAGTATTTTCATTGATCTAAATATATTCAAGTCACTTGGATGTCTACAAGCTACAACAACTTAGCTCCAAGCTCAATTTTTAAGTGTAGAAATTCTTTATTGTTAATGCAACCATTATTCAGCCTAACTACCATCATCTTGCCTACAAATATCTTGTTGACCCTATGATTATACACAATATCTTCAATTTGGAGACATGGGATAATTGAACCATGCAATTTTTACTAGATTTGTGATCATGCTAGAATCCCCTCCAATATTCCACTTCACTATCTAGTGCAGGAGCACCAAGCATATGAAGCTCACATCAAGAGGTCAATTTTCTAAAGTCTAGGTGTTAGGGTCTTTAGGCATTAGATGTAATTTTTTTTCATTAAATAAGATCTAATGAGACTAGATCTATGATGTAAATGGGGGTTTTAGAATCATTTGTGTCATAAGAGCCAAAGTTCTAGCAGCAATAATAGGTCCTGATGAGCCACATGTTGCAAGCACACCATAGCCTAATGATGGATTGATGGAGAAGAAAGGTACGGAATTTTGGGAGAATTAAATCAAAGGAGTTTATTTGGAAGGATTCTTAATCTCTAAACTTCCATCCCATCCTAAGCTTTATCGGGGCCAACTTCAGAATGGACTCTAATATGTTATTCTCCTGAAAAGAGTTCCTCCTAATAGGTAGTTACATTGGGAGGTATTATTTTGAGTAAACATGCAATATTGTATCATTTCATGTAGATCAATAAAAAAAATTAAGCATTCTAATTTTTTGTTGAACCAATTGCTGATATGTGGCATCCCAATGGATTCCAGTAGCAGATAGAATAAAATAAGAACTTTTATTCCTCTTCAAGTTTAGTTTTTTTGTTCACATGAATAAACCTAACAATTTCTTTTTGATTTTATAACTTATGCATGTAATTATCAACACTAGAATTGTAAAATTGTTTAATTTGAGTCTTCTTGCACCAAGAAAATCCTTGCAAGTCTTTGTTCTTTTCCTCCATTCAAAACTTATGTTCAACTTAGGTTGCTCCATAGAGTATATAATTGATTGTTGAAGGAATTTGTTGCTTAAATCCTAATCTGTTAGGTGTTCAATAGCACTTTATAGGAAGAAAAGTTATCCCTTGTGCATTCTTCCTGCTTAAATCATTGAAACATATGAAATTCTCAACATATCAATGGTTAGGAGTTATCTTTTCAAATCTAATTGAACTAAGTGAACAATGTATATTTTCCCATTTGTTTGTGTACAGATGTGCATGTGCATGCCCCTATTTAGCTATCATGGATAGTTTATATTATAGTTATCAACTAGCTAATTGAATATATGGCCAACTTCAGGCCTACAAGCAATCCACCCTCACAATAGAAAACTAATTAACTTCAATTGAACAAAATGTAGATTTCCCCATTTGGTTTGTGTATATATGTTCATATTTAGGATTATGATCAAATTTTGTGATACCTCTTAGCTTTGATGAAAAGATTGTGCATAGTTCTTCTCAGTTTATTCAATTTGGTTGTGCTATTATTTTTATCCTATGATTCAGGCTTCAAATCAACCCCTCTCATTAGTATTTTTCTTCCAGAACTGTCTAGAAGAGGGTAATCAAAATTAGTATTAGAATATTTGAAAGTCAAAGATCTTTTTCCTAAAACTGAAGCTTTGATCTCAACAGACTAGAGCTGAGATGAGCCAAGAACTAGTGGAAGGGAAGATGAATGAAAGCTGAGAGCAACTAAAATCCTTCCTAAGAAAAGTACCATTTCCACTAGTTCATGTTCCTTGTGTATATTTCCACATTTTGCATACATGTCTAACAAATCATTTCTAACCATAATATCTAACAAAAATCCCCCATCTATTATGCATTGATGGATGTTTATACCTTACTCCGAAGATCCCATTTTGGCACAGGTAGGGAGGATACAACATAGGTTGTGGAATTTGGCTTCACACCTGCTAATTGAATTTTCTTGAAAGTTTCTAAATCCTTTTCAACAAATCTATTTTGTGCATGCTCCACAATCATTGTATTCCATGAGATGGCATCTCTTTTAGGAATTCTGTCAAACAATTCACATGCCTTGTCTATGCTTCCAAATTTTGCATACATTTCTAATAGGGTATTTGCAACCATAAAATTTGACAAAATTCCTCTATTATTTATGCTTTGATGGATGTTCATACCCTGTTCAAAAGCCCCCATTTTGGCATAGGCAGGAAAAATGCTGGAAAAGGTTGTGGAATTTGGCTTTATACCTACCAATTTCATTTTATTGATAGTTTCTAAAGCGTTTTCAAAAAATCCATTTTGTGCATATCCAACAATAATTACCATCCCAGAGATGACATCTCTTCAAGGCATTCTATCAAAAACTTCACATGATTTCTCTATGCTTCCATATTTTGCATACATGTCATTGTCAACCAAAGAATTTCCAACTATAATATCAGATGAAAATCCCCCTTCTATTATGCTTCGATGGATGTCCATACCCTGTTCCAGAGCTTCCATTTTGGAACATGTAGAGAGGATGTTGGCAAAGGTTGTGGAGTCTGGCTTTAAACCTGCAAATTGAATTTGCTTGAAAGTTTATAAAGCCTTTTCAAAAAATATAATTTGTGTATATCCTAAAATTATTTCAGTCCATGAGACCACATTTCTTTGAGGCATTTTGTTGAACACTTCAAGTTCCTTGTCTATGATTCCCACATTTAGCATACATGTTGGTGTAGGAGCACCTAAGCTTCCATTTTCAAATTTGAAGGCCATTGCATCTTAGTAGGTCATTTTAGCATTTGAGGATGTCATTTTATGTTAATTAGGTATTGTGATACCATTCACTATGAATTAGTATGATTTTAGAGTCAATTGGGTAAAAGAGACAAAGTCGTAAAAAAGTTGTAAAATTGCAAACTATCAAAAGTTGCAAAAATGCATTATTTAGGGAATATCTTGGTCAAGGAGGTTAGAAGTTGTTAAATGGTAGAAAATGGTTGTAATAAGGCCATTTAGTGGTAGATAATTTTTTTTATTGTCATTTTAGGTCGTTGTCATACCATTCAAAGTTGTTGTAGGTCATTTTTGTCACGTTTTGCAGAATTGCTAAATATAGTGCAACATGAAAATTTTTGGATGTTTGAGAAAAATAGACACTCCTCCATTGAATCAATGACTTGTAACTATTGGGAAAAATGATAAAAAAAATATAAAAAAATTCTCAAGAAAAAGGGTGGAAGTTTTTATTAAAGATTGGAAAGCAATACACAACTTTTTTTCAATAAATTCTTTGTAATTTATGTCTTTTCTAAACTTTTAAAGCTCTGCATGATCCCATTCTGAGTGTAGTTGTTCAGAACTACATTTTTTTGTGTGGAGGAAAGGGTTAGCTTTCATTTGGAGCAAGTTTGGAGGTTTTATATAAATATTTAAGGGAGATTTATTTTGTTTTCTGTACACTACCTGTACAGGCCAGTGAGGTCTTAGTTTGTAGTTAAAAATGTTGTTAAAGTCAATCCACTTACTGTATTAAGTTGTACCTCGATGGATTGACTTCTTCAATGTTAATTTAGTTGTTCTTATGGTTTTGAGAGTCACAAAGATAAGTTATTGGGTTATGGAGTGATGCCCTAGGCTGGGTGAAGCACTTAACTATGTGAAATTGAGTTACTAAAGTAGGGTTTTGTTAAAATATTGAAGGAAATAGTCTTGTGATGAATTTGTTAGTTTACCTAGACAATTTGGAGTTTTTTGAATGCATTTTTTGAGTCAGTTAAGCTTGGGAATGTGTAGAATGAATAAACCCTTGGAATTTGCATGTGAAATGAGGGTTTCTTGGTGCAACGTCATAGAATGCATGGATTTGTGAACTAGTAGTGAAATTTGGTGTTTTGTAACACAATTTAACACTTTCCATTGAGTTTGAGTGGAAACTAGGAGTTTTAGAGGTATTTCCTTTGTAAAAGAGGGCTAATTGAGCAACCCAAAATAGGGTTAGTTTATTGAAACTTCAATTTGTGCTTAAGAAACCTATTGAGTTCTTTTGGTATTTTGTTTCATGTGTTGAAGTGACTCTCTAAAGTTGTTTTATAGATCATAGTATGGCCTACTTTGAAAGATTTTGTGAAAAGTTGGGTTATGAGGGCTACAAGCCAAAAGGGTGTGTGTAAGAGTGAAGTTGAGTGAATAGAGTTCTAAGAGTTGAATCCTTGTTTAAGATTTGTCATTTTGAGTTGATCAAGGTTGGTTTCTTGTTTGGATCAAATTATTAAGAGATTGGTTGAGTCATCACCACCTTGATTTGCATCACATGTCTACAAGAGTAGTTGCAACTACAATATCTAACAAAATTCCTCTATCCTTTCTGCTTTGATGGATGTCCATACCTTGTTCCAAGGATCCCAATTTGGCATAGGTGGGTATGATACTAGAAAAGGTTTTCGAGTCTGGATTTACACCTTCCAATTGAATTTGATTGAAATTTTCTAATTTTTTTTCAAAAATTTCAATTTGTTCATATCCTAAAATCATTGCAGTCCATGAGACCACATTTCTTTGAGGAATTTTTTCAAACAGTTTGCATGCCTTGTATATGCTTCCACATTTTGCATACATTTGTACAAGGGTTGTTTCCATTACAACATATGACAAAAATTTCTCTATCCTTTATACTTTGATGGATGTTCATACCCTATTCCAAAGCTCCCATTTTGGAATAGACAGGGAGGATGCTAGAAAAGGTTATGGAATTTGGCTTTACACCTTCCAACTAAATTTTCTTGAAATATTTTAAAGCCTTTTCAAAAATTTTGTTTTGTGCATATCCTGCAATCATTATAAGAACATATTTGGCCCATAATAAAATTTCTATGATAAATATTGGTTTTAGGATATTAGTCAACACTTTATGTTAAATTTATACCTTACATAACTGAGCTCTTAATTTCCTTGGCACACTCACCCACACTTAAGGAACAACAACTTAATGAAATTAATGTTGTGGGTATAATATATAACCCATTCAACCAATTATATTTTATACAATCAGCCAAGCAAAAAAAATATATTTTTCCACAATCAAGAATAATATAGTTGGTCAATCAAAGATATAACAATTGGCCATAGTAAGAAATTATAGTTAGCCACAGCAGTGATTTAAGAATCGGGCATGGTAGTGACATAATAGTTGGCCATAGTTGAATTGTTATGCAAGATGCCAATGACCTGTATTTTTCTATTATGAAAACTGCATATGACCCATAGTCGGCCTAGAAAATCTTATTAAATAACTTAGTAAGCTTAAGGTATATCATGGTCAGTATAATATATTAAACAGTAAGCTTGAATACATATATATCTTTCATAGTAAGCTTCCATATGTAACACAATGGGCTCTACAATACAATGAGCTCTATATATCCATCATGCGCTTTATAATACAATGATTTAGTTGGATACTAAATGTCTATGTTAAATATTATAGGCATAGCCTTAGCTATTTGCTAGCAAAGCTATTTCCTACTTCTCTATCAAAGAAAAGATATATAAAAATATAATACATGGTTGAAGAACTTTCAACTTAGAGATATTAATTGGTCTAATACTTTCAAGTATAAACTTTCTGATAGGGATCAACAATTAACATATCATATAGTTCCCCATTGCAAGTTAACCATTCAAATGCAAGAATTTCATTTGACATCATTACAATCTACATGATGCAATCATAGACGGAGGGTCCAAATAATGAAATTTCTAAACCATGTAGCTAGAGCAAACATAATGGAAACAACACGAATATAGAATGCAATGGAAGATTCAAATGATCAATATATTAGATAATAAAAATGCTTATATGTTGGAAACATGCGGGCTACAATCAAAGGGCTCATAGGCCTACTTTTTGGGTTACAATACAAATGAAAGATATGGCATTGAAGTACCTTTCGAAAAGAATTCAAATTTCTATCTTATTATCTAAAAATACTTAAATAGAGAAGTGACTTCTTAATACATATAAGAGATGTATATATCATCTTCAAGCTCATATAATCCTCTACGTCAACCACAAGAGGTTACAAACTCCAATGAATGATGTAGCATGCATAAACATGTAGGTCAACCTACAAAACATGGTACTATTCTGCAAATAAATGAAATTTGGTGCAGACCTCAAGGAAGGTCTATTAGGTCCTTATGTGATATGTATGATGTTCCATTTGGCTCTAAAATTCAAGGACATTCTCCAAAACCTTCTATTCTCAACTAACTATCAAATGCTCTATTCTATGAATGTTGATGATCTTCACATGCCTTGTGTACATTTCAATATTTTGAATACATGTCTAATAGAGCATTTCCAACCATAATATCTGACAAAAATCCCCCATCTATGATGCTTTGATGGATGTTCATAACCTACTCCAAATCTCCCATTGTGGCACAGGAAAAGAGGATGCTAGCATAGGTTGTGGAATTTTGCTTCACACCTGCTAATTGCATTTGCTTGAAAGTTTCTAAAGCCTTTTTCAGCAAATCCATTTTGTACATATCCTACAATCATCGTATTCCATGAGATGGCATCCCTGACACCCCTCAATGCTCTTGATTTTCTACAAATGATAAAGAATTTCCTTTCCTTTACGTGAGAATTTTTTTGAGCCACTAAAGTTTCACACTTACTAATTGCATTTACTTGAAATTTTTAAAAGCCTTTTCAACAAATCCATGTTGCACATATCCCACAATCATTGTATTCATTGAGATGGCAACTCTGATGCCCTTCAATGCTCCCAGATGTCTACAAATGATAAATAACATCCTTTCATTTCTATGAATTTTTTTTGAGCCACTGAAGTGTAACACCAACTATGAATGTAGTTCTATTGAGACAAATATGGCACATGAAAATCCATTGAAGCATGATGATCAAGGGAATACTTACCATATGTTGTAATTGATGTTGTAATTGCAAGTAGTTCTGAAGCAATCATTAGGAGGACTCTTGCATGTTGTTGGGAGTCACATCAAAGTCTCACTGATAGCCCAACAACACTCAAACTCATCAGTGAGAGAGGTGGACATGAAAAGGAAAAAGATTGTGGTCCCTTCATTGGAACAAAAAACATTGAGGGATTTTATCAATGAGATAAGCTTTGATGGGAGATAGAGTTAAGTCCCTCAGGTGGAAAAGATCAATTTTAAGTTTCCATCGATGGGAGAAATGAACATCAGTAGGAGTTATATTTTCACATCACAATATTTGTACATTGCTATGGATGCTTATAGCAAAGGAAATATGTTCCTCTTGGGGTTCTATGTTATAATGAGTTATTTTTCTGTATACCATTTCACAAGTAAAAGGTTTCTAGCTATAGGAAGGATTGTGAACATGGAAAAGCCTTCAGAGATTCCATGTGAACCCTATAAGGAGGAGTTTCATGTGTGTATGAGAAATGGACTTATTTTATGTAGCTTAATCAATAAGGTTCAACAAGGAGCAGTGCCAAAGGTGGGAGCATGGTGTTGAGATTAGCTAGTTAATTTCATTTATCAACATTTCAAAATTTTCCAATTGACTTCTTGCTTTTCTACTTTATTATGTTGACAATCATGATAATAATGTCTACATAATTAGAAAGCAAGTGGTTGAAAATATTTCATCACTTTGTCCTGAAGGCCAACCTTTATTTACTTATCAATATTTTGAGAATGTTATAAATTTTCTTGTAGCTATTGAGGATTAAAGTTGCCAACATTTGAAGCTTCTGATTTAGAAAAAGTGAGCATGCTCATTCCAATATTATTAGATTCTAAATAATTAGTTCTATATACTTTTTTCCAATACCATTGTTTCTTTAGGGGAGCTTGCAACTAGGTTCTACAACAAAAATTGCAGACTATATTTTGGCTTTAAAATCTTACCATGAATGGAAGAAATATGGAGGAAATGGTTCTTGGAAGTACACAGGCCTTTTGAAGTCCCATATGCTTCTTAGAAATGCAGGATCCCCTCAGCGTACCTCTTCTTGTATGGTTGCAAAGGCCTTTGTAAATATGTCAAATCCAATAGATGGTAGCAGACAAAAGAATTGCAAGTGTTTGGATCTTTTAGGATGTGAAAAGTCTAAATTTACAAATGCAATGAAGGTTAAAGAAAGTGTTCCTAGGATAGGGAAGATTCAACAAGATGATGTTGAACATAGATTTATTGAAATCTCACACTATAGAGGTTATATTCATGACCTATTTGTAATGAAGGGACTAAACTCCATTATCTCATGTTTTCATTGTTAATTAATGTTTTGCAATGCTTGAATTGAAATATAACTTCATTCCTAAGTACATGATGGGTTATTGCATGTTTATGGTTGATAGACCTAATTGGAGCTTGGATAAGGAGTTTTTTTGTAGGAATTGAGAATTCAAAGGAAAACATTAACCATAATCTTTCTGGACTACTACAAGCTACAACACTGGTATGCAACTTTGTTGTCATCCATATTTTCTGAAATTGTCATTGGAGCTTACCATTAGTGCAGATTTATTTCAGAATAGTAAAATTAATAAATGCATCTATATAGTATATATAGGTTATTTTGTAATGTATTACCTTGATAGATATGACCATATGGGCTGAATATTTGTTGTTTGTATTTGTAATAAGATTTTGGTAAAAAAAATTGTACATTTAATTTCATCAACATTTTAGATCACACTCCATGATCCATCATTAGGATAATTTTCTTTAATACTTATGATGGATCACTGACTATGATCTAGATTGTCAATGATATTAAATGTTATTTTTACCAGAAGCTTGTTTAGTATATCGTAAACTCTGCAAATTTCATGTTTATTGTGTTTTGCATATGTTAATTTTTAGTTGGTTGTATGGCGTTTTCCTAGAGCTGGGGAGCACATTTGACAATTGTGGTATAAAGTTGTAACAGGTCTAACATAGTTTTAACTTTTATCCATTATCCTTTTGTAAAGAGGAGATAGAAATGATGATTACTTCATGTAGGTCTCTAGAGAATTTATAGATGTGTCTTATGAGTGTGTGGCTCCAAATGGTAGTACATGTGGAAATTGTGTTCATTCACTCCCTTATGCTAGTTCAAATCATCCAGGTATTTAATTTGTATCATAATGTAGTATGTTCTAGGATTGGAGTACTCTATTTGAGGATTTCATTTTTATCAATGGACCAAACTAAAATCATCTAAGAATATAATGATGCATTTTTATAGTTCATGTGAGAATTGTGTTATTTGATAAAAATTTGCTTCCAAATATGCTTTTGATGGATGTTCATATCCTCATCCAAAGTTCCAATTCACACAAAGGAAAGAAGGTCACTTTCAAGGATATCAATTAAAAATTTACAATCAATAATCAAGCTATTGATCAGTTGTTTAGGAATAAGGTAGTTGTATATCACTAATTGAATATTGTATATTTGTTTGTTGTCTTGCATGAATTCATCTTTTTAAAAAGTGTAAGAGATAACTAGGAAACATTACATCTAGCATCTAAGTTTAGGGTGCCATAGTTGGTTCAAAGGAAAAGAAAATGTTTGAATTCTATCCTCTATATTATTTGACTTTTTTGAGTTTTGGATGTGCAAATTTTGAAACCTTATTTTCAGGCTATAACTCCAAATTGGGGAAGTGAAAGGTGAATACTAGGGAAGAATATTTTGGAGGAACCAAAACCAATAGTGGCAGGAAAGTTGTGGATTTGTAAGGGGATTAAATGGGTCGAGCCCCTATAGGAGGGTGAAATCACAATACTGTGTCTCACTTTTTTCCCAAGATGGACATTTACATCAATATTTTTAACTAAGTCTTCATCTTGTGAGACCTATAGTAGCTAAACCATTAATAATTTGAATATGATATGAACTAGTGGTTTGTGGTAATTTGTGTGCAGATTCTAAATATATTTTATTTGAATTTTTTTGAAATAAATCACAAATATTTCAACATCTACTTTAATAATTGGTTTTAGACATGAAACAACATTTTTAGAAAGTAATGTTTGTGTCGTACAACATAACTTTTTTCTATAATGGATTAAATTCTAATTTTTGAAATATTGATTCTCAACATCAATATTTAGGGAAGGGATATTTTTTCAAAAAAATTTGTTGCATTATTTTTTAGATTAAGATTTGAAGTCACCGTAACTATATTTTTTACATATGTGTGTGTCATACAACCTAAATTTTTGTGTATCTATCAAAATACAATTTTTTTTTGGGTGAAACAAGGACATCAATACCTAGGGAATGGGTATTTTTTGAAATTTTTAAAAAATGGTTTACTATTTTTCCACCTCTACACAACAAAGAGCTTCATGTTCATAAAAAAACCTATGTTTAGTATAAATTGAAAATTAAATACATGATAAAATGAAAATATATCAAACCTATACTTGTTGTAAAGCTCATTTCAAAGGCTAAAATCGTGCAAAATATAATTTTTAATTGATGTTATTTACTCCCTCAAAAGCTAAAGAAAAAGTGGGTTTTTACCAGCATTTTGATAGTTATGAAGGGGACTCCATTATGGGTATGATTTAATACTAGAGGTGTTGTATCCAAAGGGGTTTGATCTAAAGGGGTATTATCTACCCCTCTTTAATTAAGACCCTTTAGATGGAGCCCCTCAAGAATTAAATCATTAGTTTTTCAAAAAACAACCTTTTTAGTAAAAAATTAGGACATCCCAAAAGTGAGACACAGTATTGTGGAAGCACCCAAGAGGTCATTTCCCTTCCAAAAGGACTATAGTTAAGGAAGAGAAAAAAAAATAAGTATATGAAAATATGAGTATTATGTTTATATAGTGTCTATAAGTTGTACAGTGTCACTGAGGCATTGAATGTAACCAATAAGATTTTGATTTGCTAATGAGGCTTAATAAAGTAAATTTTCAAAGTGGTTTTTTCTCCACTCATAAATATTGTGTTGTGGCTCCTTTCAATTTGTAATTTGTTTTTGTTTGTGTTTGATCAATCATATTTGTTCAAGCATTTTAGTCTTCATTTCATGCCACTTCTTTAACATTTGAATATCTATGATACTTGAATTTTATATGCATTAATTTATGAGGATTAATTAAGTTAGATTTGATTTGTAATGACTAAAGTAATGACTACATTAAAGACTAAATAAATGACTAAATTAATGATTAAATATATGAATAAATTAATGACTAAATTAATGACTAAATATATGAATAAATAGATCACTACTACTAAATAAATGACTAAATTAACGACTAAATCAATGACTAAATCAATAACCAAATTAATGACCGAATCAATGACTAAATAAATGACTAAAATAGTTTAGTCATAAATTTGGTGGTGTTATAAATGACTACAAATAAACCACTAAAATAGTCACATGAATAAAATTAATGACTAAATATATGACTAAATAAATGACTAAGTCAATGACCAAATCAATTACCAAATTAATGACTAAAATCAATGACTAAATAAATGACTAAAATTGTTTAGTCATAAATTTAGTGGTGTTATAAATGACTAAAAATAAACCACTAATAGTCACATGACTAAATTTAGTCATTTATATGCAATTTTTATTAGTTTATTTAGTCATATATTTCTCTGTGTATTAGTGAAAACCACTCAAATTCACTCAAAATCACAAATTTTCACACCCAAGGCTACATACCATCACTCCAAAATGATCTCACCTACTCCAAGAATCACCTTCTAAACTATTCCCCACCTAATGGACTCATTACACCAAGATATAGTATATACATTAGGTGGAATGAGCCATTAAGTCACTTGATCACCTCAAAACTTGAAATTTAGACTTCCAAACCCACCTACAGTAAAATCCACCCTAAGGGCTCAAAACAAGATGGATTTCAATGCCACAAAAACCAAAACATGGCTAACACATCCCTCTACCCAAATCAAAACACTTTTATTCAATTCCCTTTAGTACATGCTCATGCAATTGGCTGCTACAACACTGAAAAAGAGAAAAAGAAACTCACATTTACAAAGAAAATAGAGCTTTATTGATCAATGCTTGTACAAAATCTTCCACTCTTCTCCACAAACTCCTTCATTTAAGAGTCACATACATATAATAAAATCTCTTATTCAATAATTTATTGAAAAATAATGCCACAAGTGACCTTTGGCTTCCCCTAACTGTTCAACTTTCCCACTATGCATTTCTTGCACTTCAAAATTTGAAAAATAACACTTTGCACTAATTTAGCAAATTTGCAACTAAAACCTTCTAACTCACTAATAACCACTAAAATAGAATTATTACATCAATAAATGGTCTATATGACCTTATCCAAGCCAAAAAAAGACTTCATCACCCTAATGACAATTAACAAAGCTTGGTGCCCCTACACCAAATAGTGGTGCAGGAGCACCTACACCCTACAATAAATTTGATTCTTTGTAGGTTGATGGGTGATTAGTAGGTTGGTATGGGTTTCTTTGGTTTATTTTCTCTTAATAAGGTCTAAGAAGACCATGCTTGATGTAAATAGTAACTATGGTGTCTCATTTTTCCATATTGTAAATGATGTCAAACATGTTAAGAAAATGTCAATGATGACAAATGGGGTCGAGGTAGGTGAATGTTTATTTTCATGCATAATATTTCTTTGGTTTATTTCCTCCTAATAAGGTCTAAGAAGACCATGCTTGATGTAAATGGTAACTTTGGTGTCTCATTTTTTCATATTGTAAATGATGTCAAACATGTTAAGAAAATGTCAATGATGACAAATGGGGTCTAGGTAGGTGAATGTTTCTTTTCATGCATAATACGTACCCTCTTCATTGTCTTCATCTACAATCACCAAATATATGTGCCCTACATTGATATGTTCACCTTGTTAGATGTATCTAGTGAACATCAAAATAAAACCTAAAAGTAAGATATATTACCTGGTTCTACAAGGTCTGATACATGATCAAAGTCAATGGATTTGTAGAGCTGTTAGGAGCTGATAAGTGTCAAGTGGAGTTAGAATTCTTATGGACCATTTTTCAACCCACTCCATTGACTCACAATCATTCCATGCTTGAAGTGCACATGCAGAAAAAAAAAAGCATGCCACATTCAACATATGGATAGTCCATGTACATGCATTGGAGCTTCTAAAAGAGTGTAGCTCACTCAATCTTGTTAGTGTAGAAAAATCCTCATATTTTGCAACGTTAGTATCGTCTACTAAATGAAAAAATCTATGAACTAAAGAATTACCTTGACTACCTTGACCCATTGCATGATTACACCACTCAGAAATTGATCTTGCATCTGTCAACTTTACACTGTCTTTGTACTTTAACTCTTCTCATACAAGGGCTCTTTTGATACATGCACCTGCTCCATCATGCTCCCCCTTTCCATGCCAACCTCTAAGAAGTTTCGCATATGTTGAGCACCACTAAGGTTATGCATCATCCTCAACTAGTAAATTTTTTTGGCATTCTTGAATTGTGATGTACAATTATCTGACAATATGACATGTTGACTAAATGATACGTCCTTGCTAGCCAAATTAGCATAGAACATCTGAAAGAAACCTTGCTAAAACTCAAGAGAATGTGTGTGATCATCACTGATGTAAAATTGATACTTCCTCAATACTTTCCTGTTATCCTCTATACTATCATTTGCAGGTATGTGCAAGATCAGCATGGAAAAAATAGGCCCTTAAGTGGCAAAAAAATCAGAAAAATTAGAGTTACGCAACTTGATGTAAAAATTTGAATAAGTTATCTATATTATTTCAAAAATATGTAACAATAGACTCTGTAGAAAATTGAATGTAGTTTCTAAACTACTAGGTTTTTAAAAAAAAAATATATATCTATTTGGTGAAATTTTGGAATTTCAATGTAGTAGTACTTAAATTTTAGGGAAAAAATAAGAATTAGGTGTCTTTCTGACCACCCTAAACACAATAAAATGATAATATCTTTTTATAAGACTTTAGATATAAGTAGAGGACTCATGTCTTGATGTGATGCATATTTTTTTGTAATTTTTTTTCAAGTAAATAATTAATTATTAATTTTTATTACAAATTTTAAAAAATATAAAAAACTCGTATGTCTGGCCACCTTTACTTGGTCAAAACTTCATGAAATTCATTTTTTCTTTTTTTAATCCTATAGTGTGTGAATCATAGAATGTGAAAAATGTTTTGGATTCAAAAAATACATTACCATTTGAAAGTTACAGATGTTTTTCAATTAGTCTATCAATCAAGACTTTAGTCATAATTTGAATAGAAAATGAATAATAATTATTTATTAAATTCAAAGTAAAGCATAATTTATATTGGTGGAAATCTGAGAATCTCCTTTAAAAACCCTTTTCATTTCATCAATTTTGGGTAAAAATAGAGTCACCAGCCACATACCCATCATATTACCACTTTTTGGCCCACCATGATCCTGCACATACCCTTGCATGAATGAATGCTATATGCATAAATATAGCAACCTATGTGGAGTTTTAGTACTATTATTGCACCTCGTTTTATGCCTATAGTGTGTAGTTCTTCATGAAGTCAACAACTAAAATGATGCTATGAAGTGGAAACGTGTCCTTTCATAACTTAAACTGTGAGTCCAACCATTGAGCTCTATGTGTATTCCATGCATACTCATAGATCACCTGATCATAGAAAATCCCCATAAACTGATATATTGGAATCTTATCACTGACCAATTCACAATTCTTTGTTTCTTTCCCATCTTTTAGACTATAGGCCATTGTCTTGTATTTTCCAAATTCAACAATTGTCTCCAATTGTGTGTGTACTAGCCATGTGTTGGAAAATAGGAAAATGTTGCATGCCACCACAATGATGACATGTTCCATCCAAACATGACTTGTTGTAAAAATTTTTACCATCCTCTCTTTCAAATAAAATGGAAGATAAGAATTCCCTTGAGGATTTGGGTGGAGGCCTTTTGTTACATTCCTGCAAAACATTATCAATATGCATATCAACACATATATGTCGATAAACATCATAATGGTTAGAAACTCAATATGTACTCTACAACAACAAGTAGTGTTTTTGTGATTTATTTTGACATAAAAAGGCTTTACATTTCAAAATACCTTTGACATATTTTAATTTCAAGAAAATTTTGTACAAAATCAACAAAAAAGTGGGTTTGAGTGGTATCCAAATAATGCTTTGGATGTGACTCATGGATTTTACTACCAATTCTCCCTCTTACAACATCCATTTTATTTGGATAGGTCATTGTGTTATCCTTCTAATAATATACTATTAAATATCTCAAGCCTTGAACAATTCTTTTATCTTTCTCTGGTACTCTACTCGAGAATGCCCATAACTCATTTCTATTTGGTTCCTCCAATCTTTCACACCTTCCTTTGGCTCTCATAAGAGATGATCTATTTATTTTCAAAGACTTGTATTTGTAAGGTTCACCTTGTTCATGGTTGGCCTAAATTTGATCATTTCAACAAATAGTTGGCATCTTCCACCCTCACTTAGCTTCTTAAAAAAGACTCCATATCCTCTGTGCAACTCTTTGAAATGTACATTTTGACATCTTATCAAGCATCCGTTTCAAAACATTGGAATCAATATCAATAAAAAATCTAGGTTTTCTATGCAAAACTCTAGGAGGAATTCTCAAATGTAAATTTGTGTCAGCATTAGGAATGTCAACAACATCTGGGATAGATCATGTACCTTCAATTAGAGGTGCAATTGATGACATACCTTGATATTGACATGTAAACGATGTTGTACCTCCAACTTCAAATTTCATTTGCGGAGTGACTTCAAATGGAGGCGTGTTTGGTAATGTACTTTCGAAACACAATGTTGTTGATGGTGTGTCTTCAACTATAGATGTGATTTATGATGTACTTGGAAGACCACATGTTGTTGGTGTGTCTTCAATTAGAGATGTACATTGAAATTCACCTATAGTTTATGATGTGCCTCCAACTTGGGGATCCATTTGTGTCCTTCCACAAAATTGTACATCTCTCTTAGATTGCATGGGAATTTTTGGTTGTATGGGCTACAATTCTTTTGCTTCACAAGCTACAATTTTTGATTCTCTTCTCCTTGCATTTTTTACTACATTTTCTTCCAGTGTTAGATGCTTTGGTTGTTTCCTTGACATGATATTGAATTCTACATATTCACAATCACACATAGAACAAAATTAAGTAATGCATTTTATGAAACATATTGATAATGTTGATTACATTGCATTTTATTGAACACACCAAAGTATGTTGTGAAAGAAGGCAACGACCTATTTGGAATTATCAAACATGTCTATATGCTACAACATTTATATACATAAGTCTACCAAGGAAGAATGGTAAATGGTATGAATGAATGGAAACTTGCATTAAATCAACTATTTCTTGAGTCACTTGAAATTATCTAAGCACATGATGAAGGTGAACTCTTTATGGCACAAAAAGATTAATAGAAAGTTGCACATTAACATTTATGAAAGCTCCTAGGTTTTCCAAATTAGTTGAAAATAAAAGTTTTCTGACAACCATCAGTAATAATGAATTTAATGTTCAATTCTATGCGTAACAATGAAGATTAATAAAATCATCAAATGAATGGTCTATAAATTGTCAAAACAAAACAAAAAAACTTGTGTTAAGTTGAATTTGTTTATCTAAGCATGTTGGAAATGGACTACTATATTAAGCAATGCAAATAGAATTCATAAGAAAATTTGTGTTAAGTTGATGTCATTTATATTAGTTTAAACATGAATTATCTAAATTATGTCATGGTTTTCATTTTTTTCTTCAAAGTCATAAAAATTACTTTTTTATGAAACTCCCATCTAATTCAATGTTGAATTCTATGTCCAACTATTATGATTAATAAAATCATTAAAGGAATTTAGATTATTGTCAAAAATAAACAAACATACTAAATATAAACATTTCACTATTAACAAAATGAATATATTAGCTGTGATAATGTAAAATGATGTAGAAACTTCAAAATGTCTTCATCTATGTTTTCTAGCATGCAAATTGGTGGAAAAAAGGTGAATGATCAAGCATAGATTGGTACAATAGGGAGTCAACTGCATAAAAAAGGTGTTTATCTATTAGATTAAGCACTAAACAAGACAAAATTAGAAGCATGTAGGCCAGAATCTTGGGGTCAACCCCTATTTTACTGTTTCTAGGTAAAAAAACATATTTGGCACTCACCAATTTCGGAGAGTGCCAAATTTGGTGCTTTGAAATGCTTTCACAATATCAATAGGAAGGGAGTGAGACTTGAGATAAAGGGAGAGGAGATATGAATGAGAGAGATAAGTGCTATTAGCGTGGTAGGGACTGAGACCTAAGAGTGATAGACTTGAGAGAGATAGAGATTTATCTAGTTAGGGTGGGGGAAAAGATCTCACAATGGAAGAGGGGTTGGAGTGAAATAAATTTATCTACCCTCTACCCTTAAACTATAAACTGTAAACCCTTAAACCCTAAACCATAAAAACCTCAACCCTCAACCCTCAACCCTCTACCATCGACCCTTAAACTATAAATCGTAAACCCTAAAACTATCAAACCACCTATCTCTCTCTCTCTCTCAACTGTACACTCTCTACCCTTAAACCATAAACCCTAAACCATAAAACCCTTAAATCGTAAACCGTAAACCATAAAACCCTAAAACCCTCAATCCCCCCTCTCTCTCAACCCTACACCCTCTCTCTTAACCTTACACCCTCTACTCTCAATCCTCAACCCTCTACCCTCTACCCTCTACCCTCAATCCTTAAACCCTAAAACACTGAAACCCTAAGACCCTTAAACCATAAACCCTAAACCCTAAAACCTTAAAAACCTCAACCCCCCTCTCTCTCAACCCTAAACCCTCTAATCTCAACCCTCAACCCTCTACCCTCTACCCTAAAACCCTTAACCATCTCACTATCTCTGTCTCTCTCTCTAAACCCCCCCCCCTCTCTCTCTCTGTCTCTCTCTCTCTC
>VDFB02281492.1:301323939-301335712 GCA_007258455.2 Sequoia sempervirens
GGTTGAGGGTAGAGGGTAGAGGGTAGAGGGTTGAGGATTGAGAGTAGAGGGTGTAAGGTTAAGAGAGAGGGTGTAGGGTTGAGAGACAGGGGGGATTAAGGGTTTTAGGGTTTTAGGGTTTACGGTTTACGATTTAAGGGTTTTATGGTTTAGGGTTTATGGTTTAAGGGTAAAGATGTGCGGTTGAGAGAGAGAGAGAGACAGGTGGTTTGATAGTTTAAGGGTTGATGGTAGAGGGTTTAAGGTTTAGGGTTTTAGGGTAGAGGGTAGAGGGTTGAGGTTTTTATGGTTTAGGGTTTAAGGGTTTACAGTTTATAGTTTAAGGGTAGAGGGTAGATAAATTTATTTCACTCCAACCCCTCTTCCATTGTGAGGTCTTTTCCCCCACCCTAACTAGATAAATCTCTATCCCTCTCAAGTCTATCACTCTCAGGTCTCAGTCCCTACCACGCTAATAGCACTTATCTCTCTCATTCATATCTCCTCTCCCTTTATCTCAAGTCTCACTCCCTTCCTATTGATATTGTGAAAGCATTTCAAAGCACCAAATTTGGCACTCTCTGAAATTGGTGAGTGCCAAATATGTTTTTTTACCTAGAAATAGTAAAATAGGGGTTGACCCCAAGATTCTGGCCTACATGCTTCTACTTTTGTCTGGTTCAGTGCTTAATCTAATAGATAAACACCTTTTTTATGCAGTTGACTCCCTATTGTACCAATCTATGCTTGATCATTCACCTTTTTTCCACCCATTTGCATGCTAGAAAACACAGATGAAGACATTTTGAAGTTTCTACATCATTTTACATTATCACAGCTAATATATTCATTTTGTTAATATTGAAATGTTTATATTTAGTATGTTTTCTTATTTTTGACAATAATCTAAATTCCTTTAATGATTTTATTAATCATAATAGTTGGACATAGAATTCAACATTGAATTAGATGGGAGTTTCATAAAAAAGTAATTTTTATGACTTTGAAGAAAAAAATGAAAACCATGACATAATTTAGATAATTCATGTTTAAACTAATATAAATGACATCAACTTAACACAAATTTTCTTATGAATTCTATTTGCATTGCTTAATATAGTAGTCCATTTCCAACATGCTTAGATAAACAAATTCAACTTAACACAAGTTTTTTTGTTTTGTTTTGACAATTTATAGACCATTCATTTGATGATTTTATTAATCTTCATTGTTACGCATAGAATTGAACATTAAATTCATTATTACTGATGGTTGTGGGAAAACTTTTATTTTCAACTAATTTGGAAAACCTAGGAGCTTTCATAAATGTTAATGTGCAACTTTCTATTAATTTTTTTGTGCCATAAAGAATTCACCTTCATCATGTGCTTAGATAATTTCAAGTGACTCAAGAAATAGTTGATTTAATGTAAGTTTCCATTCATTCATACCATTTACCATTCTTCCTTGGTAGACTTATGTATATAAATGTTGTAGCATATAGACATGTTTGATAATTCCAAACAGGTCGTTGCCTTCTTTCACAACATACTTTGGTGTGTTCAATAAAATGCAATGTAATCAACATTATCAATATGTTTCATAAAATGCATTACTTAATTTTGTTCTATGTGTGATTGTGAATATGTAGAATTCAATGTCATGTCAAGGAAACAACCAAAGCCTCTAACACTGGAAGAAAATGTAGTAAAAAATGCAAGGAGAAGAGAATCAAAAATTGTAGCTTGTGAAGCAAAAGAATTGTAGCCCATACAACCAAAAATTCCCATGCAATCTAAGAGAGATGTACAATTTTGTGGAAGGACACAAATGGATCCCCAAGTTGGAGGCACATCATAAACTATAGGTGAATTTCAATGTACATCTCTAATTGAAGACACACCAACAACATGTCGTCTTCCAAGTACATCATAAATCACATCTATAGTTGAAGACACACCATCAACAACATTGTGTTTCAAAAGTACATTACCAAACACGCCTCCATTTGAAGTCACTCCGCAAATGAAATTTGAAGTTGGAGGTACAACATCGTTTACATGTCAATATCAAGGTATGTCATCAATTGCACCTCTAATTGAAGGTACATGATCTATCCCAGATGTTGTTGACATTCCTAATGCTGACACAAATTTACATTTGAGAATTCCTCCTAGAGTTTTGCATAGAAAACCTAGATTTTTTATTGATATTGATTCCAATGTTTTGAAACGGATGCTTGATAAGATATCAAAATGTACATTTCAAAGAGTTGCACAGAGGATATGGAGTCTTTTTTAAGAAGCTAAGTGAGGGTGGAAGATGCCAACTATTTGTTGAAATGATGAGGAAACTCAAATTTAGGCCAACCATGAAGGCTCTTGGGCTAATACTTTGAAATGACTCAAGTTAAAATTCCATTCTAAAGAACTTGATGAATGCATATGAGAGTGTGGGTTCTACCTCACGCATGAAGGATAGTTATGCCACAAGACGTGTGATGACAACACTGTTAAGCAAACAAAAAAGGAACAAGGTGAACCTTACAAATACAAGTCTTTGAAAATAAGTAGATCATCTCTTATGAGAGCCAAAGGAAGGTGTGAAAGATTGGAGGAACCAAATAGAAATGAGTTATGGGCATTCTCGAGTAGAGTACCAGAGAAAGATAAAAGAATTGTTCAAGGCTTGAGATATTTAATAGTATATTATTAGAAGGATAAAACAATGAACTATCCAAATAAAATGGATGTTGTAAGAGGGAGAATTGGTAGTAAAATCCATGAGTCACATCCAAAGAATTATTTGGATACCACTCAAACCCACTTTTTTGTTGATTTTGTACAAAATTTTCTTGAAATTAAAATATGTCAAAGGTATTTTGAAATGTAAATCCTTTTTATGTCAAAATAAATCACAAACACACTACTTGTTGTTGTAGAGTACATATTGAGTTTCTAACCATTATGATGTTTATCGACATATATGTGTTGATATGCATATTGATAATGTTTTGCAGGAATGTAACAAAAGGCCTCCACCCAAATCCTCAAGGGAATTCTTATCTTCCATTTTATTTGAATGACAGGATGGTCAAATTTTTTACAAGTCATGTTTGGATGGAACATGTCATCATTGTGGTGGCATGCAACATTTTCCTATTTTCAAACACATGGCTAGTACACACACAATTGGAGATAATTGTTGAATTTGGAAAATAGAAGACAATGGCCTATAGTCTAAAAGATGGGAAAGAAATAAAGAATTGTGAATTGGTCAGTGATAAGATTCCAATATATCAGTTTATGGGGATTTTCTATGATCAGGTGATCTATATGCATGGAATACACATAGAGCTCAATGGTTGGACTCACAGTTCAAGTTATGAAAGGACACGTTTCCACTTCATAGCATCATTTTAGTTGTTGACTTCATGAAGAACTACACACTATAGCCATAGAATGAGGTGCAATAATAGTACTAAAACTCCACATAGGTTGCTATATTTATGCATATAGCATTCATTCATGCAAGGGTATGTGCAGGATCATGGTGGGCCAAAAAGTGGTAATATGATGGGTATGTGGCTGGTGACTCTATTTTTACCCGAAATTGATGAAATGAAAAGGGTTTTTAAAGGAGATTCTCATATTTCCACCAATATAAATTATGCTTTACTTTGAATTTAATAAATAATTATTATTCATTTTCTATTCAAATTACGACTAAAGTCTTGATTGATAGACTAATTGAAAAACATCTGTAACTTTCAAATGGTAATGTATTTTTTGAATCCAAAACATTTTTCACATTCTATGATTCGCACACTATAGGATTAAAAAAAGAAAAATGAATTTCATGAAGTTTTGACCAAGTTAAGGTGGCCAGACATACGAGTTTTTTATATTTTTTAAAATTTGTAATAAAAATTAATAATTAATTATTTACTTGAAAAAAATTACAAAAAAATATGCATCACATCTGACATGAGTCCTCTACTTATATCTAAAGTCTTATAAAAGATATTATCATTTTATTGTGTTTAGGGTGTGAAGAGACCTACTTATTTTTTCCCTAAAATTTAAGTACTACTACATTGAAATTCCAAATTTTCACCAAATAGATATCTTTAAAAAAAAAAAAAAACTAGTAGTTTAGAAACTACATTCAATTTTCTACAGAGTCTATTGTTACATATTTTTGAAATAATATAGATAAATTATTCAAATTTTTACATCAAGTTGCGTAACTCTAATTTTTCTAATTTTTTTGCCACTTAAGGGCCTATTTTTTCCATGCCGATCTTGTACATACCTGCAAATGATAGTATAGAGGATAATAGGAAAGTATTGAGGAAGTATCAATTTTACATCAGTGATGATCGCACACATTCTCTTGAGTTTTAGCAAGGTTTCTTTCAGATGTTCTATGCTAATTTGGCTAGCAAGGACGTATCATTTAGTCAACATGTCATATTGTCAAATAATTGTACATCACAATTCAAGAATGCCAAAAAAATTTACTAGTTGAGGATGATGCATAACCTTAGTGGTGCTCAACATATGCGAAACTTCTTAGAGGTTGGCATGGAAAGGGGGAGCATGATGGAGCAAGTGCATGTATCAAAAGAGCCCTTGTATGAGAAGAGTTAAAGTACAAAGACAGTGTAAAGTTGACAGATGCAAGATCAATTTCTGAGTGGTGTAATCATGCAATGGGTCAAGGTAGTCAAGGTAATTCTTTAGTTCATAGATTTTTTCATTTAGTAGATGATACTAACGTTGCAAAATATGAGGATTTTTCTACACTAACAAGATTGAGTGAGCTACACTCTTTTAGAAGCTCCAATGCAGGTACATGGACTATCCATATGTTGAATGTGGCATGCTTTTTTTCTGCATGTGCACTTCGAGCATGGAATGATTGTGAGTCAACGGAGTGGGTTGAAAAATGGTCCATAAAAATTCTAACTCCACTTGACACTTATCAGCTCCTAACAGCTCTACAAATCCATTGACTTTGATCATGTATCAGACCTTATAGAACCAGGTAATATATCTTACTTTTAGGTTTCATTTTGATGTTCACTAGATACATCTAACAAGGTGAACATATCAATGCAGGGCACATATATTTAGTGATTTTAGATGAAGACAATGAAGAGGGTACGTATTATGCATGAAAAGAAACATTCACCTACCTAGACCCCATTTGTCATCATTGACATTTTCTTAACATGTTTGACATCATTTACAATATGAAAAAATGAGACACCAAAGTTACCATTTACATCAAGCATGGTCTTCTTAGACCTTATTAGGAGGAAATAAACCAAAGAAATATTATGCATGAAAAGAAACATTCACCTACCTCGACCCCATTTGTCATCATTGACATTTTCTTAACATGTTTGACATCATTTACAATATGGAAAAATGAGACACCAAAGTTACTATTTACATCAAGCATGGTCTTCTTAGACCTTATTAAGAGAAAATAAACCAAAGACACCCCTACCAACCTACTGATCACCCATCAACCTAAAAAGAATCAAATTTATTGTAGGGTGTAGGTGCTCCTGCACCACTATTTGGTGTAGGGGCACCAAGCTTTGTTAATTGTCATTAGGGTGATGAAGTCTTTTTTTGGCTTGGATAAGGTCATATAGACCATTTATTGATTCAATAATTCTATTTTAGTGGTTATTAGTGAGTTAGAAGGTTTTAGTTGCAAATTTGCTAAATTAGTGCAAAGTGTCATTTTTCAAATTTTGAAGTGCAAGAAATGCATAGTGGGAAAGTTGAATAGTTAGGGGAGGCCAAAGGTCACTTGTGGCATTATTTTTCAATAAATTATTGAATAAGGGAGTTTATTATATGTATGTGACTCTTAAATGAAGGAGTTTGTGGAGAAGAGTGGAAGATTTTGTACAAGCATTGATCAATAAAGCTCTATTTTCTTTGTAAATGTGAGTTTCTTTTTCTCTTTTTCAGTGTTGTAGCAGCCAATTGCATGAGCATGTACTAAAGGGAATTGAATAAAAGTGTTTTGATTTGGGTAGAGGGATGTGTTAGCCATGTTTTGGTTTTTGTGGCATTGAAATCCATCTTGTTTTGAGCCCTTAGGGTGGATTTTACTGTAGGTGGGTTTGGAAGTCTAAATTTCAAGTTTTGAGGTCATCAAGTGACTTAATGGATCATTCCACCTAATGTATATACTATATCTTGGTGTAATGAGTCCATTAGGTGGGGAATAGTTTATAAGGTGATTCTTGGAGTAGGTGAGATCATTTTGGAGTGATGGTATGTAGCCTTGGGTGTGAAAATTTGTGATTTTGAGTGAATTTGAGTGGTTTTCACTAATACAAAGAGAAATATATGACTAAATAAACTAATAAAAATTGCATATAAATGACTAAATTTAGTCATGTGACTATTAGTGGTTTATTTGTAGTCATTTATAACACCACTAAATTTATGACTGAACAATTTTAGTCATTTATTTAGTCATTGATTTTAGTCATTAATTTGGTAATTGATTTGGTCATTGACTTAGTCATTTATTTAGTCATATATTTAGTCATTAATTTTATTCATGTGACTATTTTAGTGGTTTATTTGTAGTCATTTATAACACCACCAAATTTATGACTAAACTATTTTAGTCATTTATTTAGTCATTGATTCGGTCATTAATTTGGTTATTGATTTAGTCATTGATTTAGTCATTAATTTAGTCATTTATTTAGTAGTAGTGATCTATTTATTCATATATTTAGTCATTAATTTAGTCATTAATTTATTCATATATTTAATCATTAATTTAGTCATTTATTTAGTCTTTAATGTAGTCATTACTTTAGTCATTACAAATCAAATCTAACTTAATTAATCCTCATAAATTAATGCATATAAAATTCAAGTATCATAGATATTCAAATGTTAAAGAAGTGGCATGAAATGAAGACTAAAATGCTTGAACAAATATGATTGATCAAACACAAACAAAAACAAATTACAAATTGAAAGGAGCCACAACACAATATTTATGAGTGGAGAAAAAACCACTTTGAAAATTTACTTTATTAAGCCTCATTAGCAAATCAAAATCTTATTGGTTACATTCAATGCCTCAGTGACACTGTACAACTTATAGACACTATATAAACATAATACTCATATTTTCATATACTTATATTTTTTTTCTCTTCCTTAACTATAGTCCTTTTGGAAGGGAAATGACCTCTTGGGTGCTTCCACAATACTGTGTCTCACTTTTGGGGTGTCCTAATTTTTTACTAAAAAAGTTGATTTTTGAAAAACTAATGATTTAATTCTTGAGGGGCTCCATCTAAAGGGTCTTAATTAAAGAGGGGTAGATAATACCCCTTTAGATCAAACCCCTTTGGATACAACACCTCTAGTATTAAATCATACCCATAATGGAGTCCCCTTCATAACTATCAAAATGCTGGTAAAAACCCACTTTTTCTTTAGCTTTTGAGGGAGTAAATAACATCAATTAAAAATTATATTTTGCACGATTTTAGCCTTTGAAATGAGCTTTACAACAAGTATAGGTTTGATATATTTTCATTTTATCATGTATTTAATTTTCAATTTATACTAAACATAGGTTTTTTTATGAACATGAAGCTCTTTGTTGTGTAGAGGTGGAAAAATAGTAAACCATTTTTTAAAAATTTCAAAAAATACCCATTCCCTAGGTATTGATGTCCTTGTTTCACCCAAAAAAAAATTGTATTTTGATAGATACACAAAAATTTAGGTTGTATGACACACACATATGTAAAAAATATAGTTACGGTGACTTCAAATCTTAATCTAAAAAATAATGCAACAAATTTTTTTGAAAAAATATCCCTTCCCTAAATATTGATGTTGAGAATCAATATTTCAAAAATTAGAATTTAATCCATTATAGAAAAAAGTTATGTTGTACGACACAAACATTACTTTCTAAAAATGTTGTTTCATGTCTAAAACCAATTATTAAAGTAGATGTTGAAATATTTGTGATTTATTTCAAAAAAATTCAAATAAAATATATTTAGAATCTGCACACAAATTACCACAAACCACTAGTTCATATCATATTCAAATTATTAATGGTTTAGCTACTATAGGTCTCACAAGATGAAGACTTAGTTAAAAATATTGATGTAAATGTCCATCTTGGGAAAAAAGTGAGACACAGTATTGTGATTTCACCCTCCTATAGGGGCTCGACCCATTTAATCCCCTTACAAATCCACAACTTTCCTGCCACTATTGGTTTTGGTTCCTCCAAAATATTCTTCCCTAGTATTCACCTTTCACTTCCCCAATTTGGAGTTATAGCCTGAAAATAAGGTTTCAAAATTTGCACATCCAAAACTCAAAAAAGTCAAATAATATAGAGGATAGAATTCAAACATTTTCTTTTCCTTTGAACCAACTATGGCACCCTAAACTTAGATGCTAGATGTAATGTTTCCTAGTTATCTCTTACACTTTTTAAAAAGATGAATTCATTCAAGACAACAAACAAATATACAATATTCAATTAGTGATATACAACTACCTTATTCCTAAACAACTGATCAATACTTTGATTATTGATTGTAAATTTGCAATTGATATCCTTGAAAGTGACCTTCTTTCCTTTGTGTGAATTGGAACTTTGGATGAGGATATGAACATCCATCAAAAGCATATTTGGAAGCAAATTTTTATCAAATAACACAATTCTCAAATGAACTATAAAAATGCATCATTATATTCTTAGATCATTTTAGTTTGGTCCATTGATAAAAATTAAATCCTCAAATAGAGTACTCCAATCCTAGAACATACTACATTATGATACAAATTAAATACCTGGATGATTTGAACCAGCATAAGGGAGTGAATGAACACAATTTCCACATGTACTACCATTTGGAGCTACACACTCATAAGACACATCTATAAATTCTCTAGAGACCTACATGAAGTAATCATCATTTCTATCTCCTCTTTACAAAAGGATAATGGATAAAAGTTAAAACTATGTTAGACCTGTTACAACTTTATACCACAATTGTCAAATGTGCTCCCCAGCTCTAGGAAAACGCCATACAACCAACTAAAAATTAACATATGCAAAACACAATAAACATGAAATTTGTAGAGTTTACGATATACTAAACAAGCTTTTGGTAAAAATAACATTTAATATCATTGACAATCCAGATCATAGTCAGTGATCCATCATAAGTATTAAAGAAAATTATCCTAATGATGGATCATGGAGTGTGATCTAAAATGTTGATGAAATTAAATGTACAATTTTTTTTACCAAAATCTTGCTACAAATACAAACAACAAATATTCAGCCCATATGGTCATATCTAGCAAGGTAATACATTACAAAATAACCTATATATACTATATAGATGCATTTATTAATTTTACTATTCTGAAATAAATCTGCACTAATGGTAAGCTCCAATGACAATTTCAGAAAATATGGATGACAACAAAGTTGCATACCAGTGTTGTAGCTTGTAGCTGTCTAGAAAGATTATGGTTAATGTTTTCCTTTGAATTCTCAATTCCTACAAAAAAACTCCTTAGCCAAGCTCCAATTAGGTCTGTCAACCATAAACATGCAATAACCCATCATGTACTTAGGAATGAAGTTATATTTCAATTCAAGCATTGCAAAACATTAAATAACAATGAAAACATGAGATAATGGAGTTTAGTCCCTTCATTACAAATAGGTCATGAATATAACCTCTACAGTGTGAGATTTCAATAAATCTATGTTCAACATCATCTTGTTGAATCTTCCCTATCCTAGGAACACTTTCTTTAACCTTCATTGCATTTGTAAATTTAGACTTTTCACATCCTAAAAGATCCAAACACTTGCAATTCTTTTGTATGCTACCATCTATTGGATTTGACATATTTACAAAGGCCTTTGCAACCATACAAGAAGAGGTACGCTAAGGGGATCCTGCATTTCTAAGAAGCATATGGGACTTCAAAAGGCCTGTGTACTTCCAAGAACCATTTCCTCCATATTTCTTCAATTCATGGTAAGATTTTAAAGCCAAAATATAGTCTGCAATTTTTGTTGTAGAACCTGGTTGCAAGCTCCCCTAAAGAGACAATGGTATTGGAAAAAAGTATATAGAACTAATTATTTAGAATCTAATAATAGTGGAATGAGCATGCTCACTTTTTCTAAATCAGAAGCTTCAAATGTTGGCAACTTTAATCCTTAATAGCTACAAGAAAATTTATAACATTCTCAAAATATTGATAAGTAAATAAAGGTTGGCCTTTAGGACAAAGTGATGGAATATTTTCAACCACTTGCTTTCTAATTATGTAGCCATTATTATCATGATTGTCAACATAATAAAGTAGAAAAGCAAGAAGTCAATTGGAAAATTTTGAAATGTTGATAAATGAAATTAACTAGCTAATCTCAACACCATGCTCCCACCTTTGGCACTGCTCCTTGTTGAACCTTATTGATTAAGCTACATAAAATAAGTCCATTTCTCATACACACATGAAACTCCTCCTTATGGGGTTCACATGGAATCTCTGAAGGCTTTTCCATGTTCACAATCCTTCCTATAGCTAGAAACCTTTTACTTGTGAAATGGTATACAAAAAAATAACTCATTATAACTTAGAACCCCAAGAGGAACATATTTCCTTTGCTATAAGCATCCATAGCAATGTACAAATATTGTGATGTGAAAATATAACTCCTACTGATGTTCATTTCTCCCATCGATGGAAACTTAAAATTGATCTTTTCCACCCGAGGGACTTAACTCTATCTCCCATCAAAGCTTCTCTCATTGATAAAATCCCTCAATGTTTTTTGTTCCATTGAAGGGACCACAATCTTTTTCCTTTTCATGTACACCTCTCTCACTGATGAGTTTGAGTGTTGTTGGGCTATCAGTGAGACTTTGATGTGACTCCCAACAACATGCAAGAGTCCTCCTAATGATTGCTTTAGAACTACTTGCAATTACAACATCAATTACAACATATGGTAAGTATTCCCTTGATCATCATGCTTCAATGGATTTTCATGTGCCATATTTGTCTCAATAGAACTACATTCATAGTTGGTGTTACACTTCAGTGGCTCAAAAAAAATTCATAGAAATGAAAGGATGTTATTTATCATTTGTAGACATCTGGGAGCATTGAAGGGCATCAGAGTTGCCATCTCAATGAATACAATGATTGTGGGATATGCGCAACATGGATTTGTTGAAAAGGCTTTTAAAAATTTCAAGTAAATGCAATTAGTAAGTGTGAAGCTTTAGTGGCTCAAAAAAATTCTCACGAAAAGGAAAGGAAATTCTTTATCATTTGTAGAAAATCAAGAGCATTGAGGGGTGTCAGGGATTCCATCTCATGGAATACAATGATTGTAGGATATGTACAAAATGGATTTGCTGAAAAAGGCTTTAGAAACTTTCAAGCAAATGCAATTAGCAGGTGTGAAGCAAAATTCCACAACCTATGCTAGCATCCTCTTTTCCTGTGCCACAATCGGAGATTTGGAGTAGGTTATGAACATCCATCAAAGCATCATAGATGGGGGATTTTTTTCAGATATTATGGTTGGAAATGCTCTATTAGACATGTATTCAAAATATTGAAATGTACACAAGGCATGTGAAGATCATCAACATTCATAGAATAGAGCATTTGATAGTTAGTTGAGAATAGAAGGTTTTGGAGAATGTCCTTGAATTTTAGAGCCAAAT
>VDFB02281492.1:301335812-301383208 GCA_007258455.2 Sequoia sempervirens
GTCTTGTAAATGTAATTTTAAAGTCACACAATGCACTAACTTTATCAAATGAAGCTAGATATGACCAAATTAGAGAAACAAAATTTTTGCAAAAAGAAATAGAAAACTGAAAACAACAAACAAGAATGTAGAAATGAATGTTTTAATGCCTAGAAAATCATAATATGACCTTGATCAGGGACTCATTCACCCTAGGAAAAATGGGTCCTAGGTGAGGGTTTTGAAACAAGTTTTTACAGATTTGGCAAATATGTGTGGGCAATAAACCCTCTAGTTCCCACCCACCCGGCCCCCGGGCCCGGCCAATAATAGATAGTTGGGGGCCGGGTGGGTTGGGAGTTGCCCATTCATTTCGTAGGCCGTTGGGATCAGATGAAAAGTTGGGAACAGCCCACCCCAGTATATAGAAGGGCGTAGGCCCCGGTTCATAGGCAGCCTATTTTTCCATGGCCCGGGAGATTAATAGACGAGATTCTAGATTATAGATTCTAAGTATATGGCGACGGGCAAATAGGCAATACGAGGCCCCTATCTCTATTCTATATGGGGGCTAGGCACCCTTTCTATCTGTATATGGCGGTAGATCGAATAGATAGATAGGCCCTCTCTATAGTAACCTATCCCTATCTACACTCACTCCACTATGGGGTAATATATGGGACGAGGGCCCCTCTCGGGGGTCGAGGGCGACTATCCCATCTATGCACTCGACTGCCCCTATCTGGGACCCCGGCACGCTAAATCTCCCTCCCACCCGACGGAACTATATGCTATGCCCGGCCCCTCTATTATATAGGCCATCAACCCCTAATTTGATATGACCTCTTTGTTTCAATTCTTGAATGCAAATGAATATGATGTAATGCCATACATAAATGATACATGCAAGATGACTGATTTTTTTTTGTATTTTTTAGATTTAAAGAATGCAAAGATGCAATCCTAAAACTCTTAAATGAAATGCAAAGTTAAATGTAAAATAGATACCCTAAATGAGACTCAATTCAATGTAAAGATATGCAAATGAATGCAAGATCTAAATATAGGGTGAAAGAGGACTCCAAAATTAGAAAATGTAATGATCAAACTCAGGTTACCATAATCAAACAACAAAAATAGGGGTTTCGGGTGTGAATTGTTATGAAAGGGGGTTCACCAAAATAACATATTTCCATAATTTCATTCAAGGAAATGGGATCCAAAACAATGAAGTAACTATCAACCAAAAAGGTGAGTCAAATCAATGTATGAATCAACAATTTTTTTATCTTTGCAAGGATGAGGGTATAAGCTAAATAACACTTTGGACAAAAAAATCAAAACCATCAAACAAACTCCAAAATGCAAGCTAAAAAATGCAAATGAATAACAATAATCAAATATGACAAAAATAGTAATCAAAAGGCAGATCTGGAAAGGGGGAAACAATGTGTACCTTTCACCAGAAGTTCCCTTTTGAAGCTCACTAAGGACTCATTCTCCCTATGACAAATGGGTCCTGGCTAGGGTTCTTGAAAGATGCTTTCTAGGTTCTCTTCTACTATGTCTACACTCTCAGATTCTTGATTCTCACTATTGGATAGCCAAAAATAAATTTTGTATAGGAGTTTCCATGAAACAACAAATTTTCTTGCAACTTTCTTAATTTTTTCTCTTCAAAGGATCTTTCACCTAAAATCTACAATCACACATCAAAGAGATAAAAAATTTGTTTTGTTAGGGAATGGGGGTTTTCCTTGGTCAAACCCCATTTTGGTAATTAAACCTTGAAATGAAACAATGAAATATCATGAAGGAATGATGAATTAACAATAGTATGCAACAACTCACCAAACCTTATTTGAAATTTGGATTGTAGATTTGCAAACTAGCATGAAGTGACCTCAATGGATGTAGATCTTGATCATGAAAGTTCTGAATACTTTCGTAGATCTTGAACACTACATCACCATATTAGCTCAAAAAACATGCACGATGCAAGAAATATTTCACATGATGATAGGAATCTTGATTGATGCAATAATCTTCAATAAATATGCCTTTGAATGCCTTGAAAATGCTCTTGAATTTCTCTTGATCTCATAAACTTTCTATAGGAATGCTCTCATCAAAATTGCTAGGATCTTAGGATGAAACATAGTGAAATAACCTCTTATTTATACATATCTTAAGATTATTTCTCAAAATTAAAATATCACAAGCCGACATCTGAATGTACATTTGAAGTCATTGAAAAAATTCCAAAAGCATAATTTGAATTTAGGTCCTAGGTGCAAGTGAGGACACATTTTCCCTATGGTGAATGGGTCCTAGACCACTTGCTTAGGACACACATTACTCAATGTTAAACCTTATTTCATCACATTTATGAATGTCAAGTTTTATCCCTAAGAATTTGTAATTAATTAGGCTTGGATTTGAATTAAAGGGGATAATTAAGGAAAATTAACCTCAATCAATTAATGATGCCCTATATCAGTGTGAAAGTGTAAAGTTACACCTTACAACACCAAAAATAAGGCACAATTAAGTCTATTTTAATTAATAGGGCCCTAAACCTAATGTGAATATGTAAAATACATATTACAACACTAAATTAAGGCATCATTAAGATTATTTTATTATTAATTATTCATTTCCAAATTAAGTGTGAAAAAGGGATACTTTTTCCTACACTACATTAATAACACTTGTTTTATCACAAAAAATAGAAATAGGTTCATCATATACCACTTTGATATCCTTCCAAGTTTTCATCATCCACAATACCTATGTGTAGTATGATGTTGCAACAATGTATTATTCCTTTGTAGTAGATAATGACACAAAATCCTACTTCCAAGAAAGAATACACCACCACTTGTACTCTTTTGTCATCCACACAGCCTTCCCAATCAGCATCTATGCAAGCAATTAGAGTGAAATCAGTATCCTTTGGATACCAATTTCCATATTTTGGAGTTCCTTTTAGATATTTGAATATCCTCTTCGTTGTTGGGTATGTGCAGGATCATCATGGAAAAAATAGGTGCTTAAGTGGCAAAAAATTCGTAGTAAAAATCATAGAAACTTGACATTACAAAAAAATTTTGAATAAGTTATCTATATATTATTTCAAAAATATGTAAGAATAGAATATGTAGCAAATTGAATGTGGCTTCTAAACTAATAGGTTTATTTAAAAAAATAAAATCTATTTGGTGAAAAATTTGAAATTTCAATGCAAGATACTTAAATTTCTGTGGTAAAAATAAGAAGTGCATGTGTTTGTTTGAATTCCAACCACAATAAAATGATAAATATTTTTTATAAGATTTTAGATATAAGTAGATGACCTTATGTCCCAATGTGATGATTTTAATTTTTCCAAGTAAATAATTAATTATGAATTATTTATTACAAATTTTAAAATATAAAACTCATATAATCGAATTTCAATTTAACTGCTCAAAACTTCATGAAATTCAATTTTTTTTAATCCCTATAGTATGTGAAGCATAGAATGTGATACATGTTTTGGATTCAAAAGGTGTGATGTCGCTTGAAAGCTATAGATGTTTCTTTTCAATTAGCCTATCAATCGACTTGGGCTTGTAATTCAAATAGAAAATGAATAATAATAATTTATTAAAGCATAATTTCTATTGGTGGAAACCTAAGAATCTCCTCTAGAAACCCTTTTTGTTTCATTAATTTTGGGTAAGAAAAAATTCATTAGCCACATACCCTACACATACCCATCATATCACCCCTTTTTGGCCCATCATGATCCTACACATACCCTGCTACCACATGTAACTCTTTGTCATATTATTGAAATCTAGCCACAAGACAAACTAAATGCATGATATCCAATCTAGTAGTAGTTAGATATAGTAGTCTTCCAATCATTGATCTCTACTTGCTCTAACCAACCTTAGGAGATTCTTCATTCTTACTCAGTTTACAACCAGTAACCATGGGAGTACATAATAGTTTAGAGTCTTCCATCCCAAACTTCTTCAAAATTTCCTTGACATACTTCAAAGATTGTGAAATGGATATCCCTTTCTTTGTCTAATCAATTTGAAGTCCAAGGAAGACATTCATCACCAAAAACATAGATATTTCAAACTCTTTCTACATCTCTTCTACAAATATCTTGCACACACTTTCGTTACCTCCAAAGATTATGTCATCAACATACACAACTGCAATTAAAATTTGATCTTTTTTAATTTTAAAATAAATATTACTATTTGTAGTACCTTTATTGAATCCCTGTTGCAACTAGTACCTATCCAATCTTGCATACAAAATCTCTAGGAGCTTTCTTGATTCCATATAATACCTTCTTCAATCTGCAGACCACATTAGGATTATCTAATAACTAAAATCATTTTGATTGTTCAATATAAACCTCTTGTTTCAACTCACCATTCAAGAATGTAGAATTCACATCCATCTGATAAAATTTGAAATCCTTATGTGTCAAAAAATCCGAAAACATATTAATAGCTTCCATACTTGCCAATGGAGAAAATGTATCCTCAAAATCTATTCCTTCTACTTGTGAGTAGCCTTTACACACAAGAATTTTCTTGTTTTTTATCACTTCTCCACTCTCATTCAACTTGTTCCAAAATACCCACTTAGTTCCAATCACATTCTTGTTTGTTGGTCTTGGGACAAGTTCTCAAGTATGATTCTTCTCAATTTACATTAGTTATTCCTCCATAGGTTTGATCTAATATTCATCTTTGTATGCCTCAATCACTATTTTGGGTTCAACATTGGAAAGTGAACATAATTTTACTTGTTTTTCTCATAGTAGCCTTTCTTCTTGTCAACACACCTTTACTCTTGTCACCAATAATCTAATCTTCTAAATGATTCTTTTGTGCAAACTTTGGGGTCTTAGGAATTTTTTTAGAGCTCCTTCCTTTTCAACTTGCACTTCTTTTTCCTTACCTTCATATTTCTCTTCTTCTCTACAAGAGGGCTCATCTAATTCATATCCATCTATCATCACTAAAATTTTGTGTAAGTCTTCATCCGCTTTGACACTTTCACTTTCAACAACCTTTTCAACCTCTTGATGTAGCACTAGTAAGCCTTTCTTGTTGTAGAATATCCAAGGAATATTCCTTCATTAGATCTTGCATCAAACTTTTCTAAGTTTTCTTCATCTCTTCTGATATAGCATTTTCTTCCAAACACTTTGAAATATTTCACAATAGGGGTTCTTCCATATCACAACTCATAAGGAGTCTTTTAACTTTTTTTCGGACTTTCTTCTACTTTGTTAAGTATATACAATGCAATATGAATTTATTCTCCAGTAGATATCCAATATATTTTCTTCCTTCATCATTGTCCTTGCTACTTCTTGAATAGTCCTATTCTTCCTTTCCACAAAGGGCTGAAAAATGCCTCTTTATTCCATGATATTTGAACACAAAAAGTGTTAAACTCATTAGAGGTGAACTCTCCAACTCTATAAGATCTCAAACATTTTATATTCATAGCCATTTCATTCTCTAGCATAGCTTTGAATTCCTTAAGCTTATGTAAAGCTTTTGATTTTTCTTTGAGAAATGTAACCCAAGTCATTCTACAATAATAATCAATTAATAGCATGAAATACATTTCACCTTGAAATTTTTTTATTCTAGTAGGTCCACAAAGATTTGTATGCACAAACTCCAAAGGACTGGTAGTAGATTGCTCTCTGACTTTGAAAATCTTTCTAGCTTGCATCCCAATATGAAATTCCTTATAGACAACATTGATAGGCTTTGTAATCTTTGACATATCTCTCACATCTTGATTGAACTAATCCTCACTAGGCTATAAAAATTGTTGTGACATATTCTTCTATGCCATAGCTAACTTTCATTAATTTAAGTCATAAAGAATTGACCATTTGAACCCTTAAGCTGATAAACATTTCCATCTATCCTTCCTAATACAACCATAGTTTTGTAGCCTTTTTTGACCTCACAACCATTATCTTGAAACACAATATTATCTCCTTTGCTACAAATTTTTCCTACACTCAAAAGGTTATGTCGTAGACCTTTAATACAAAGAACATCATTTGTATTATGTTTTCCATCAAAACTGATTGAACCTTTTCCACATATCTTAGTAGATGTATCATCACCAAACTTAACTAATCCACCTTCAAATTTCTCAAGCTTAACAAACTTACTCTTATCACTTGTCATATGATTTGAGTAGCCATTGTCAATGATCTATAATTTATTCTTCTCTTCTCTAGCATGAAAAGAAGACACCATTTCTCCTCCAATGTTATGACCTACTTTCAGAGCACTTTCCTTCATACATCTCTCATAGTTGGTATAATTAGTTCCAACATTTAGAAGCATGAACAAGCATTCATCATCTTCATCATCTAGATAATTAGATATACTAGCATCTTCTTTAACATAATAACTTCTCTTAATTTTTTTACGTTTATTCTCCTTAGATATATCTCTTAAAGCTTCAACAAGACATATTGAAGCATAATGACCAATCTTTCCACAGTTAAAGCATTTGAAAAGTAACTTACCTTTGTATTTTCTAGTTCCCTTTTTCAATTTCCTCACAAATTTTGCTTCTAACTTATCAAATTCATCTAGGTTAGATTCGCCATTCTTCTCTGCTTTTCCAAATTTAAAAGCAACCTCTTTTTTTACATCACTTGGACCAAACTTTCTCAATTCAAAATTAGTTAATGCACCAAACAACTAATCTCTAGAATAATTATTTGAATTATGAACTTCCTCAATAGAAAAAATAATGACTATAGGATTTAGTAAGAGTTCTTAGTAACTTATTTACCACCTCATCTAAATCTAGATTTCCACCAAGTCCTCTAATGGAATTAACAACTTCGTCCACTCTATGCATGTAGTTAGTAATATCTTCATCTTCTATCATCCTTATGTTTTCAAACTTGTTCTTTAAATTTTGCAACTTTGCTTGCTTGATGTTTGTAGTGATGGAAAATGTATCCCTTTACATTTTCTCACTTGTTTAGGCCCTCCTAGTTAAATTGGACTTAATTTTGCATTAATTTAGTGTTGTAAAATGTATTTATTTACACTTTCACACTTATTTAGGGATCCTTTAATTAATTGAGCTTAATTATTCCTTAATATGCCCTTTTAATTCATTTACCAAGCTTATTTAATTCCATTTTCGAAAGAGGAAACCCGACATTTATTAATGCCTTAACATAACACTTCTCATTAAGCAATGTGTTTCCTAGGTTTAGGGACCTAGGACCCATTCGCCCATGGGTGAATGGGTTGGGAGAATGGGTCCTCCCTTGAGTTAGGACCTAAATTTAAATTATGATTATGGTGGTATTTTAATATCTCTAAGTGTATATCAAGATGTTGGCTTGTGATATTTGAATTTTGAGAAATTAAGGATACATACCTACAAATATAAGGTTATTTCACTATGTTTCACCTAAATTTTCAAGTGTTCAATTACAAGAGTGTACCATAGAAAAAAGTCATCTTGCTTGATTTGGGAAATAATTGATGATAAATTGGACTTAATAAGGTATTGATTTAGTGTTGTGAGGTGTTTTTCACATCCACACCAAGTCTTAGACCCTTTCAAATGCATTTAATGATGTATTATGAAGGTGTTGTGAAGTGTTGTAACACATTTCTACACTCTTCTAGATTCTTCTCATTGAAATTCACCTAAAAATCACCTTTTTATCCCTTATCAATTACTATTCTAAAGTGTTCTAAATTCTTGTAACAAGCTTTCATGCTTTTCTAGGCTTGTTATCACTATTTACACCTTTCTTATGCTTTATATGACCCCTTTATGCACTCATAAGACTTAATTAAGTGTATTTTTGAATGTAAACCTAACAAACAACGTTAAATGCAACTTAACTCCCAACACCCACTTTCAATTCCAAGGTGGGATCCATTCACCATGGGTGGCGAATGAGTCCCTCTTGGATCCAAATTCAAAATATTTTAAATTTTCTTTCGGGTTTTTATTCAAAAATGCCTTGTGTCAACCTATGATGAGGTATCAATGGGTTATTAGGGAATAAATGTGTATAAATAAGTGTTTTTTCATCCATTTCAACCCCCATTAATCCATTAACTCATTTTCATATTTCATTCATCATCTATATTCTCCATCAAGCCAAGCAAGTTAGGGTTTGATCATTGCAATTCATTAAGTTAGCTTCCAAAGATATTCAAGGGAAGATTATTCATGTTTTGCTACAGACATACAAGTTCAATCATTATAGCAAGGTAATTAACTCCATTATTGCATATTTCATTACATTCTTTTCTTCATTTGGTTTAATTACCTAAAAAGGGGTTTGACCAAGGCAAACCCCCATGCCCTAACATCCAATGTTTCTCCTTCTCTTCTTGTGTGTTTACACATTTAGAAATCTTGGAGGCTTATAAATCATTGAAGATTGCATTGCAAAGTTTTTTAAGTCTTCTCTTCATTGAACCAGTCAAAATATCAACAAAAACTTACTTTCAAGTTAGGAAATCAGAGTTTCAAAAGCGGACACATGTAGAAAGGCAAAGTGTAGACTGAGAGCTCATGTTTCCTATTTTGGATCTTCAACAATTCAAAATTGGACTCATTCTCCATCAGTGGAGAATGAGTCCCATTTTCAGGCCTAAACAAAGTTTTATGCATTTCTGGATACCCTTTTGTTTGAAACGGGTTTTGGGTCAATTTTACAGATCTAGGACTAATTCACCCAGAATGGAAAATGAGTTCTAGTGGACCAAATTTCTAGCATCAACAACATTTCAAATGTCATTTCTAGTCTCCTTCCATATCTTAGGTGCACACTTTCATTTTCATCCATTTATGTTTGATTTTTGCATTCATTTCTAGGTGTTTTTGCATTACACAAAGTGTTTTCAAACAAGTTGTTTTTCTTTAGTTTCCATTCAATAATCAATTAATATTATTATTTCTTGCATTCAAATATTGCATCTAGGTATATTGCATCCATATTCCATCCATATTGTATTGATTTTGAGTGTAACATTGCATTTTGGCCCATCTTTCTCCTTCTAGGTGAAAAACTCTGAGTGCTAGAAAGACCTTTGGAAGCCAAAATCTTTGCTACAAAGAGCTAAAATGATGATCAAAGGAATTTAAAGGAATATTTATCAAAATTTTATTCCAACATTTAAGGCCAAATTTTCATGTCAAAGTCTTCTTGCATCATGCATGTTTTTGGAGCTAATATGGTGATCAAGCATTCAAAGCCATTATTTCATGCAAGATTCAAGGTTCAAGATCCACATCAATTGAAGCCATTTCATGCAAGTTTTAGATTTACATTCCAAGCTTTATTCAAGGTTTATTTGAGTGGTAGCATTGCTTTGTTCATTCTTCATTTCCTCTTCCATGTTTCATTTCATTTCAAGGTTTGATTACCAAAATGGGGTTTAACCAAGGAAAACCTCCATTCACCAAAAGAAAGAAAAAAAATTCCTTTCATCTTGTGTTTACATATCTAAGAGGAAGAAAGCTCAAAGATCTCTTGAAGATAAAAATTGAAGAATTTTTCAAAGTTGTAAATGTTGTCATAAAAGTTGTCATCTCACGGGAACTCATCTACAAAATTTATTTCCGATTTTTTGACACTGAAGCCAGGAGAATCTGGAAGTGTAGAGATAAGACCGGAGGCTCCCAAAAGTTGCAGAAAAACCCTACAAAGGACCCATTTTCCCATGGGTGAATGAGTCACAGATTAGGTTCAAAAACTGACTTTTGGTGAAAGATACACTCTGATCTACCCTTCTTTGATCTACAATTTGATTGTAGGTTATGTTAGTATTGAGCTTAATCTTGTTATTCCCAAGTGTTAAATTGCATTTTGGTGTTAGTTTACTATTTTTAGTTTTTCTCCCAAAAGTGTTGTTTGACCTTGACCCCCCATCCTTCATTCATAAGGAAATTTGAAGATTCACATCTTGAGTTGACTCGCCTAGGGGTTGTAAGTCAATTCTTTGTGTTGATCTCATTTACTATTTGAAAGAGAGGAAGATAGGTCCATCATAACCATATTTCCCTTCATTTCCATTGATGCACCTATTTTCACCCTTTTCATCTTGGTGAACCTGACATTTGAGCATTTCACCTTTTTTTATTTATTTTGGAGACTATTTCATCCCTAGATCTAGATTTTTCATTCATTTGCATTGCATTCATTCATTAGATTTTTTAACTTGCATTAGTTTGCATCTCATTTAGGGTTTGAGGATTTCTTTTTGCACTCTTTAAATATGAAAAATACAAAAAAAATCAATTATTTGGTAAATCATTTACATATTATTGCATCATCTTTCATTTGCATTACAAAATTGAATCAAAATTGCACATTAAATTAGGTCTCCTAGTTTGTCATTTACCACTATTTTGCATTTTAATTTAAGCTTAAATTTATAGAAAACTCAAACTGTAACCACCTATCTCAGTCCATAATCTGAAAGCCATAAGAATCAACTCAGAAATTTGTAACTTCATTTTTCAAAACCCTCAGCTAGGACCCTTTTTCCCATGGGAGAATGAGTCCCTAATTAGGGAATTTTCATACATTTCTATGCATTAAAATGTCTATTTTTGTACTCTATTTTGTTGTTTCTATTTTATTGTTATACTTTGCAAAAAAAATGTTATCTCAAATTAATCATATTAAGCTTCATTTGATAGATTTAGTGCATTATGTGAATTCAAAATTTCATTTACAAAACATCATTTTCAGGTTTTTGCATAGCATAATCAGAAAATTATCTTGTTATTTGAGAATTTATTTTCATTTCAATTCATCCTTTCACAATGGACATGTGCATTGGTAATCTATTGAAGTATTTAATCTCTTTAGTTGATGTTTCAAGTTGTGTTTTTGGTAATGACCCTAATGCAATAGAACCTAATCATGCTCAATCCACTCCTAATGAATGTCCTCATGAAAGTGACATCGTTGGAGAAGATGATGATAGCATGAACAATTCCATAAATAATTTATTTCACAATATTGAAAGAAATGTATCCTTTTACCCTTCCATGCAACAACCAACACCTCTTACTATCCCACAACTTGAGATGTTTAGTCTTTTACATCTTGAAGTTGAATTACAAACTACGCCTAAATCTCAAACAATGAGTGAACCTAGTTACTCTAACCAAGTCCATACCTATCCATCTTATGTTCATAAAGTGACCAAAACACCCATCAACCTAAAAGATACTTATGGCCAAGGATTTAAGATCTTAACTAAGCAAGGATGTGACATAACTAATGACCATGAAATTCACAAACTTTTAGAACAAATCCCAATTGAAGATACTAAAGGACTAGGATATGAAGATCCTTCTCCCTCCATATATTTTAAGGAAACAAGTATCCTTCATAATAATTACAAGGATGATAGAATCATTTTAATTCATTCAACATTACATCCACCTCAGCAAGATCCTCAAACAAGTAAGAAATACAAAACTTATAAACTCAAAAAGTTATCATTCCTACATGCTAAAATAGAAATTGAATGAAAAATGAAACACCTTCTTCATTTAGGGTGGATTACATTGTCACCTCCTAATAAAAGTAACAAGCTTGAGAACATGAAATATTGCACATATCATAGAACTCTCAAGCATCTTCTGATGAGTGTCATGCATTAAACCTCGTATTGGGTAATTTTGCTTCTCCTAACATTTCTAAAATAGTTGGATAGAAATTACATGAACCTTTGCTCCTTGCCATGTTATAGTTTTAGGATCATAACATACTTAGTATTACATGCTTTACATTTATTGAAAATCATTTTCTTTATTGCAAGGAGCTCATTCTCATCACTTATCTCAGCTCATCATTGCCTTACACTTAGTGGGGCAAGGGGTTAGATAGCCTTGTCATAGTTTGGCACTTGATGTTGTCCCTTTGGCTAGTTATCCGCCTTCCACATATACTTAACAAGATTGGGATGTGGATGACCTACTATAGGTTGACTCACATGTGCCTTACTAGTTTTACCTTTTTTTTCTTTTTCATGTTCTTTGTATCATTACATGCGCATAATGTGATTCTATGCATTGTTCTATTTGATGTATCCCTCATGTGCATACCTCTATTTGTACCAACATTTTTCTATATGTTGTAAAAATTTCTCTTTTCTTTGTCTTGTGTTTTCCTTTTGGGGATGATGCAAGGCATCAAGACATTTAGGTCTCTTCCATGTTGACTCAAAATCTTTTTCTTTGTTTTCTCTCTCTATGTGTCATTTTTCCTATTCTACGTGTATTTGGGGAATGATGACGTTTCCAACCTCTATAACAAGAATGTAGCAAAGAAATATTGACCCCAAATTTATGGATCCATTATGTGTTTGGAATTTCATTTTGGGGGAAACCCCTTCCTTCCCTTTTTCATGATGTAGCTTCATTTGGAAACATATGACTTAGAATAGGACTTTCTGAATAAGCTCTCATTTCTTGTTTATTGTTAGCATTGATTATTTGCTACTTTAAAGTAATTTCTCACAAAAATGGTGTTAGAAATTTATTTAAAGTGGGGGCATACATTGGAATTATTATTTTTGAAAATTTTGACATTCCTTATGTTCCATTATGTGATTTTCTTAGTTATTGTGATGCACATTTTTCGTGGTGGTGTCATTCGGTTTGATGTCCTCTAGGAGTGTGACCTTTCTTGGCATACAAATTTCCTCTTAATGGTGATGCTACGTGTTGCATTCACTATGTTGTGAATCTTTTATCCTAGACTTGTCCTCTCTTGGAGATAATAGGCATGATGTTCCCTAAGAGGAGACCTTACATGCACTAAGAAAAATCCCTTTGACCAAGTTTATTTGAATTTTTGTTCACAAGTGTTTAGCATAACGTAGTTTTCTAACCTTGTGAAGCTTAAACCCTTTTCAAGGCCACCAAGCATAAAACACTTTTTTTGATATTAGATCCTTGCCTTGTTTGTTCATAGGTGCTTAGCATAACACATCTTGTTAGGCCTTATGAAGCTTGAAGTTTTTGTTTTACTTTTTTGGTGCCCTATTGAAGTTATTAGAGGGATAGCTTTGGTATGGCATGGGAGCCTAATAAGATTCTCTCCATTAGCCCATGTGGGTGTGTGTGTGTTGTTTGCATAGTGGGCATCCAAAGTTTCACTTGTGAATGTTTTTGGACAAACAACCAAGGCGTGATCCACATCGTGTTGGACAGTTGAGGCTTCATCCACCCTTTTTATTTTTACCTTTTCATTAAGTCTTTTGTGTTGTATGATTGATTATCTTGTTGTTGCTGCATACAATTTTTTTGAATTTCTACTTTGATTTTTACGTGAGGTCATCCTCTCACTAAAGTGGGGGCTAAATGTAGTGATGGAAAATGTATCCCTTTACATTTTCTCACTTATTTGGGCCCTCCTAGTTAAATTGGACTTACTTTTTCCTTAAACTAGTGTTGTAAAATGTATTTATTTACACTTTCACACTTATTTAGGACTCATTTAATTAATTGAGCATAATTATGTCATAATCAAGACCCTTCAATTCATTTACCATTCCTATTTAATTATATTTTTCGAAGAGGAAACCTAACATTTATTAATTCCTTAACATAACTCTTCTCATTGAGCAATGTGTGCCCTAGGTTTAGGGACCTAAGACCCATTTTACCATGGGTGAATTGTTCATCCCTTGACCTTAGGACCTAATTTTCAAAAAAAAATTAGCAAGATTTTAACATCTCTAAGTGTATATTCAGATGTCGGCTTGTGATATTTGAATTTCAATAAATTAAGCATGCATACCTATAAATATCAGGTTATTTCACTATGTTTCACCTAAATTTTCAAGTGTTCAATTACAAGAGCTAAAGTGGTGATTAAAGGCATTCAAATGTAGATTTATCAGAATTTTATTATAGCATTCAAGATCCAATTTTCATGTCAAAGTCTTCATCCATCATGCATGTTTTTGGAGCTAATATGGTGATGTAGGTTTCATAATCCAATCAAGCATTAAAAGTCATTATTTCAAGCAAGATTCAAGGTTCAAAGTCCACATCCATTGAAGCCATTTCATGCAAGTTTTAGATTTACATTCTAAGGTTTATTCAAGGGTTTGTTGAGTGGTAACATTGCTTTGTTAATTATTCATTACCTCTTTCATGTTTTATTTCATTTCAAGGTTTGATTACCAAAATAGCCAAGGAAAACCCCCATTCACCAAAAACAAAAAAAAAATCCCTTTCATCTTATGGTTGCAAATCTAACTAGATGAAAGCTTGAATATCTCTTGAAGAGAAAAATTGAATAAGCTGCAAAGTTGCAAAAGTTTTCATAAAAGTTGTCATCTCATGGAAACTCATCTACAAAATTTATTTCTAACTTTCGGACATTGAAACCAAGAGAATCTCGAAGTCTAGAGATAGTACCAAAGGCTCTCGAAATTTGTAGAAATACTCTAAGGACCCATTTTCCCATGGGCGAATGAGTCTTAAATCAGCTTCAAAAACTAACTTTTGGTGAAAGGTACTCTCAAATCTTGCTTTCTCTAATTTGTAATTTTATTGTAGGTTATATCAGTATTGAGCTTAATCTTGTTATTCCAAGTGTTAAATTGAATTTTGGTGTTAGTTTACTATTTTTTAGCTTTTCTCCCCAAAGTGTTGATTGACCTTGACCCCTATCCTTTAGTCATATAGAAATATGAAGATTCACATCTTCAGTTGACTCACTTAAGGGTTGTAAGTCAATTATTTGTGTGGATCTTATTTCCTAATGAAAGAGAGGAAGATAGCTCCACCATAACCCTATTTCCCTTTATTTCCATTGATGCACCTATTTGTCTTCTTTTCAATGTTATCATCTCCTTCATAGATACTTTCTAGCCTTTTCTAGATTTTTCTAGAAGACTTAAGACTCATAACTTTCACAAGTTTTGAATTAGAAAGACCACTCAAAAGAGAATACCATTATTTTCCATTTTTCTCATATTCCTTGATTTCATCATTTGTACTCAAACCATTCGTAGGCATTGTAGATCCAATTTCAATAGGTTTTCAAACTCCAAACCTTGAATAAATAAGGAAACCTTTCATCCTCCTCTTCTATAATGCATAATCAAATACATCAAACAAAGAAGCCTCCTTCTTGTGCACCATCCTAGATCTACCTCAAGCAGTCAAGCTTTCTTCTAATGAACCTTGCTTTGATACTAATTTTTGAATGCATAAGACAACTGAGAGGGGGGTTGAATGAATTGTACATTAAAACATCAAAACCCTCATTAATATTCAAAATTTTATTAGTCCTTAAACCCTTAAAAACCATTAAACCCTTATGATGCATTAGCAAAATTTAAACATGAGAAATAGTAATGAAAAAACATCTAAACACATGAGAACACCAATTTACATGAAAAACACTAGAAGGAAAAAATCATAGTGAGGATTAGCTCACAATATAAAGTAATTGCAACAAAAGAAAAGAAGGGCTCGCTGCCAATGGTTCATTGCTAGATTAGAAAGAAGAAGAAAGGATATTGTTATGTTGAGAAATCCATCTCAAAGCAATACAAAAGTTCCACCACTACTTCACCAGAACATTCACAGTCTCTTTATAGAATGTAGACACATTCTGCTCACTGCTTCTAATAGTCTTAAGCATTAAATCTCAAACTACATTTCACACTTCACATTACACACTTCACTTATACATACTCCATCAATTCAACACTTATATATACCATCTTCAACCTTGAAAGCAATCTACAAGGTCTATTATGCACCTCAAGTATATAAATTCAAATTAGGTTAGCACCAAAATATTCTTGTGGTGGAAAGGAATGAAGGTGAACCATAGCACACCTTAACTCAAACCCAAATAAGCATATGCATGGCACACCATGCTTCCAAAAACACCGTAGCACATCTATTGTTAGTGTAAATACCCAAGTTTGATCAAACCTATATTAACACCATTAAACAATTAAGTAAAAACTTCCTTTGATCCAAATATGACTCATGGGCCACACAAAACACTTAAAAACCATCTGGAATATTCCATCAACCTGAAATCCAAAAAATCCTCTGTGACCTCATACACCAAAGGAACACATTCATTTTGCATAACCAACCTTCCACACATTGCAAGACCTGAATCACCCCTTGTGGAGCACCAAAACATAAAAAAAATCAATCTAAAGATAGATACTAGTAATATAAGCACACTTCTAGATCCACAAGACTAGAAACCAAACTACAGAGAAATGTGAAGCAAAACTATTTCTCTTAGACAACATTACTTTCATAGTTCACACACTAATGAACACAACTTTCTCTACACAATGATCCAAAACTTGAAACTCCGGATATGACACCTTTGAACACCTCTTATCAACATATCTAAACCACACAAGTAGATATTCAACCAAGAAGAAATGCAGAGCAAAACAATGAACACCAGTCTGCTACACTGAACACTCTTCACCGCACTACTTCCTATTTTATTATTTTTTTCTCAAAAGCACTTGGAAACAAAGCACCATAAACATATTCACATCATCTAGAACACTTCTCAACAACTCAACCATACAAGAGGTTAAACATCACCAACACATTTAATCATCAAAGCAAAACTAGAGGTTGACATCAATGATACTACTAATGAAAACATAATGTAACTAATCAAGGAATCTCCACATGTTGACATCAATACAACAAAAAAAATCTATTAAAATCAATTAAAAAATAAACTTCCAACATATCAAATATTCTTAAATACAATAATTTATTTTTTTAGTAAATCATATGCTAATTGAGGTTATAAAACTTGCAATACAACTATCATACAAATTGAACAACTCAATGCATAGATTTCAAAATCCGTAGATGCAAATATATATATTCAAATTATAATACAAGGAATGGTATTTTATATTCTATCATTGATAGAACCATAATTTACTTCTCAAATACATAATTTATTCATACGGATTATGATTGCTCACCTGATTAATGGATCAATTTCTTCCTTATGGAAGTCAATGCAACATAACACTCTAATGCCCTATTGTATGAGAAGTCAATCTCTATCACAATGCATATGATTTCCCCTTTTCAAAGATTCTATAATGAATATAATCAAGATGTGATAAATCCAAAATTATTCCTCTTTAAATAATGGTGCAAAAAATAGACAACCTTTGTAACAACAATCTAGAACATATGAGAAAATTGGATTTCATGCTAAGACTAACATGCATCTTTGTCAACTATTGTGGAGTATCTAGCAGATTACTAATGACATAAAATGTATAAAACCAAGGACACAATTGGAAACTACCCGACTAGAACACAAATCTCATTGCAAATCCTAACCATAATAGAAAGTGGTGTGATCTTCCCCAAAAGTTATTAGAGGTGGATTGGATGCAACCTTTCCTTTTGGATCACCCTTACTAAGAACAAGTGCATTGACTACTACTAGGGCTTCCTCTTCAACCATGTGTACTCTTTCATATCGAGATAGATTATTGATTTTGAATAGTAAAAGTACAAAAAAATTACAACTCGATAAAGCCATAGAAAACAAACATTAAACTAAAGAATTAAATCAGATGAAATACTTTCTTACTAAAATAGCAAAAAAAAAGTAGTTTTTCCTACATTAAAACAACCTCTCTTTGACTTTCTAATATTTCAATGCTATTTTTGCATCACCTAATTATTGAAATTAGAGTGTAGAAAATAGGATTTGACATAAAAAAAACTCCCACCCATGAATAACTTAAAACTTATCAATGAGAAAAATCACTTTCTCATTAACACAAAAAGTTTAACTATCTTTGCTATTATATTATTGAAGAGATAGTAAAAAATCATTGTTGTTGCAATATATTTGATGGTTTTTTGTTTCTTTTGATTCATTTGAAATGAAAGCCTTTGTTTCTACAATTTTATTTTGGTTGTGGGAAACATGAAGCATCCTATACAAAGTATCTCTTACTTTTTAAGTACTAAATATTTATATCTATTTCATCTATATGTATAAATTCAATGTACTATATGTGACAATATGTAATTCATAATTGAATGTTGTATAGGAAAATATTTTAAAAATATTAGACTATAGGAGTATACATAAGCTTATTTTAATCAATTAATAAAATTTACAAGCCTATTCTCTCTTTCAAAAAGAAATATGTTTCTTAGTAATTTGGAATATAGGATTATAGTGTAATATACATTACACATTTTATTAAGTGTTCTATGTTCTTAATGGTCTTTCTTAAAAAATATAACATTTGACATAGCTCACAATATTAAGTCAATCAACACAAATTAGACTAGTGTTTTACAATTACTTTTTAATACTAAATTAATTATTCCAAACAAAGTCCTAAATTAGTTTATATATTGTATCACATCTTGTAAATAATATATAAAAAATGCACATATTATGCATGTAAAGGTGGATGAAGTGTTAAGTACCTACATCCAAATTTACTAATATCATACTTTGTATGAATCCTACAAAAATCTAGCTTAGCAAGACAATGTATATCCCTGATTATCATGATCCAATGCTATCCACATATTTTGTGTTATGACTAAAATGTGCATCCTCATTTTATTTCCCATCTTTTTGAACACAAGGAAATGCTAAGAGGGGGGTGAATTAACATACATTAAAACTAAATCATTTCCATTTATAGATAAAGCATCTCATCACACAAATTGAAAGAAAAAAAGAAAGGAAAACATGCACCACACTATAACACTAGTATTTTTATGTGAAAATCCTAATGAGGGAAAACATACGGTGAGAGTTACCTCACAATATAAAAGATCAATGCTTAAAATGAATTACAAAGAGTTTGAGGCTCACTGCCTATTGACTTGCAAACATTGAAGGAGAGACAAATTCAGGTGCAAGATACAAAGGATGCGATGAGACTCACTGTCTTAGAGCAAGGTACATGAGAATTATGAAAATAGACTAAGACAAAACTATTGAGGATGAGGCATCTAAATTATTTTGATGTTGTGGTTCCTTTTTCACACATTCACATCATCATACATATTTTAGACACTTCATATTATCATTCTACTTAACTTTTCATCACTCATACACTCTACTACCTTCACAAATAATTTATCCTTCTATAAATATCCTCTACAATAAAGCATAACTTCTTGATTAGGTCGGCTTGAAGATGACCATTAAATGAAAAAACTTGATATTGCATAGGTTAGCTCAAAATGGGAGAATCTTGTTTGCAGACTAGAACACGCTATGTTGAGGCCTAAGAGCATTACCAAAAATCCCTCAAAAATATATTAATTGATAAAAAAAAAACCACAAATACACAAACCCAAACATGCCATCCCACTTAATCAAGTACCATTGACATTGTTACTGCTTTGAATTTACACCATCGGGGAGATACCAAAAACACCATATGGATAAATATGTGAATACTGAAGATACTCTGCAATATACCTATCACTTTTTCCAAAAATATTTGATCATTAAATACTAGAACAACTGAAGAATTTTACTGAAAGTGTAGAAATGGAACATTTTGGATTAACTGCAACATACTATTAATTGAATATTAAGCTTGTGGATCTCTATCGCACTTGAGACTTGAAAGATAATGTGTATTGATCACTATTTATCATGTCCTTAAAGCCACAAGACTAATCCTACATCTCTAGAGGAATTCAGAGCATTCCAACCAATATTTGTCATTTCATTGCACTGTTAGGGAATAACCAGAACACTATTAGCTATAAATTCAACTATGGAAGGTGTGAAGACTTGATTTTCTAGATATAATATCTTTATAGAATGGCCATCATTTCATATGAACCATAAGACAAAAACTTGCATAACAGATGGATGTGGACCGAAAATTCATGATATTGCCTTAAGATATACACATCTAGTGCCTTAGCCAATCTTCTGCAACTTATCTCATCATGCGGTACATGAACTATGAAAGATATCAAGGTATACATACTGTAGACATATTAGGACATGAATATCATCTTTTGTACCATCATTCTTATACTATTTTATAGGTAGCCTCAACTCACAACAACTAACTCTAAAGTATGTACATACTTCAACAATACATTTGACATCATTGAATCACCAAAATAGGGTTGACATCAATCACAACACTTATTACCAACAATCTCCCCCTTTATCATTGATGGAAACACACATATACTTATCTCCCCCTTTGACATCGAGGGAAAAGGGAATTCCAACTTCTATTTACAACATCCCAAAATTGAATAGACCCCCCCTTACAATATGCTCCCACCCAAATAGAGATTCATCAAAAATAGATGTTATTTACATGAATTAAGAAATACTGCAAACATTCACAAAAAGCTTTACACGGATAAAATTGTCTTACTTACATCTTTACATCATCCTTGGAAGTAATAATATCCTTATGACTTTCCTTTAGTTGTTCCAAGGCTGCAATCCAATCTATTATTGCTGAGGAGAGTGTATGATTCTGGCATTCAAATTATATGCACATTTCTTCATCCTCATTTATTTTTCTAGGAGTCTATATTTTCTGGCCCACTTTTACTACATTTTCAAGTAACCCAAATAATGATTCAAGCCACATATTGACTAATTCTCTTAACAAGTTGAACTATTGCTTTAACTATTTTCTTTGGCTTAGAAGCAATGTCAACTGTACATGAAGATTTTCAACTGGTGCCTTGATAAATCCATCCATATTTTTTGACACATCATAAGTCACAACCACTAGTTTAATTTGTGACTCAATAGGGTCAATATGACTTTTGATGTATTTGGTGGAGCTTGGCCATTTCAAACATAATTCATAAAGGGTTGTTGCTTCATTCACATAAACCTTGAAATCTTCTATGTTTTCTTGCATCTTATTGTGTGCATCAATGCACCTATCAAAGGCCTCAGTCATCCTTTTGTCTTTTTCTTTTCTTAACAAATTTTTTTCTATCTTTTGATCCATGAGAGGTGTGATCTTTGAAGGAACACATTAAGAGCTTTAACTTTTGTTTTAGTGGCAAGGAGACATCAATATTTACTTTTTGTAAGCCTTCTTGAATAATATTCACAACATTATCAATTAATTCAGCTTTTTTTTCATGTTCTTGTAGGATCTCCTTCCTTGTAGAAGAATGCAAAACAGCATCAAGTTGTAGCTTATGTAAGGGATAAATTCTTGACTGGTCAACTTGTCCCTAAATGATGGAAATTTGCAAAAGATAAGGTGTAACTACTGGTTGAAACATCATTTGCATCTCTAATAGTTCTTTGAAGGAATGCGATGTGGAAGACCCTTGGCTTATAGAAGCCTCCTGCTTCTTTGAATCATGAGCAATTTTAGGATTACCTTCTATCTTTTGCTCCTTTTCTTCTTCTTTTCTTATTCCCATAACATTAATAACCTTTTCTTCTTTCTATCCAGAAAGTACTTTTATTTCTTGCATATCTGCCTCCATCAAGTGAGGCATAATATGTTCTTTGTTAGATTCAGTGTTCACTAGAGGTGAAATCTTCACTTTATTTTATCCCTCTATACTTTGTGCATTTGTGCTTTCTAGAGGATCAATCTCCTTGTCTTGTTTAGCATTTACAACTTCCACATCATTCATCATTACATTTTCTTCAAGAGTGGATAGATTCACAATATGGACAGTTACATCAAGCATATTTTATGCATTAGAGATATCTAGAGGAGTTTGATCCTTGATTATTTTAGAATTATTTAAACCTTATGCATCAAAATGTTTATCCTTTGTTTGATTTTGAACTATTGAGGTTGATATTAGGATAGTTTAACTCTTTCATCATGGTAGATAGATTCCTAAGCCTTTTTTGGTGCCTACTACCTCATTTTGGCTTCTTCAACAACAACAATATTCCTTTTGCTAGTGAGAACATTTTCTAAACTTACTAAAAGATGATCAATGATTTAATTAAGAGCTATATTGAAACTATTAATATATATTGCAATTTCCTTTTCAATTTTATTCTTCTCATCATGTGATAATTCATCATAGAGAGAAACAACTTCCTTTAAGGTGTCATGTTGCACAATTGCATTGACAGTAGCTCCAAGTTATAAAGGAACATGTTTGGAAGTATTCAAAGGAGAAATTCCAATGTTTCTTCATTAATTTCCCTTTCCATGGGTATTTCTTCTCGTTCATCTTGATTTGTATTCTTCTTTCTCCTCTTCAAAATATAGTATTTCATCTCTTCTTCTTCAACTTCCTCATCTTCAACTACATTTACTAGAGTGATCTTTTCTCTTGTTTCTTGTTTGGGTCTTGACTTCCTTTTCTAGTCTTGTTCTTTACTAGAATATTAGTAGCAACTCTTTTTTGACTAGGAGGAATTTGAGTAGGTTTGAAAGAAATGTTAGTAGTAGATGTAGATCTACATGTCCTTCTAGATGTTGGCATAACAGTAGTGGCATGAGATGCTTCCATAGAACCTTTAGGAGTCCCAAACATATTTTTCAACTCAAACACCATCTTTCCTACATTCTTATTTTCTTTTTCTTCTGCCCTTTCTTTAATATATTTTTTGGTTATTTCTTCATATGTTCCAAACCTTTCAACTGAAAGATCCCTAGGTTTGCTGAGAAAAATATCAGCATAGGGCAACCTATCAATCCATGAAGTATTTGGTTCAACTACTTCCATGTAACAATTATCTTTGGTTACCATAAAAGTGACTTCACTATTATACTTTTCCACCACATGTGATGGTTTTCTATCTATGTGTTGCATTTCACTCTAGAAGTTTTTAAAGAAACCCCAAAATGTCATGTTGCATTGAGTGGTATCTAGAAAACTATGCATATGATCCTTTATTTGGTGTGCAACAAGAATATTCCTTTTCAAAACCACTTTATTAAACCAAGCATTTATTTCATGAAGAACATAAAACAAATGATCAAGGTACCATATGAGATTCATTATTTTTTGTATATTTTCTAATAGTTGCTACTGCAAGAGTTCATAGAGATCATGATCTTTTCACTCCTTTACCATCTAATGAATAGTATAGATGGCAATGGTTGTAGTTGATCCCTCTATGTTGGAGAAGTATATAATGTATGTAATTCCCATTATCACATACTGGATAGTTGGGTTGGCTATGTCATTTATAGTGAGAGAAATTTTATCAAATTTTGCTCTAGTGAGCCTCATAACCTCTTCATTCTTGAAAAAATTTAGTGCGGGTACTAGTCCGGTGGAGCATAAACTAGTCACAACCCTAATAGCTTCTTTTGTGATAAGATGAGGTTGATAAATCCAAAAAATATCTTCATGAATTCAACTCAGTGCATATCTAATCCAATCATCTTCATAGCTAAAGTCAAGAAAATCCCTCCATACATCCAACCCTTTTTTTTATGTTCACATACCTTGGTTTGAGCTGAAAGTCTCACCAAGGAGATTGTTGAACCTCAACTTTATCATCTTTAGATGTTTGTATTCACTTAGGGGAGAATGGATGTAGATGAATATATCTTTAGAGTGAATCACATGAATTGGAAGATAGGAGAATGCTCTAGATCTTTGTCCATTATAGTTGGTATGCATGGATGCTTCTTGAATTTGGGTCTTGGTCTTTCAGTGATATCAACAACAATAGGTGTAGACATGATTTTACTTTTTAATACTAGGGTTTATAAGAAAATACATGGAACTATGTTTGAACATTGTTGTTATGGTTTGAAAAAAAATTGTTGAAAACTTTATCCAAATCCTTAGCTCTTGTGCTCACTGGAGATAGTTTGAAATGATATCAATTTGATTAGAATGAGCTAGATATACCCAACACTTACCGTAGTTGTTAAACAATAAATGTGTTTGTGTATTTAGTATCTTTTGTGTTCCATGACATTACAACAATTCATAAGACTTTAGGATGCCTCTACAAAAACGGTATTTTCTTCGAAAACATAACCAAAAAATTTTGTATCATAATTTACCAATATGTTTAAGATTTCAGCATCCCAAGTACTTTAGGGGTATGATAAGTTCTAAAATTTTCAACTCCCCATAAGACATCACTTCTTCTTTAGTTACCAAACAATCCATCTATACTAGACTGGGGTATAGATTCATTCTTCTTTCTTCTACCAAACCTTGTTCATTTTATTTTTTTGTTGATTAATGACAGGGTTTCTTTGAGGAGAATAAAATCTCACATTATTGTAGAATCTTGTAATGTTTCCTTGTCTACTGTAATTGTAGCAAATGATAATATCTTGCAAAGCATAATTTCTTCTTCTCACATTAGATTTACACTCAATAGCTTTATGACCAAACTTGTTGCATGAGTAAAAATATCCATAGAAGGATTGAGAGTTCATAACATGATTATTCCTTATTACTTTACTTTTGCATTCATTTGTCTTATGGAAAAACTTATTATAAGCATAGCAATGGCCTTTGAATGATAGAGATTTCATAGTGTTGTGCCTTAAAGGCCTAAGAGTTTTTTGACTTATTTTCCTTCTGCATTCAACTAGCTTAGGACCAAAATTGTTACAAGAAAAACAATTACCATTGAATCTAGTAAGAGAAACTTGATTGGGAGTGGGATTTTTGAGGTTCTTTTTGCTCCAGATAGGAATGAAATCACATTCTTTCTTGTTGTCATGATTTTTCTTTGCAGCTCTAGAGGATGTCTTCTTTGTTTCAAATTTTCCTTTTGCTTTGAAATTATCATATAGATTCGTAGATTCCTTGAATATGGGACTTTTCCATTTTTCAAAGCCAAGTACAAAGTTCTCTTTAGAGGGATTTTGAGAATTAAGTAGTTCATAAAGAATTCCTTAACCTCTTCTTAGTTTTAAACCTTTAACAATTTTCTCCTTTTCCTTTTCAAGTTATTTTCTTGGAGTGACAACTTCTTCCTCAATTTTTGAGCTTTCAACATTTTTAATCTTGAAGTTTGGTATCCAAATAGTCTTCAATCCTTTTTCCTTCCTCAATATTAACTTTTAAGTCAAAGATCACAACTTCTACTTCCTTTCATTTATCTCCTTCTTCTATTTGAGATTTTAGTTTATTGATTCCTTATTTTGATTCTTTTTCCTTTGCTTTCAATTTTTCAATTGTCTCTTTTGATCTTTCCAACATACATTCATATTTGATATTTTGCAACCTTACTTCACCCAAATCCTCAAGGGCATACTTGATTTCACCTTTAAAATCAATTTCACATTCTTCTAAATTGATATCCTTGTCGATTGAGGATACTAGTATGGGCCAATCACATTTGATCCATGATGAATTGAAGCATAACGTAGCCACTAATACTCAATCTTCAAACAAGATCATTCAAATTAAATATAAACTAAACATTTATTGAAATTAAGCATTCTAAATATAAAAACATTGAAATTTCTATTCTACCCCATTTGACACTTATCCTGTTTTGGAATTGGTGTCGTGTTGATGTGGAACAATGACCATTTTCCAATCCTATGATTATTGAGCTTGTTTCAATCAATTCTATTGAAGAGAATCAATGAAAGTGTTGTGATAAATAGATGAAAACATGATTTATGCTGAATTGAACATGATACAAGCTAAATTAACATGATTTTATGCTAAAATTGATCTAAATATACAATTGCTAAGCTAATGTAAGATAATTCTAAGCTAAAATATTTAAACCCTAATTTATAAAAAAGTTAAGATGGATGCATGGAAGCCATTAATGGAAGCTTAAAGCTAATATGCAACTAAAAATGAACTAAAATATGCTAAATGTGAGTAAAGTATGAGTGTGTGTGTGTGAGTGATTTCAACAACATAAGTTTGCAATTGAAAGATGGATCTATTTGTCTCCAAATAGTGACCTATTTATAGGAAAGTAAATAGGAAATGGAGGGTTGAGATTGAAAAATCTAATCAAGAGTCAAGGATGGAGGAAATAGCATGCATGGATCATGGATTCTCATCAACAGATGAGACTTAATCAAGGGTTCTCATTTCAACAAAGAAGCAAAGTGAGAATATTCCCTTTTTCAAGTGACGGGAGGAGAAAGAATATTCTTTGGAATATTCATATGGGTGAGGAAAATGGTTATTTAGTTAATTAAAACTAAATTTAACTATGCAAAGGGGGAATATTCTTTTAGAATATTCCCTTGCAAGTGGGAGGAATTGGATTAATTAGATAATTGTTAAATTAAAAAAGGTCTAATCATACAATTAGGGGATTGGAAGAATTAAGGTAATATTCATTAAATTAAATGATTTAATGAATGGGGAAATGTGAAATGATAGTTAATGAAATAACTTAGGGTTATTTAATTAAACAAGAGGACTTAGGCAATTAAATTAAATAGTTTGATTTATTTAATTTAATGAGATGAAATGTTAGTGTGAAAGGGGATGAATTAAGCCGATTTGATGAATTAGCTTAATAGACAAAATTGATGCAATTAATTAAATAACTAGGCTAATTTAATCAATTAAGCGAAAAGATAATGGGTTTCAACAGGAAATAATGTTAGTATACCTAATTCAAGTGTATGATATCATTCAAGACGTTTTTTACTGTCTACATTTTTCCCCTCTTTGAAGCGAGGTACATGTTGCTTCAATTCAAAGGCTAATGCTCCTCGGATGAAAAACTACTACTTAATTCAAAAAAAAAATTCTAATATTCTAGATTTTTTAGATGCCCCACTACTGAAGGTTTAAGATAATTCCCTTTATGTTAGTATACCTAATTTGAATGTATGATATCATTCAAAACATTTTTTAGTGTCTACATTTTTCCCCTCTTTGAAGTGAGGTACCTATTGCTTCAATTCAAAGACTGATTCTCCTCGGATGAAAAACTACTGCTTAAATAAATTTAAAAAAAATGATTTTCTAGATTTTTTTAGATGCCCCAATGTTGAAGGTTTAAGCTAATTCCCTACCCCCTTGAGAAATTAGGCAGAAATTTTGAATTTTAGGCTGATTTCTTAACAAAGGTTAAAAGCTACCCCAAGGGTCCAAAAAGGCTCCAGGATGCAAGAAATATGCCAAAAGCACATAAAATGATGCAAAATAAGGTTTTGAGTCAAAAATTTGGTGAAAATGATGATAAACCCTAGCTTGAATGTGAAATTAGGGCAAAAAACCCTAATTTTCTAGCATAAATAAGCCAAGAAGGGTCACTTTCAATTCATTTGTGCATTCACACCTTACATAATTCTTATTGTTTTAAGATCTGACCCCCTAATGAAATGGCACAATGAGAGCTCCCATGACACATTTTTCGATTGAGTTCAAGAGTACTAGTAGCTTGCAGGCACAGGACCACCGATATGTGATCAAAAAGCTTATTTCAAATTTGAATTTTTGATGCATTTATTGCTCTTTGAATTTTTAAACTTTGGCGGCATCACTATATAGAGATGCCCATTTGAGAATTGGAAATGCTAAAATGATTTTTAGTGACACATATGTTTATGGCGCCACAGTTCACAATTTAGAATTAGGGTTTCCAATTTTAAATTATGACACATATTTATATAGGGACACACTTCCCAATTTCAAAATTAGGGTTAGAGTTTCCAAATTTTAAATCATGAGGCATATGTTTCTAGCGACGCGATTTGCAATTTGCAATTTGAATACCTTTGGGTGTCAATTTGGAATTTGAAATATAGCAACACTATTGTGATTTTTGAGCTAAAAATTCCAAACTGAGTCAAATATTTTCAAATTTTTGATGTCATGCACTTCATGAGTGCAGGAGGTCATTCCACTGTCGATGTCTCATGAGCATAGACCCACCGTTTTGGAGAGATTGGGTGATTTTTCCCAGTTGCACTAGGAGCACCTAAGAGAGATCAGCTTATGGTATGTTGCATATGCACCCATCATCCGAACACACCTAGCTATGATGACCACGCTGTGCGAGCGATGGAATAGTGAAACTTCATCATTCCACCTTCTAACAGGTGAGGCGACAGTGAAATTATAGGACATATGACTGATCTAAGTTTGTTGATACATGGCAAGTGGGTGATTTATGATGTCAACATTGGATACGATGCCTCTCACAAGGTGACGGAGATAGAAGCCATCATTCTAGTCACTTTATAGATTGATCTTGAGGGATACAGAGGTCGTGTGCCCACTTTTAGGTTGATTATTGCAGCCATCATTTCTAGTTTGGTCACTCTTGATTGATGGAGCAAAGAATTCAACCCAAGATGGGGCCTAGTCTAGTACAAGATGCTTTATAAGAGGACTCTTTTTGCATGGGGGCCAGTGATGTTGGCCTTGTTATATCATGCCATGCATGAATTTTTCTACTATGATGATAGAACCATTGGTGCAAGGGTTACCTTGCTACACATTTGGGCTTGGGAGCATATTGTTGTGCTCTGAATGATTGTACAAATGACTGACATCGAGGCAGATGATCCCATGGTTTGGAGGTATAGAGGTGCCATCACTCTACAACATATAAGGTAGCTTGGTCTTCCATACTAGCATCGGCTACTGGATGATATGATAATATTTAGATGGCAACTCTGGCTACAAATGCCAACATGGTATGACAACGTTCAACAACTCCATGTAGCTTGACAAACCTGGTACATGTAGGGTTGGGAGCACACCATCATAGAGAGATACCTACTAGATAGAGTGGCATGATAGTTCGGTGAGCAATAGGACAGGCTCAATGATGCTTACAGAGCCATTTTAGTGAGATCAATTCAAGAGGTTCCCACATGGGGACCCACTATTCTAGCTCCAAAGGTGGTCGATGGTTTCTGAGAGTTGATTGCATGACCATGGGCTTATGATAACATTCAAGTAGACATGCAGACTACTCCTACATATGATGCATGGTTCATGCCCCCTCATCGATTGACAGATCTAGTGGATGCTCCTCCATGAGGAAGACCTAGAGGGAGGGGAGCAAGCAGAGGTAGAGGATAGGGTTCCCAGGATGGCTAAGATGGATAGATTCCCTAAGAATGTCTATAATTCATTTGAATCGGTTCCCTTCATTCTTTTTCACCTTTAAATGGCTCTTGATAAAAAAATTCTATTAATTCTCAATTGTTCACTCATCTTTCTAATGAGATGAGATCTCCTTGTTTTACTACTTACCAAAGTCAATGTAATGACACGTCAAGTGATATTACTATACTTTGAGCATGAGGTCTTACACACACTCTCATAAGCATACATTAGATTCTACACAATAATGTTTTCACTTGAATCATTCGATGTTCTCAACTCAAGAATCTTCATGGTGTTTCTATACTTTATACCCCGTGTCCTTTCAACAAATAGTTGACATCTTGCAGTCACATTTAGCCTTTCAAATAATAATTTCCAAATTTTATCATCATATATTCTACAAGTGTGTGCTATAATCTTACCTTCCATGTGCTACAAAACATCCTCATCAATATTAATCAAATAATTTGGCTTTCTACACAAAATTCTAGGTGGTGTTCTCCTAGGTACATACATATCAACATTAGGAATTTCATCAATATTTAAGTGAGGTGAGCTAGATTTTGTACCTTCGATCAAGGGTGGAATAGACAACATACCTTGAGATTTACATGGGGATGATAGCGTACGTTCTTCATCAAATTCGAGTGATGATGTACTCTCAACTTGAGGTGTGGTGGATGGTGTCCCTTCAAATTCACTTGTGGTAGATGGTGTCCTTCCATATTCACTTGTAGTAGATGGTTGTGCCATAGAAAAATGTCCCCTTGTCATTTTCATGGCCTTTTAGGTCTTGTTTCATGGTGTTTGATCTATTTTTCTCTAATTTTATGACGTAACATGGCTTCAACATGCATATTTAGGTACTAAAATTCAAATAATGATGTCTTGTGAACGTGTTGTAAATTGTTGTAAAAACATTTCCACACTCTTCTAGACTCTATTCATTACAATTCACCTAAAAATCACCTTTTCATCATTAATCAAGTCCTGTTTTGAAGTGTTGTAAAGTCTTGTAATAAGATTTCATGCTTTTTAAGGCATAACTTCACTATTTACACCTTTATTATGCTTTATTTGACCCTTTTATTCTCTTATATGCTTTAATTAAGTGAATATTTTAATTTAAGCCCGACAAACAACATTAAATGCAAGATAATTTCCAACACCCTTTTTCAGGTCCTAGGTGGGACCCATTCACCATGGGTGACGAATGAGTCCCCCTTGGCTCCAAATTCAAAATATTTTAAATTTCCTTTTCAGTTTTTATTCAAAATCACTTGATGTCATCCTGTGATGAGGTATGAATGGGTTACTAAGCTACAAGATTGTATAAATAAGTGTTTTTGCATTCATTATAAGCCCTATTCATTCAAGCATTCATTTACACATCATCTCAAGCATTCAAGCATCTTACAACATCTTATCAAGCACTATTCAAGCATTTTAGAGCATCCATTGACACTACTTCATATTTTCATCATCAAGGGTTTGGTAAGTTGATAGCATTTGCATGTTGTTAGTTTATCATTCTCTTTCATTTCATTATTTCATTAAGGGCTTAATTACCAAAGTGGGGTTTGACCAAGGAAAACCCCTATTTGCTAACCCTCAACCATTTTTTGCCTCTTGCATGTGGGTTTACAGACCTTTGTATGTAGATTTTACAAGCATTTAGGTGATTGAAGATTGGTCAACAAGTCAACTAGGTGCTTCAAGTCAAATCAACTCTATTTCAAGCTTGGAGAAGGTTTTCTATTTGTTCCCTGTAGAATTGACTTCGACAACCCGACAAGAAAACATTTCTAGATCTGGTGTTGCAGAGTTGTTTCCTGATTTCTCAAAATTTTGGGAGAGGAATAATTCACCACTAGTGGCAAATGAGTCCCACCTTAAGATTGAAAATCTATGTTTTGTCATATTTTGGATCCCGAGAGTCAGAAACTAGTTCCCGACAAATTTCATTAGTAGCATGACTAATTCACTACCTTGGGAAAATGAGTCCCACTGTTGATTTTCAGTAACTCTATACAACATTCAGGACATTCCAAATTCCTCAAATATTTCCCAGGTGCACTCTGTTTCATCCCATTTCTTTTTCTTTTGCATTTATTTAGCTTTTAGTTCATTATTTTCATATCATAGTGTGTTTTCCAGCATAGCTTAAATCTTAGTTTTTCATTCATATTCAATCATATAAATCACTTAATTACATTTAGTTCAGTTCATTTAGCTTAGATAACATCACACATAACTTAATTTGAATGAACACTTAGCATTTTTGGCCCTACCTCTCTCCTTTTAGGTGAAAAACCCTAGAAGAGCTAGAGAAGTGCATTGGTGCCAAAAATATATGGTTCATTTTGGTGAACCTGCATTTTGAACACTTTTCATTTCTAGTTTTGATCACATATTGAATCCTAGATTACATTTTCATTAACATTCAATTAACACATTGCTTTTTTCTTGCATTCTAGGAATTCTCATATTGCATTAGTGAAAGCTTTGTTTAGATTTCATTTTTGCATTGCATTTCATCGAAAAAATAGAAAATTTGCATTCCTCATCCTTAATGGCATTCTGAAAAGCATTAGATTCATTTTAAAATTTCTGAGAAACACAAAAAAATATTATACTGGGACTCATTCGCCACCCTAGGTGAATACCTCTACACTTTTTAAAAAACATTTCTGGCATTTTTTTGGCATTTTCCTACATTTTTGTTTTTTGTAGTTATTTGTTGGTTACAGTTAGCAAATTTTTTGTTATTTTCATTTAGAACTCCTAGATTACTTTGTATTTTCATTCACCCTATCTTTTGTGGTACTTGTATGAGTGTTTGGTTCCCCATTGATAATACTTTAGTGAAACGAAGTTCTAGACTCATAGCCTCTCCCAATAGCACTTTCATTGTGGACCTTGGGATCTCAAGAGCTCCTACTCCTAGTATGGACAATGGTGCATTAGGCATTGAAAATACCACTTATATGCTTTCACCTTTCCATCCAATGAATGTTGACACCCAAAACAACTCCCTCCTGCAAGAAAAGGTCATTAATATTCATGAGGATTTTGCACATTTACAACAAGACTTGTCCCTTGAAAACATTTCCACCACCACCATACCTACAATTGAAAACCCTCATCATTTGATTGAAAGTGATGATGGCTTGCAAGTTATGAATAAAATTTCCAAGATTTACAATAAACATGCCTCTTCTAATACCCAATCCACAAACATTCATGTAAGCCAAGGAGGACCTCAAGTTCCTCCCCTTTCAACCATACCATCCATACCAAGTTATACCAATCCGTAAGTCACCACAACTATGCACCAAGTTAATTATGCGGCTACTTCTTTCCCAATTCCAACTAACATTCCTAGTTCTCTTGTGGCATCACAAGTACCTTCCACTACCTTCACCTCGCTTAGTATTCCTTTCACTTCCCCTAACATTACATGCACTCCATCACCATTTTCCCTTCCACCCCAAACCACTTAGCCCGACCTTGTTCGTACATAACTCTTTAACACAATTTCTTCCATGCAACACCAACTTTCCACCATTAGCCAAGGTCAAATTGCTCCATCCACATATCATGTCCATAGCAACCCCTTATCCTTAGAAATCTTACGTACCCCGATGCTACAAGGGATAGAAATGCATCAGTTTGAGAAATACGAAGGTAAAGGAGACCCTATCAACCATGTTAATTCTTATACAACTTTATCTAGTGATTTTTTCCTTGATGATAAAATTTTAGCCAAAATTTTTCCATAGACCTTGAAAGATACTGCATTAGAGTGGGTTTCCAACTTGCCTAATCATTCCATTCATTCCTTCAATGAATTGGTGGATGACTTCATAAGTCACTTTCAAGTTTACTTGACACACAAAAAGACAATGGCTGACTTCATAAGATGTAGACAAAACACGGACGAAAAAATAACTGATTTTATCTCATGATACCAATCCTTGTATGCTCAAATTGATGTCAAGATTCCAGATGCACATCTATAGAAGATGTTTATCAAAAAATTGCACACAAACCTTAAGGATAAATTAACTATGATGAAATTCCCTTCATTCATGTATTTATGTACAACCTTGTGTGAATATCACAACTCGGTTTCAAGTTGTGATTCAAAATCCACTTGTAACCGAGTTGAAAATCCTGAACACAACAATCAAACCAACAATCAAAACTTTCATAAACCAAATAGAGGCTTTTTACAATTTAATCTGCCTCCTTAATCACAGCCACCAACTGAACCAGTTCCAAATCAAGTGGTAGCTATTAAAGCAATGGTGCCTTATACCTATGGGGACCCAAAGAGACAATTTACTCCCTTACCCGATACCCTCCATAACACAATGAACCAATTACTTCAACAACACATGCTCACTTTGCCACCCGTTAAACCACTTGATCCAAACCAACCATTACCACCCACCTCCAAACCTAATGCTTATTGTCATTTTCATCACCAAAATGGACATGACACTGAACATTGCAAGCATCTAAAACATCTAGTTGAAGACCTCATTGATTCAGGCCATTTTTCAATTATGGGTATTAATGATCAAGGCAATAAGTCTGTTGCACCCCGTAACCAAAATTTACAAATTTTCACCAACCCCATGCCTAAACACAATATCTCATTTGTCAAGGCTAGTGAACCTTCAAACACTGATGTAATGAATGTTGATACAAATAGTGAACAACCTGATATACCTCCAACTATTACCCAAGTTAATCCTATGGATAAATTTGTGGGTGTGATAGACATTATCCCTCATAAGGGACAAAACAACAAATCTCTTGATATCACTTTTTCTACTAAATATATACTACAAAAGCTTCCTGATGGTCCTCTTTACATAGCTGGCAGAATATATGATAAGCCCACTAATGGGATATTAATAGATCCCACTTGTGGCAAGAATGTGATCACAAAGGAGTTTCTAGTATTACATGAGCTATATCAAGATGATTATAATAAACCAACTACATGGATTAAGACACATACTAGTTTTGCATGTCCTACAATTGGATCAATCATACTCCCCTTATAGATAGGACTGAAAAATTTGGATGTAACATTTACAATTATTCCAAAATCTAACCAATTTCGTTTGTGGCTAGGCCACCCTTGGCATCGCTAAATGAAAGTGGTCCCATCAATGGTTCAAAATTGTTTGAAGTTTACACATGGAAATGAAATATTTACCATACACCATAGTGGCTTTAAACCCTTATCCTCTAAAGGAAATTTTTCCTTAGAAGCCTTTTAGCGTGAACCTATGGAACCCATGACCCCTCGAAAGGACTTATTTTCCATTAGCTATCAAAAGTTCAAATCCAAACGCATAGCCAAATTGTCTCTTCATAACATGTCCCTGTCCACTTCCACTCCTCCCATTATAGATGAAACCATGCTTCATCCTGAGTTCGACATCAAACAAACCATAAAACCTCAAGACCAACCACCCTTAGATGCTTCCCCACCATCGTTTAAATGACCAAGGGAAAATGAAACACCTCCCATCATGCTTCCTCACATTAAAAAAGTGTATAAAGTGAAAGAGAAAGTGATTGATCCATCCTCTTTGGTTTCTTCTATTCTTCCCTCTTTGGAAGTAGAAGAACCTACGATGACTCAATCCACTCTTACACCTCAAAAACTCCAAAATGAAATTAAATGAAATCACGGTGCTAGGGAATGTAGGAATCATCGTCATCTCCTCGCTCGTCAGTCACGCATGGAAGAAAATAGAGAAAATCAACTTATTCCTTTGACAAAAATAATCAATGACCACTCTCCTTCTCCTAACCCACGACAAGATAGTCTAGTGCAACCTTCGCAACAAAATGAACCAATCCAATAGCCACAACTTTTGATACATCCTTCCTTGGAAATCACCCTCCATCCTCCCATTGTCATCAATCTTGATGATGATGATGATGCAACGATGGGAAAAATAGATGAAAAAGTACACAATGATCTAAACTCTTTATTTTCATCTATAATGAGCTTAAAAAATAAATCCTTTTGACTAAGTGAAGAACCTGGTACGACTCCTAGTTCAGCGCTTGCAATTCTTCCTTTGGCCAGTCAACCACCCTCGCATTACACTAAACATGATTGAGAGGCGGATGACTTGTTAGATGGTTGACTTGCATTCGCTTGCTAGCCTTTTCCATGTTTCTTTTATTTTTATTTTTCTTTCATGTGTGTATCTTGTTCCCCTGTAACGTGCGTTTGATGTTTCCCTCTCTTTCTACACTTCTTCTATTTGTACCTCTCTTCTTCTATATGTCGTGCATCCTTGTCTTTTTTGGTTTTTTTTTGTGTTCTCCTTTCGGGGATGACACAAAGCGTAGAGATGACCTAGGTATCTTACATGTTGACCCAAAAGGTCCTAGTCTTTTTCTCCTTTTTTTTTGTGTTCTCCTTTTAGGGATGACACACAGTGTAGAGACACCCTATGTCTCTTCCATGTTGACCCAAAAGGTCCTTATATTTTTCTCCCTTTTTTTTTTGTTCTCCTTTTGGGGATGACACAAAGCGTAGAGACGCCCAATGTCTCTTCCATGTTGACCCACAGGGTCCTTTTTCTTTTTTCTTTTTTCTTTTCCTTTTGGGGATGATGCAAAGCATTGAGACCGAAATGTCTCTGTCATGTTGATCCAAAAGCTTTTTCATTTTCTTTCACCTTTTCATTTTCTTTCTTTTCACTTTTTTTTCCTTTTGGGGATGATGCAAAGCATTGAGACCATAATTTTTCTTCTATATTGACCAAAAATAGACTTTCTTTTTCTTTTGTTTTCACTCTCTTTGTATCATTCTTCCAGTTCTATGCGCTTTGGGGAATGATGATAGTTCTGAGCTCTTTCATAAAAACATTGCAGCAATGAACATACTGACTCCAAATCCATAGATCCCTTATGTGTTTGGTGTGTTCTTTTTTGGGGGGCAACTCCCTTTCTTTGTTTTTCATTGCCGTTGACATGATGCAACCTAACTTCTAAACATATGACTTCGCATGGGGCTTTCCAAGTTGGCTCTCATGTCTTGTTTTCCTTTTTCATTTTCTTCCTTTTGCTACTTTAAAGTAATTTCTCATAGAATGATGTGTAATAATTCCTTTAAAGTGATGGGAATACATTACCATTAATTCATTTGCATTCTTGGTTCCTAGTGTAGCCTTGTTGCTCATATGATGTGTTTGTAACTTTGTGGATGACATTGGGTATGATGTCCTTCATAAGTGTGATCTATCTTAGCATATTACATTCCTCTTGGTGGCTTGATGTGACGCATTGCATCCCCTAAGTTGTGAATATACTATTCTTTGATTGGTCCTCTTTTGGAGACATTAGACACAATGTTCCCTAAGTGACTGACCTTGTATAAACCTAACAAGACTCCTTTGAACATCTTTTACATTTTACATTTTGCATTTTTTCCACCTTGCATAATGCAACTTTCACACTTGTGGTAACTTGCTTTTTGTTCATGAGTTCTAAGTATATAGAGCTTTGCTTGTCTCATGAAGCACAAACCGATTTATTTTTTTCTTGTGGCACCTTGTTAAAGTTATCAGGAGATATAAATTTTATATGGTTGAGCAGGAAGCCCACCTAGCAGCATGACTTTTCCCTATAGCCACCTTTGTGTTTGTGAGTGCATACCAACTAGCATATGTCTCTTACATTTTGAGCTTTCTCACCCCAAAAATGATTAGAAGTTCTATGGCCCTAGAGTGAGTATACTTGGGCCTTCTCACCCAGTAGACTGCCATGAGTTTTGTCACCCCAGAGTCAGTATACATTCTCTTTTAGCCTAGATCTAATCCACAACTAGTTGGACAGATGATCAAAGCTTCATCTGATTCTCAACACTTATGTATTCCTTTGTTCTTATGCTTAGTTTGTCATGGGATCTTCATCCCAGGGGATTGATCATCCCTCTTGATCATTGTTATTCCATCTTGCTAACGTAAGTGCATTTGAACCCTCCTCTCATTGTTCATGGCTACTTTAGTGTGAGTTTGAAGCAAGTTCATCCTCTCACTAAAGTGGGGGCTAAATGTGTTGCAGAAAAATGGCCCCTTGTCATTTTCATGGCCTTTTAGGTCTTGTTTCATGATGTTTTATCTATTTTGCTCTGATTTTATGATGTAACATGGCTTGAAAATGCATATTTAGGTACTAAAATTCAAATAATGATGTCTTCTGAAGGTGTTGTGAAGTGTTGTAAAACATTTCTAAACTCTTCTAGACTCTATTCATTACAATTCATCTAAAAATCACCTTTTCATCATTAATCAAGTCCTATTTAGAAGTGTTGTAAAGTCTTGTAACAAGATTTCATGCTTTTACCTTTTCATCATTAATCAAGTCCTATTTAGAAGTGTTGTAAAGTATTGTAACAAGATTTCATGCTTTTATAGCCATAACTTCACTATTTACACCTTTCTTATGCTTTATTTGATCCCTTTATTCCCTTATATGCTTTAATTAAGTGTATTTTTTAATGTAAGCCTAACAAACAACATTAAATGCAAGATAATTCCTGACACCCATTCGCCATGGGTGGTGAATGAGTCCCCCTTGGCTCCAAATTCAAAATATTTTAAATTTCCTTTCGGGTTTTTATTCAAAATCACTTGATGTTGGCCCCTGATGAGGTATCAATGGGTTATAAGGCACAAGATTGTATAAATAAGTGTTTTTACATTCATTTTAAGCCCTATTTATTCAAGCATTCATTTACACATCATCTCAAGCATTCAAGCATCTTACAACATCTTATCAAGCACTATTCAAGCATTTTTGAGCATCCATTAATACTACTTTAAATTTTCATCATTAAGGGTTTGTTAAGTTGATAGAATTTGCATGTTAGTCTAACATTCTCTTGCATTTCATTATTTCATTAAGGGTTTGATTACCAAAGTGGGTTTTGACCAAGGCAAACCCCTATTTGCTAACCTACAACCATTTTTACCATCTTGCATGTGTGTTTGCAGACCTTTGTATATATATTTTACAAGCATTTAGGTGATTGAAGATTGGTCAACAAGTCAACTAGGTGCTTCAAGTAAAATCAACTCTATTTCAAGCTTGGATAAGGTTTTTTGTCTATTCCCTATAGAATTGACTTCGGCTACCCGACAAGAAGACATTTCTAGATCTGGTGTTGCAGAGTTGTCTTTGATTTCTCAGAATTTTGGGAGATAACTTATTCACCACAGTGGTGAATGAGTCCTACCTTAAGACTAAAAATCTAGGTTTTGTTAGATTTCAGATCTTGACTTTCAAAAACTAGTTCCCGACAGATTTTACTAGTAGCAGGACTAATTCGCCACCCTAGGAAAATGAGCCCCATTGTTGATTTTCAGTAACTTCAAATAGCATTCAAGACATTCCAAATTCCTCAAATCTTTCCTAGGTGCACTTTGTTTCATCCCATTTCTTTATGTTCTGCATTTATTTATCTTTTAGTTCATTGTTTGCATATCATAGTGTGTTTTCCAGCATAGCTTAAATCTTAGTTTTGCATTCATATTTAGTCATATAAATCACTTAAAATTGCATTTAGTTCACTTCACTTAGCTTAGATAACATCAAACATAACTTAATTTGAATGAACACCTTAGCATTTTTGGCCTTACCTCTCTCCTTTTAGGTGAAAAACCCTAGAAGAGCCAGAGAAGTGCATTGGTGTCAAAAATCTACAGTTCAATGATATTCACTTGCGATAGAGGGTGTGTCTCCAACTATGGTCTCCAATTTTGTCTTAGCATAATGCTTTTGCATCCGTTCCCCTTGTGCCACCAATGCCTTTTCTCTGTTTGATGGTTGAGGTTCCTCTTCAATTAGCTTGTTTTCATCAATTGTATCCAATTTCTTCTTTTCATGATATGTCCTCATATGTTCTATATTTTTTTCTTTATTGGTTTCATACTCTTCATTTGTTGGTTTCTTCCTTGTTCATTTCCTTGGCATGGTGGATAATTTTACCTGTAGTATGGTAATGAGAAAAATATTATTTCCTAAAAAATGAATCCATACAAATAAATGAAATATATGTCATTCAAGGCTTCATACAAAATACTTACAATCATCCTATAGAAGAGTACTTCTAGCATAAACAAAGGTTACATGAATTTTTCCAATGGAATTCCTTAAAGAAATGTGGTAATGTGCCATGCCATGATTACAAGGTAGGCTCAAAATGGAAGCATGGACAAGGAATTTTAATTTCTTGACAATAATATTTCCATATACATGTATGAAAAATGTGGTACCTTTGACAAGCTAGTGAGCTCACTAGCTTGCCAATGCGGTAGGGTTGACAAGGTAGGGGAAGCATATGCCTCATAGAAATGGGGACTCACAGTGATGGACAAAGCATGTGAATTTTTTGACAATAATGTTTTTGTATACATGTATACAAAATGTGGTACCTTTTACAAGATAGTGAGCTCACTAGCTTGCCAATGCGGTAGGTTGACATGGTAGGGGCAGCGTATGCCTTGTTGATGTGTTTTTTTATGCACTTCTCAACACAAGTAATGCATAGGTGCACTACCTTTCTTGAAAGGTAATCTCCAACAACAATTTGTCAAAAATCACCCCAAGGTCTCTCGAGTGTTAGGTCTTGATGTGCATGGAATTTCTCACTTGTTTCAATGTGATTTTGTTGGTAATCAAAGAGTAGACTTACAAAGTTAAGCTAGAGGGAAGTTGGATTTGGAAAAGGAGTTCCTAAGATGGGGAAGTTAGTGTGAAATTTTTGTAGGTTCAAATAGCAGTCCTAAACTCCTATTCTAGCTCTAGATTTGGCTTTATAATGTGCAATGAACCTTAGCATAGTTTATTTATAAAAAAAGGAAAAAGGGCAGGGAAGAGAGAAGGTTCCTGGATCTGAAATTCAGCAGTGAACAGTGATCATGGAGGATTCTACTACACATAGCCTTCTTAAAAATTAATTTCACTTAACTAGATTGTATCACAATTTAATGAAATTTTTGCAAGCTTCTAAGGACTGTAGATATTCAATCATTCAATCGCCATAAACATGAACAAACAATGGAAATTTAGAGTAGCTTTCAATTTAAGTCTAGACTAACTTTACATAGTTGTCTACCATCAATAAACAATGAAAAGTATGGACTAGAAAGGTTGCCAACACACAACAGAATGCTTCAAAACCAATGAACAACATTATCTAATATACTAAAGCAAGCTAAAACATGAAGAACAACAAAGTAAATCTACTTCAAATTAACTAACTATGGGAGAAGAACCATGTAGCATGCGATAAAAACTCAAGAGTCCACCAAAATCCAATGAAATTCTATTAAAAATTTTGTAGCATGCCTTTACAACAACTCAACTCTCTCTTGAAAATGAGAGGAGACCCCCTATTTATAGTGTTTCAATAGCAAAATGAATGGCCAAGATTTATTTTCATTGTGTGGCCAAGATTCACTACAAACTAGGGTTTCACCTACCCCCCAAATATATTACAATTTAAAATACATTCTTTGTCCTTTTTCCCTATTTTGTCTTCATGTGGCAGCACTATAGCAATTTTGTCTTTTGCTGATTTCCCTTTGTTGCAGCTACACAGTGAGGCACTCATCATCAATAACAAGGTTGCCTTCACTTTTCTTCACGGTGGCATATTCCACAAATTTTTTTATCAATGTTGGAGCTTGTTCCATTCCAATATGTTAGATTGAATCACCTGTAAATTCAGTCTCCTTGATATGTTTGTGATGGTATCCCATTCCTTGTCAAATTTTTGTGCATTCTTAATCACCTGCTTAGGCTGAGAGAAGGCTATTTAAAAAAAACCCATGAAATCTGGCATTAGTACACCCGCAGTCCCATTCTCCATTTTCTTATGAAAGTAGGGCTTTATCTTTTCTAGATCCAATTCAACTACAAGCACATCAAATTCTATCATCAACTTTATTTATTCTTCGCAAACAGCCCAAACTTCCTTGATCCAATCAATCTCAAGCTCCACCTCACAGAGTACTTGCTCCAATACCTATTTTATGTGGTCAACACTCTGTTTCCATGTCTCTACGAGCTAATGATTGCCTTTAGCTATATCAAATTCCTTTTCCAAGGATCCATCAGGTACCTTGAGGATGGCCTCAAGTTTGGGGTATGTGATCCTATATAGCTCAAGGAAGTCAGTGTAGAATTTCCTTATTCCCTCGAATACTCTCAGAAACTCTAGGAATTATTTGGTTGTCCTAACCACATGGTCGATTCCCATGTTTCCATTATAGATGACCTATCTGAACCAATCCTCCATGACCTTTGTCCAATTCTTTCTTTTCTCAAGTTGATTAATATGGTCCTTGGACAGTAATTGTGGTGGTTCTGAGGATGTGGTGGGGAGCTCTTCCATTGATGAACAGTGTTGAATATAGGCTGTCAAATTGGCCACCTATGCCTTTAGTTCCTCCTTTGAAATATTATCCTTGTGCATCTCATGCACGATGGTGGCAATGAACCCTTGGAGGTGATCAATTTTCTGCTCTCGTGTGGTGATTCCCAGATCAAGGATGGAGATGTTATAGCTCACCCCTTCTTCTCCTATCACTGGAGTGGCTATTTGCATAGTGTGGGACCCAGAGGTGTCCATTGTCAGATGAGATCTGACCTTAGGTTTCTTCTCTTTCTTCGTGTTGACCTAGGCTCGGGCCAAGATGGCCTCCAACCTTGCCTTTGGATCCCTTGAGGTAGGAGCTTTCTTCTCCAACTATTTCTCAAGCCACTCAGTCATCTAAGATACTCCCCTTGGTGATTCATGAACATGTTCTTCTTCATGGGTATGTTCAATATCCATCACCTTACTGCTTGGGGTCTCTTTCTTGATCCTTTCTCCTTCTTCATCTAAATCATGAATGAATACAGATTCCTTTTGTGGAGACTCAGTCGTTGTATCCTCTTTGGGTCTATCTTCCCCTTTGGAAGTCATCTTTTCTTCTTCTTCATGCCCATGTTCTTTGGGCTACTGCATTCCTGGGCTTTCATGGGTTTCAGCCTCTTCTTGGGATTTATCCTCTTCCTCATGCTGAGGTGGCACATCTTCATGTTTTTTTTTTTTTATCACTCTTCTTGTTCCTCCAAGAGAGGTATTTATTTATCATGTTTATGGATTTCATCATGCTTCCCAGTTGGAGGTTCAATGTCTTCAATTTTGTCACTTGATTCCTCTTCTTCCTCGGAAGGCTTCCTTTCTTCTTCCTCTCCAACATTCTTTAATTATCAAACTAACTCCTCCTCAAGGTACACATAAAAGGTCTCCACAATATATTTGGTGCTAGCATCTTCTCCATCACTCTCAAAGGATTTTGTTTCTTCACCTTCATGCACCACTTCATCAATTGGTAGGCACTGGAACTCGGGATGCTCATGGTAATCATCCACTTCCTCCTGGATCCCCTTAGTGGCTTCCTTCTCTCATCTCTCCAACTCGTATATTTCCATTGTAGCTTTCATTTATGGTGGTTCAGTTGCAGGAGTGGAGGCAAGATTATTAGCAAGAATTTGTGCCAAGGCAGCCTAAATAGTCAAGTTCATTAGCACTCCTGACATCTCTTTGGGAACGTTCTGTATATGCTGAGAGAAGGCCTCTAGAAGTGAGAGTGCAGACATTGGTATTGTTGTTGTCTTTATGGGAAGTGATGTTGTCAGAGACATGGAAGTGGAGGAAAGTGGAGAGATGGTGGTGGAGGAAGAGTCAATTATCATCACCTAGGTCATGGGCGGAGTAGAAGCAAGCTGGATAGAGATATCGACTACAGGTGGGGAGGTGGCAACCATTGCCTAAGAAGTAAGCAAAGGGGCGGCAGTAGTAGTAGTTGCAAGAGTAGAGATAGTTGGTCGATACTTTGGCTACTCAGCCTCTAACTCTTCTCCCTCATGGAGGGGGTCCTCTTGGATGGTATCAATACCTCCCAATGTTTTTGGTCTTTTGGAGGATTTACTCTCTAAAGCTTTTCTTGAGCAGACTCGGGGCTTGGACTACTTTTCAGCCACTTATTTCCTCTTTCTCAATCTAGTGACTGGAGGAAATTGGGAAGCTTCTTCTATTGGGGCATCAGTCGATCCACTATCAGTTTCACTTGTGGGCTCTTCCTCAAGCTCCTCATAGGTCAAGGTGACCCCTTGTTGCTTCAATCAAGAAACCTTCCTGTCAATCCATTCCTTCATCCTAGCCTCGGCGAGCTTTGATAGAATATCAAGGTCATCAACCTCTCACTCATCCCAATCAATTAGAGGCAATGGTAGATTAGCAACTACTTCATATCAAGGATCCATTACTGTATCCTCCTCCTCTACTACCTGGTCTAGCACCAAGAACAATTTGACCCTTTTCACAAAATATGCAATCATCTGCATATAGTGCCTCATCCACACTTCAGTATCTCTTGTAGTTAGCCTAGAAATATTCAATGTGATGCACATGGGAGTGTTCAGGCCTGACTGTCTTCCTTAGTTTCCCATAGGGGTCCATCCCTTGTCGGGTAGTTTGGAATTACAAATGGTATTCCACCAACTCCTTGTCAGAATAATCTACACATTGGGAGGTCTACAACTCATATAACCCTTGGCTGAAGGAGAGGGAATAAGGAATCCCTACTTTGTGCTTGTTGCTCAAAAGATTGTGTGCATGTTGTAGCTTCTGGGAGAGCTCTAATAGTATTATCCAGTCATTGGGATACTAGGGCAGCTTGTATGGTTTCTCCGAGAAACCTTCAGCACAAATGTAGGTAAACTTAGGAAACTAAATGAATAAGAAGACAAATTGTTTGAGGAAAACATTGGCACTGTGGGAGACTCTTCTCTCGAAGTCACCCCTAAGAAATCTGATGATGTGAACTATGAAAGTGTTGCTAACTCTGCAGTAATCCCTCTTGAAGTTCCTAAACTATAGCTAAGGGTACTTGTCATAGACTTTTAGTTCCCTACCTAGTTCTATATTAGGAGCTCTGAATAATCCTTTGTATTGTGTCTTATTAGCTAGAAAATAGACAAGGTGGGAGGTCATGTAAAACCTTGAGGTCTTCTTGACATTCACAAATTGTTCATATAGGCAATTGCTTGTGATTATTGCCCAATAAAACTTGGCCTTGCCTCCAAGGATCTCCTCCATGAAGTAAAACATCCACTCTTGGAAATAGAATTCAATATGGAGACCCATGACCCTACTTAATAAGGTTACCGAATCATTGTAATCCTCATAGAAGTCATTGTGATAGAGTTCCTGAGGCACCTTAGCAGCACTACCCCTCTTCTCTTTCAGCCAATATTGATTGATAATCCTTTTGCATCTGAGGAGATCTGAGTCCCATGTTTCCATAGCATTTCTTATGGTAGCATCCTCCATTTCTCCAAAGGTAGGGATGTGAAAAGCTTTCCCTATTGACTTAGCTAATAGATCAACCAATATGTTTTTGTCTTTATCTACAATGGTTATGGTTTCCTCCTGATAGGCCTCCTTGCAGGCCATCACTAGTTCAGGGGCAATGAGAGTAGGAGGGAAGCCTATAGCTTTTTCCAATCCACTGATTATGATCTTTCGAGCACTTTATGTGATGGGGCTGATCCAGACTCTCTATTTGAATTCGTCGATGTCTACCTATCCAATGTTTGTGTCAAAGACCTCCTTCCTAGTTGAGGTGACCCTAGAATTGAGAGGTTCCCCCTGGAACTTATATTTCATTTGGTCTTTACTGTCTTTCATGTGGGGTGTCTTCATTGTTTTCTTCCCTTTTTCCTTCTCCATGGCCACTCCTGAAGGTCCTACACTTGGTTCCATATATCCTACAGATGAAAGAGAGGTGAGCACATTCAAGCATGAAAATACGGGAAAGTTTAGCCAAAATCCTGCAAGATGATGTTAGATTGGATAAATCACCATTAAGAATCCTAACATTTCTTTCAAATTGACATTAGCATTTTGTAGGAGGGAGTTTCAAGATTTCAGGCCTAGGGGATTGAACTTCCTTAGCCTAATTGTTGTTTGGAGGAACTGCAAGAGGGATGGAAATTAGGGCACAATGACCTACCTGTCCTGACCCACCTTCAGATTTGGGAAATTTGTGGGGTCAACCAGGGAGGATGCCCCATTTTAGCATGTGGGTCTAAGTCACTTTGAAGATTTAAGGGCATTAAGATCACCTTTTGAGTAATCAAGACCAGGAGAAAGCTTTGTTGTTTGGAGTTTGTCATTAAGAACATCTCTGGAAAGAAGGCGTCCCGTGAGAAAAGTTCCACTGGTCGGGGCACGATGTTCTAGAAGGTGGTGGAATCACTCGCTTGTAGTTCAGGTATTTTGGGTCGGCATGGATGGGAGGACGTGAGGTGATTGCTATTTGGAATGACAGAAATAGGACGAAGGCTCGATGGGAGTAACCCGCCTTGTTAGGTCAGAACAAAGATGGGGCCTCCATGTTTACTTTTCTTGTCATTTGAAAGTTCAGTGACCAAGGTGAGGTTGGGTTCTAAGTAGTGGAAGGACGAAGGAAATTTTCTGTTCAGAACGACGAAGCACAGACGGAGTCTCAGTGACAGAAAACCAATAAGGGAAACTTGCTAAAGGTTGACCACTTAGCAACTTTCACATTTTCATTCAAATGGTCATGATAGATTTGTGTCCCAGAGGGAGGAATGTTGTTCATCAAAAGCCGTAAGAGACGGAAATCTTACTGTGACTGCCTACAAACGAAGGTCCACTAGGCAAGACCTAAAAAGGTGTTGGGAACTTGGTTGTTTGTAAATGAAGTTAACTAGTAGAGGAGGACTTGGGGTCCAAATGTCTAAAAATCTATGGTCAGAAAGCCATAAGAGACAGTAGGTTATGAATAGTTCCCCAGGGATGAAATCCCGCAGAGGCGGGCTCGGACGAGTCATTAGATTCCTCATTTTCACTCATGATTTTTGCTAATTTTTGGGCAGTGAAGGAGAAGCTCCCTCCCATGAAGGTGGACCCAATGAGGTCATTGGTCGCTTTCAAGTTTGACTTGATTTTCTAACATTGGCAATAGTGATGGGAGTGTGCGGGTCCAAAGGAGGCAAAAGATCTAGTTTATGAATAGCCTCTGAGAGCTCCAGTTCCGCATTTGATGCATGTATCAAGTTTGGGGTTTTCCAAGTTTTTATGATGTGGGTTTTGTGCACCTAAGCTAACCCTAACCGATTTTTTAAGTTTTATCCCTTTTAGATTTAATGACTCTTTAGAAATCGAAGAAAACACAATGGAAGGGACATGGGCAGAAACCCTACCTTATAGATCTGATGCAGGAGGTCGAGAAGTGGCAACAAAGATCTGGAAATGGTGATCGAGCAATGCGGAAGCAATGACGGCGCTAGAAGTTGGCTCTAACATGTTGAACAAACTGGTGAATGAGAATGGCAGCTCATAGTTTACTATTTATAGACATTCCCTCATTAAATGCACCTCATAAATGTGGGTATGGTGGGCTGAAAGGTTGGTGATCCATTATTTGAAAATGGCGATGGGAGCACTAGGACCTGCCAGGCAGGTGGCAGCCAGCTAACAGCCATTTGATAGTTTGGTGATGAGCAGATGGCACCAAAGGTCTCAGATCCTAAGGATCAGAAGGACATCAGACGATGTCCATTCAAAACCCAACAATAAGGGAAATGACTAACAACCCTACGAGTCTCGACGGGCAGAGAGTTGTCGAAGGAAGGCCATTTGAGATGGTCGTGAGGCAACGAAAACCCAATGGGGGTGGGCCCAATGGGCTCCAAGGATGCCAACTTTAGAAAGCTAAGGAAAACAACCAGTGGCATCCCACAAAGACTTAGAACTTTGAAATTTTGAGGGGGGGAAAAATGGTCAATTTGAGATTACTTCCCTAAAGCTCACTAACCATTTTGAACACCAAACAGGGAGCATGAAAAATGAGGTGGCAACAAAAGTGACTTGGCAAGGCAAAGGAAAGAGAGGGTCCCCATTCCAAGTAGGGAATGTGTGCTAGGGGCACAACATGCCTCATAGAAATGGAGACTTATAGTGATCTCGAGCTACCTTGTCAACCCTACCGCATTGGAAAGCTAGTGAGCTCACTAACTTGTCAAAGGTACCACATTTTGCATAAATGTCTATGAAAACCTTATTGTCAAACAATTCAAATGCCTTTTCCATGCTTCCATTTTGATCCTATCTTGCAATCATGGCATGCCACATAACCACATTTCTTCAAGGAGTTCCATCAAAAAAATCATTTGAGCATTAGCAAGCTAGTGAGCTCACTAGCTTGCCA
>VDFB02281492.1:301383308-301701470 GCA_007258455.2 Sequoia sempervirens
TTTTGAACTTTGTAACAAACTTTACCGCCTCCTCCAAACTTCCTTTGCCCACCTTGTCACTTTTCTATCCTCTATTGCATTTGTACACTTTCATTTATATCTTGTATATTTTTTTAGTTGTTAGTTGTTGGGAAAGAATTCATCTTAGAACACTATTGTCCAATTAGAGGTTTTCTTGTACTTTACCCAATTTCTCCTTCATGATAGAACAATCCTAGAATTTTTCTTTAAAAGGATTTTTTTTGAGTTTGGGGACTTAGAGCCTCCCATAAGATATAACATGGGGTCCAAATTTTCAAGGGTGTTAGAAGTAGAATGGTCCACTAAAGAGATGTTTTCTTTATCAAGGGATATGGAAGAGGCGGTGCTCAAGGTAACCCATCCATTTTTTGGCTTAATTCCTTGAAACTATTAAGAGAGGTATCAATGTGGCTAAATGTTCTAGAGCTAGCCTTGCCAATGGTATTTCATTATCTAAATGAATTTGAGGACTAGAAAAGTATGAGGGTTCCAACTACAAAGAGGTCATAATCATGTTCACCACTTAGGTGGTATGCTTTTCCAAGTCATAGAGACCTCAAGTTTACTTTTTGTTTAGGAACCATAGAAGACTCATGGGGGACCAAAGAGGGATCACAAATTATAAAGATAAAATGGATGGCAATGGTTCAAGCTAATTGAAATCTAAATAAATAGTATATGGGCCCTTGGTGAATGGAAAATTTTATTTTCCCATTAAAACCTTATCAATTGACTCCTCAAGAGAACTGTAAATCCAAAAAGGGAAGTTCATTTTAATGTCATTTCTTAAGTGATTTGGCATGGGAAACAAGTAAGATTAGAACCTTTTAAATTATCCTTCTAGTATGATATGGTGCATTAGGGTCCTTCTGACATCAAGTTCCAACATCTAAGAAGATCACTCCTTTTGAAGCCATTTTGGATTATATTGATTTTTTTCTCTTGGCCTCAAGAATTTATTCATCTCCTCATGGTCTTGGTTCTTAATCATCTTTTGAATTTTCTCCCCTTCCATCTTGATCCCAAAAAACAAAGTTATTAGGTCCTCCAAGACTCTAAATGAGATGCTTATGATGAAAACCAAACTAGCTTTCCATGAGGAGGAAAATTCCTTGAATAAAATAGGACTATGATCATCGATGGCTTCAAGGTAGCATGAGAGGTTTCTACTATTAAAGATATCCCACACCTCCACATTATTTTTTACTTCTTGTAGTTTTTGGGCTCAACTATATTGGGGTCTCCTCTGATGGTTACATTTTTGGGCCTTTAGAAACACACAACAATACTATTGCAAAAATTAGAGGGATTTTTTTTTCCTTCTTCTCAAACTCCCTCTGATTCTAGTAGGTTGTGTTTTGGAATTAATATCCTTTATTGTTATGCACATATATATAGATTGCACATGAAACTTAATATATTTTTCCTTAAATCTATTCATGTGAACATTCCAACAATTTAATGGTAGCAATTGAGGCTCAATCATTATTCCTTACTTCTCCATCGAGATTATTTATAATCATTTGAGGGAGGGTGTTCTCATATTCCAAAATTTTAAATCTTTTGTAATTCCTCCCAAATTGGTTAGTGAATCTAGTAAGGTATTACCTTCTCTAAATATGTGATTATGTTTTAAATTTTCAAATGACTCTCCTTTATCTCCATGTTGACCATGGCTAATATGATTTTATAGTCACCTTCAAGTATTAGGTTCATACAGTGCCCATGTCTCTAACAAGGGTTGTGCCTCTTGATGTGGCCATGGATTTAGCAAAGTCATTAGTTTGACTCCCTATATTCTCAACATAAGCATACATCAAATACAATTTACAATCTATGATTAAACCCCCCACTTGACCTACGTTATCTTTCAATGAACTATCAATGTTTAACTTGCTCCATCCAAAACTAAGGGGTCCACTTGGTGTTCTTTCTATTGAGTATTTTGATTATGTCCACATACTCCAATTTTTCCACCATATTCTAGTTGATGGTTATAAGGATTTCAATTTTAGTAAGAGAGCACTTGGGTTTCTTGGTTTTAACCACATAAATATTCTTAGATGGTCTTGGATAATCATCTTTGCTACAACATACTAGGTTTTAGAAGAGTTTCTAAATTTCTTGTTATTCCTTTCGTTCCAAATACCACATCCATAAGGTGATAAAGCTAGGCCCTACATTTCCTTGATAAGAGGATGTTCTAAAAGTGAGGACCAATTTGATATCACTCGATTCACATTTATATGTTAAAACCATTGGGTAATAAATTCTCCAATATCTTCATTCTAATCTTCTAGGAATAAGGACATTCAAAAAGAAAGTTACTAACTATTTTTTTCTTACATAATATACATCTATTAGTTAGGTGGAAACCACAAGACATCACATTGTCAATCATGAGGGTCTTGTCATGACAAGTGGTCCATTAGAAGAAATTATTTTTTAAAAGAATACAGCATTTTGTTACTCGAATCAACTTGTATTTATTTTTTATGAACTTATTATTCTCATCATCCTCTAATAAGTATATCTTTTACAATTTTGTATGATGCAACATGACAAATATAGATATCACTTGAATACTAAAATAGAACTAACTAATCAAAACTTCAAATCATAATAAATGAATTCTATTAACAAAATTGTAACAATAATATATATACTTAAATATAAAATAATTTATAATTAAATAATTCATACTAATTTTACATCCTATCGAAATCCAGAAACATAATAGTGGCAAAAGTTTACCCTTTAACATATAAATAACCAGTGGATTCTTTGGTCAACGAATTTTGATATTCTTAAGCCAAACTTCGTTGAAGTAGTTTTATTTCCTCAAGACAAGTTGCAACTTCCTTCATGTCTGGTCGAACATCCCTGTCTGGTGCCAGGCAGGCCTAGAATTTGACGACTCCCCTTGCCTGTCATATGAAAATTTTGTGACGGTTTGTTCATTTAAATACCTGTCATTTTACGTTTTATGAAAAAATTTAACTGTCAAAAAAAAATTTAAAGTATTTAAAAAATAATATATTAGTAATCTATGAAATATTATTTTATAAAATAATTATGTTAGAAAATTTACAAATTTTAGAAACTATGCATGCACTCAAATAGTAAATCCAATTGCATATAATAAATTTTATTGATAATTTAATAATTATATATATGTAATTTACATTTTGACAATGCATAGAGTATTAGATTAAGAATAATTATATTGCACAATATGATTGTTTTTTCCATATATTTATTCTCTAATTTGTAAAATTGTATTGCTATTTTGACTATAAATTAATTATTATTGATTTCATATGTGTAAATATCATAAAAACACATTTAAATATCAATTTCAAATCAAATCTAGCAAGAAATAATTATATAAAATTAAAAATAGTTCAATCGGCAAATTGATCTATCTAAAATCATATTTAAATATCAATTTCAAACCTATTTAGAAACAATTATATAAAATTAAAAATACTTTAATCCTTATTCAACTCATTATCTAAAATTTCAACATGCTCACCAATAAAACACAAGTAAAATAAATCAAAGTTGAATCACTGTAAAATAAATGTTATTGAAAAAACAATGCTATAAAGTGAAATTAGCTATTATTGTTCAAATTTTTTTATAGTTTAATCTTAAATTCACCTATTTAAAAACACAAATTATTTGTAAAAGGCAAACAAAATTTCAACATGCTTACCAATAAAACCAAATGTTCTATTGAAAAAAATCAAAGCTAAGAGTCATTGTACACAAAATGCTATAAAATAAATGTTGTTCAAAAAACAATGCTATAAAATAAATGCTTTGAAAATACAATGAGAATTTGTGCTATGTTGTTATTCATAAGAATATATATATATCTTAAATATATATATCTTAAATATATATATTTAGAAATAGATCTTAAATATTAAGTTTATTTTTAATTGTAACAAGAAGTTTCTAAATTATGTAGAAAATAAATCTTGTTAAAATATTTAAAAATTTAAAAATCAATTATATTCTATTTTGAAAATATTTTGAATTAATATATATATTTTTATAATAAATATTATAAATCATATATATTAATATAAAGCAATGATAACTATTAGTAAAAATGTCAAAATCTTTAAAAAATTAGAAAGAACTATATTTAATCTTAAAAAGATTCTATTCTCAACAGATTTTGAATTAATAAATATATTTATAATAAATCATATATATTAATATAAACTGAAATTAGAAAGAATTATTCCAATTTCCAATTATAAACTAATTTATATTTTTATTATAAACATTATTTTATATATATATACAATAATGTTTTACGGTTTAATAATAATTTGAAGTGTCATATTTACGGTTATATAAAAATGTAGCAAGTCAAACAATACGGTCTAATAAATTTTTAGGTTGTAATATACGGTCCAAAATGCAAAAAACGGTCAAATAGACCATCAAATTCCAGGCCTGGTGCCAGGCATCTGAACGCCAATTTGGCAACTGCAGAAACTACGAGCTTTTCCTCCTGCTTCATTTCTATCTTCAAATCTGGATCCAAGATTTCATCCAAAACTCCTCTTCTAATTTTGACTGATGCCATAATAGCAAGGATGATTTCATTTCTATTTCGGCTTGTATCGACAGCCACTTTAGCAGAGATGATTTCGACTAAAACGACCCCAAAGCTGTAAACATCAGACTTATCTGTGAGTTGACAGTATTCATGATAATGTGGGTCTATATAGCCTGGAGCACCTTGCGGCCTTGTTGTGACGTGCGAGACATTTACAGGTAAGAACCTGCAAAGCCCCAAATCTGCAACTTTTGCCCCAAAATTTTCATCTAGAAGAATATTGGTGGATTTTACATCTCTGTGTAGTATGGGTGGATGTAAACAATGCAGGAACGCCAAAGCCTGAGCAGTTTCTACGGAAATGTTTAAACGAGTTTCCCAAGGCAAACCTTTGGGGTTTCTTCAACTCCCGTGAAGATGATCGGCCAAGGTCCCATTTGCCACGAATTCATAAACCAGCAGCAGCACTGGACTCTCTGGACTGCTACACCCATAAAGATCCACAAGATTTGGATGTTTCAGACAGGACAAGATCTGTACCTCGTTTATGAACTGCTCGACGCTCTTCCAATTTTGCTGGTAAAGCCTCTTTACTGCCACACTTCGTCCGTTCTTAAGCTTGCCCAAATACACCGACCCAAACCCTCCATCTCCAAGTTTGCTTCTCTCATCGAAGAAATTTGTTGCCCATTTAAGTTCTTCATAAGAAAATATGGACAAATTAACAAACTGCTGCCGACATGCTTTCAATTCATTTCTTTCATAACCTCCGAGATCTCCAGCAAGCCCCCGCCTGGGATACGGCCTCTTCTTCATATAAATTAAAAACATTACTACTGCTGCTACCAGGACAACGCCTCCAATGGAGTAACCTGTAGAACAATTGCAGAAAGAAATGACTTCTTACTAGTTTATTCTGAGATTGATTTTTGAAGAGAAAAAACAGTAATTGTTGGGTACATAGAAATTTGTACAAAATTTAAGCGAACTAAAGAGAATATTTATACTCACCTAGAGCTAGAACAATGGAAGTCTTTTTATTGGACTTGTCTGTAACAATTCATTCACAAATTTCATAAGTAACAGTTTGTACATCAAATTTCAAGAAATCGTACCACAATATTAAGTTTAACAAATCCAATTTAGAGATTTAACTCTTTCACTCTGTTCATCTTACAAAGAACAACATTTCACGATTTGTATGTTAATTTGGAGAAACAAAGAGCAATAATTTTACCTGCGGGGCATCTGTCCAGATAAGGAATTGTAAATATGAAACGAGCAGAGAAACAGAATAAAACAGAAAAATAATGAACAAAACAAGACACAAATTTATAGTGGTTCGGCAATTGCTTACATCCACTCTCAAGCAGGGAATAATTCTATTAATCAATCACTAATCAACCATACAATACATGATCTGCCACACATATTTATACGGAGCTCTTCAAATACGAAGAGATGGGAGAATACAAACGGTCATGTGACCACTGGGCTTCACATCTCAACAATCTCCCCTGTGAAGTCCAACCGGCACAACCATGCACTGTGGCATTCCCTACTTTTCCGCTTCTTTACATCACAGCCAGGCTGGAAGTTTTCAACTTCGCCAAATACTGCTCACGTACACTACGAATCAATCTTCTCCAAAGTCTATCAAACTCAATAAAATATAATATTCAAACACCTTCTCTTACTACTTCTCCAAGGCTTAAAATCTTGTTTTCATAGATCAAATCGATGAAATCAACACCTGAGGCCTCAAAGATCTTCTCCTCAATAGAATGCCCAGTTTTCTTGATCCCATGGACCTCTTGCATCTGTTCAACATAATCCTGAACGTTCTGTGCAAGTACCATGAACAAGGGCTTATCTTCAACATACTCCTTTGTGTGAGGATCAATGCATTGTAAACCTTTGAAGATTTCATTATCAATTCGTTCAAGAAATACAAGAATATTCCCCCAAACTCAGATAGTTTCCACATGATTTTCCCCCTTCTAAGTTTCATTTTCATCAAATTCCATAGGTTTCCCCCAACTTGTTTTTGCACAATTCTCTAACTGTTCAGCATTATGAATTAGGACAGTACCCAAACTTCCACCAATAGCTTCAATACGACCCATCCCATTATCGTAGCCTCCATTGGCGATTGTCACAGAACCCAACAGCTTACTCAACTCTTCATCATTTCTAACAACCAACTCTAGAACCTCTCGGTGAGATATTCTAAAACAACAGCCATATAGACAAAAGCCCCTGCGTCTACGTGCTCTGCATACTTCCCTGCCTTGAGAAAGCGAGCAATTCAGCCTACACGGAATTGTAACCCTTCTTCTATGCTATAGTTAGGAGTAGCACCTCCACGGCCAGGACCACCATAGCCCCTAGCTACACAAGCATTGTAAAAGCCCTGATCATCGGTATATCCACATCCATAATCTACGTATACATCCTCCTCTGTTGTCGTTCCATCTTCTGTGTGATCCCATTCATCGGGAACCACTTTCTCCACTTTCTGCAATTCCTATACTTCGTAGGGAGGCGAAGGATCATCCTTGTGCATGCTAGGGAGGTTCGCTTCAAGGATGTGGGCATCAACACTTTCCCATGATTCGACATGGGTGTTGGCCAAGGCATGGGAATACAACGGCAAAACCTCTGATGCATGTCTTTCTTCACACATCTTAGACATGTTAGCATCATAAAGACTATCTCCAGAGCCATCCTTGCCAACCTTCTAGGGTTGTCCTCTATACTCACTAGCAAACATTTTTAGCCTTTGCAAGACTTTTGTTTCACCTCCAACAAGTGATGCATTTGCAGTAGATTTTCCACTTTGGGATTTAGCATTCTGTGGACTCAAGCCCAAATCCAACAAACTCAGAATCTTACTAGGCTCCTCACTTCCCCACACTGACAAACCCTTAAGCCTTTTGGGGGCCTCCAAAAACTGTCTCACCGACAAGCTCTGCACTTTATCTCTGAAAGTCTCATAATCTTCTATTGCTCTCTCCCCTGCAAAAAATTCAGCGGTTGATTCCTCTCCACACACCCTAGCTCGATCAAGTGCATCCCTATTACGAGCCTTGATAATCTCCCAGTTGCTCACATCCTTGCCATCCATCCTAGGCTCTGCCTCCTGTAGAGTATACATTAATTCTTCACGGTTTTGTTGCAAGTGGTGGATTTCGTCGACATGCATTGCCACTAAGCTCCCATATGGTACAATAGATATATCCTATGAGTCAGTAGCAGAGTCCTCCTCGGCCACTCCAGCTTCTATGTTTGATGCCTGAAAACACTTCTCCGTAGGCCTCTTCTTCTCTTTACCATGATCTTGGCGACGAGAATCCATTTTGTTATCAATACTCTCCCACACAACAACGGCCTCCTTATCATCTTCATCATATTCCCCAAACACAAAAAGACCCAAATCATTACCTTCTTCGTCCTCCATAGGGTGTGCTCCTGCCATGTGTTGCCTGCTTGCATATGTTGAACTCAGACCCAAAAATTCAAGCATGTGGGTCTTGTGAAGCTCATACGATGGCGGCATCTACCACTATGCCATGTGAAAATAATAACCATAAGCACTGTGAACATCCGCGTCTTCATTTGCTTCGATAGGTGAGACTATAGAAATTGGTTTAAAGTCGAGCACGTCCTTGGATGTGCTTTCAAAATGAACAACCTTGTTGCCCTGCTCATTTCTTCTCCTTTGAAAGCTTTTCTCAGATGCATTTGTCTCCATGGTCTGCAAGCCAGAGTTTTCTGTGCACCCAACGATGTCATGATGCAAACCTTCGCTCACTATCTGAATCAAATCATCATTTGTGCCCTCAAAAAACTGTGTCACCGTAATATCCTGCGCAACCTTGTAAGCAAGCAAGGTGCGTTCATCAGCCTCCTTGTGCTCCAACTCACATTCTCTACCAAAGTCACCATCTGGACCTTTCCTGCCACTGCCAGCTTGTAAGGCTTTCTTCTCGGAATCCTCCAAAACGGCCACTGTATTCACCAATTCCACTTCTTGGCAATCGATGTCCAAATCGTTAAAAATAGAACAGAGTTGAGCCAATTCCTCCTTTAGCTTTTCATTTCTTTTCTTTCCAGAAAACTCCCATTCTTTCGCAAATTTATTTTTATTCCTTCTCCATACAATTTATTCACTCTCTCAACATCAAAATCTCCTCCTTTAGAAATACAATTTCTTTGTTTAGATTTTCCTCTTAGTCCTCGACCTCTTCCTCGGGTTCATCTTCACTCGCATGGTACTAGACTGCATCCTCCTCTCCCAAGTAGGCATCCTCCTCATCTCGAAAGGAAAACTCTGCAGTCTCTTGTTCAACCAGCAATTGCTTCAAACCCTCTTATTCATCTAAATCCAAACTACCAAGAAATTCTTCAATGACAGAATCAACTTCACCATCATCAAATACAAAATTAGTTATACCCATTAAAATATATGGGAAGTACCGAGAAGCTTCTTCAGCTTTCATCTCTACTTCTTGGTTTTGATAGCCAACAACCCAACACTTCTCCATAGCTCTGATACCAATTGTAAATATGAAACGAGTAGAGAAACAAAATAAAACAGAAAAATAATGAACAAAACAAGACATGAATTTATAGAGGTTCGGTAATTGCCTACATCCACTCTCAAGAAGGGAATAATTATATTAATCAATCACTAATCAACCATACAATACATGATCTGCCACACATATTTATACAGAGCTCTTCAAATACGAAGAGATGGGAGAATAAAAATGGTCATGTGACCGTTGGGCTTCACATCCCAACAGGAATGTCCCTACCCCTGCATCCACAATGAAACTGCATCGAACTGTTGTTATAACCACAAAACCCACCACTTGACTAGAAATCTCCACAACATTTGCTAACATTCCATTCAATTGGGAAACCTCCATGTATAATTTGATGGCCATCTATAGGTCCTCCTGAGTTATTGACTGGTAAAACAATGTGTGCTTTATATACTTAAGGCCAACTAAAGCCTATTGTCAAATTGTAGTGCCAATCAAGGTTGCATTCTAAGCTCGCCGTATGATTGGGAAATTTTGTCCATCCTATGGTGTACTGGCTCCCTAGGCTTATGTTTATATGTGTATTGGCAATATGAAATTGATAGCTAGCCCTTAATTCTGTGTAGTTATTGGAAGGTGGATCACAAGTATCTCTTAGCTTCTTGTCGATTATTGTCATGGTGCCTCCCATGAAATGGTTGAAACTAAAGTTGTAATGGAGTTTGGGATGTAGTATGTAGTTTTTCTTACCAATGATATCAAGTACAGGATTTGCCCTTCCATGACCGGGTATGTGCAGGATCATGGTGCGCCAAAAAGTGGCAATATTTGTAGGGTATGTGGCTGACGATTTTTTTTTCACCCAAAATTAATGAAACGAAAAGGGTTTTAGAGGAGATTCTCAGCTTTCCAAAAATATAAATTATGATTTAATTTGAATTTAATAAATAATTATTATTCATTTTCTATTAGAATTACGACTAAAGTCCTAATCGATAGGCTAATTGAAAAACATCTATAACTTTCAAACGGTATCATATTTTTTGAATCCAAAATATGCGTCACATTCTATGCTTCACATACTATAGGATTAAAAAGAAAATTAAATTTCATGAAGTTTTGACCAAGTTAAGGTGGAGACAGGACAAGTTTTATATTTTCTAAAAGTTGTAATAAAAAATTCATAATTAATTATTTACTTGGAAAAAATTACAAAAAATATGCATCACATCAGGAGTCATCTACTTATATATAAAATATTACCAAAAAATATTATCATTTTATTATGGTTAGGTGGTCAAGACACCTACTTCTTATTTTTCCCTGAAATTTAAGTACTACCGCATTGAAATTTCAAATTTTCACCAAATAGATTTTATTTATTTTTAAATAAACCTAGTATTTTAGAAACTACATTCAATTTTCTACAAATTATATTCTTACATATTTTTGAAATAATATAGATAACTTATTCAAATATTTACGTCAAGTTGCCTAACAATGATTTTTCTGAATTTTTTGCCACTTAAGGGCCTATTTTTTGCATGATGATCCTGCACATACCTGACCATAATCACACTCGAGTTGAAGGCTGAAGTCCCCATGGCCGCTATTCTTGCTTCTGAAAGGGTATTGGAGAACATGTTCACCACAGATGAAGTGTTGATAAGCTATAGAGAGATGAGCAAACCATGCTATGAATAGTGTGAATAATAGGAGGAGACGACCTCGACATGCGATGAAGAAAGGAGGGAAAAGTGGAGGTTGATGCAGAGTCATAGCTACAATTTCCAAACTAGTTTGGAGAAGTGGGAGTGGAATTGCAGTTTCAAAAAATAGAAGCGAGAGATGAGAGGGATTGGATGAAGGAAACCATGGCAAACCATAGCCATACGTAATGGTTGACTCACGTTCATTTCTTATCCATAATAAATGTATTCTTTATATTTTATTTAAAACATAGATGACCCATTCGTCATGTATTGCTATGATTTGTACGTATTACTCCATTTTTATTTACACCAAAGGCATATCCTATTTTAAGAAGACAATGTTAAAATTTTCAATGAATGGCTAGTATGAGTCTACTGACTACTAAAAAACTTTTGTCTATTGATATATTTTTCCTCATTTTTATCTGTAAAAGTCTGCCTACGTTGTATCCAATTTATTGTCATCATTTAGTGCAAAGCATGTGGTTAAAGTATTTGTTTTACTGTACTTTTTTACAAGCATGTAAAAAGACTTTGTTTTACTAGCCCATAATTAAATGCTCTTGGTAGTTTGCAAACCGCCTTGCTAAAACTATTTTTAAGGAGCCCTAAATTAAAAGTGCTTGGTAGTTTGTAAACCGCCTCGCTAAAATCAATACTTTTATTATTTATATCTATAATATCCATTGGAACATTCAAAGCACCCACCGCTACCTACTAATTTTTTATTAATGCATGTAAGGTCTTTTCTCAATTCGATCATTTATTATTTTGTAAAGCACAAATAGTTTTTAAAGCATATGAGAATATGTCAGGAACATATAGTTTTTGAAAAAATTATATTCAATTCCAATTATAAAATTACGGAAGGATTTTTTTTCAAGTAAATTGATATATTATTTTTAATTCTGAAATAAATTACTTAAATCAAATAATATAGTTTGCATTCTAATTAATCAATTTATAATGTGAAATGTAAAATTATGCATTACATGATTTGATTTTTTTTATTTAGATTAGAACTTTCAAAATTCTTTCTAAATTACCTAAATCAAATTATATAGTTTGAATTTTAATTAATCAATTTGTAACACAAATAAATTATTTATAACGTTTAGTAATGATAATTTTGTTTAGCTTATATTTGTTGAAACCTTTTTTAAATTGTTTATTTATGGAAATTTTGTTTTCGGTAATTGAAATTATAATGTATTTATTTATTCTTAATTAAAATTTTATTTGCAAATAATACACATGAGATTATTTGAAATTTTTATTTCAAAATTACAAATGAATTAAATAAAGTAAGGGATTTTTATACAATTAATTAGGGTTGATAGTTTTTTTACATTAATTGCTTTGTAAGGTAAAATACATTTAAATTGTATCTCTTTTTAATATTATTGAAAAAAAAACTAATTATAATTAATACTATAATTACAATAGTATACACTTAATATATTATATAATTATACCATTCTATCTTCTCGTAAGATATTTTATCTCAAGTCAAAAAAATTATCTACTCCTTGGCACCTTTGTACTTGTATCTCCAAATATTAATGCTCTTTTTGCCACCATCACATGCCTTTTTCATAGAGAGATATTTTTATTTACTCTCCTATAAAATATCACTTTACTTCTATTTTATTTTGTTCTTGTTTCATGTTTGCATTCAGTTTTCCAAACACCTCTTTCCAGTTTGCATTGTTCTGGAAAAATACCTGTTGGAAGCTTTGGTTTGGAGGCACTTTTGCAACTTTTCATCCTGACTATTTAGACTTTGAAATGAGGTATTTTACTTACCTCTAACTGTTTATATTATTATTGAACACAGTATAGAATTATAGTTGGTGGTTGAAATTGTTAAGATTTTAATTTCTTCTTTGTTGTTAAACTTTTATTCTCCTTTTTGTTGTTTAATTATTTTCTACTGGTTTTTACATTTATCTATAAATGTCACAATATCTCCATTTACTCTATTTTTACTTTTACCTAGATCAATAATTATATATACACTTCAGTAGAAGAGATAAAATAAGAGAACTTATATATTTTTACTCTTACCTAGATGAAAAAGAAATCCTTCCTTAATTTTATCATATAAGAAACCCGTATTTAATTTTATTTTTATATAAAATGTATCCACAAATAACTAGAATTGAATATAATTGTTTCAAAAACTATATGTGCTTTAAAAAAAAATTATCGAATTGAGCAAAGACCTTACAGTATAGGGTTGGTATCACTTCTCCTTTGCTAAATTTTAGGGTCTACAGTATGATTTTTACCACCTGTGGCACAAATAACAAATATCATAAATGAAATTTTGATATTTCAAACATTCATTTAAATGACTCTAGGGTTTGCAAATATAAAAGAAAGTATGAAGAAAACCATATAACTTAGGGTTTGTGAAGAAATTACCCATGTTTATGCTTTGCGCTACACTATAGCAATGGGATGGCCTTCTTGTCAGCCTTCTTCAATTTTTTTGATACATATGTTGGAGATAGATCTTGTTAAATTGAGCATAGAGAAGCTTAATCATCTAGATTTCATATTGGAGAAGGATCGATTTGTAATTATGGCCCAGCTTCATAGGATATATAATAGTAGAATCTCACAACCCCAACCAATTTATTTGACTTCAACACAACACTCTTCATTTTCATGGTGCTCTATGTTCTTTTCATTCCTATCTTTAAATTCTCTACTCATAAATTCTCTAATCATCCACCAAGTCCAAAGAAGATCCTTCAATCTCACCCAGAGGCCAAGCTAAAGATTAGAAATGTCTAATTTCTTCATGTTGTGAGTAATAAATAGTAGGAATGAACATCTCCTAACTAATCTAAGTTCTTGGTCAGGTGTTCTACATAGACCATGGTAGTTCTACTTTCTCGTACAAAACTTTCTCTCTATCTCTAGAAACCCTCATTGATAATTCCATGTAAGTGTGTATGACTTCCTCAAAACCATAACATGTTGTATAGGCATGTATTTGAGGGGAAAGAAATTTCAAATCGAATAATTTTCATAAGTTGCACTCAATTGAATTGCATTATAGCCATGGACTATGCCTTTTGTTGCCTTAGTAAGTAATCAAATTAATGGAGGAATCCTATTAGCCACTAGCCTGCCTTGCAATCAATTTGCTAACTATCAAACATATTATATATGTAATGGGTATTGTAGACACTCAAAATATCCTGATTAACATCATGCATTTGATTCTGATTAACTAACTTTGATTCTTCCTTGATCTTTTCTTTACTAACCAATTAATTGTATAATCTTTATTTAATTAATTCATCAAAATTCGTCCTTTAATTAAATGAAAAAACTTTATTTAATTAAATCCTAATGTGCTCTCTTTGATTAAATAAATCAACTTTATTTAATTAAATCCTAATGTTCTCTCTTTGATTAAATAAATCAACTTTATTTAATTAAATGTTAATTTTCTTCATTTAATTGAATAAATCAAATTTATTTAATTAAATTACTAATCTTCCAATATCCTCTCATTTGATTTAAATAAACTCAAATATTTAAATCAAATGTCACAATCAACTAAGTTCATCTAGGTTAATTAATCCCATATTAATTAGCTCCTAACACTAATCACCCATTCCTCTAGCTTTCACAAGTTGCACATGTAAATCAATTTATTTGATTTACTAATTATCTTATTTTCATTCAAATATGGCATATTCTTGGAATATTCCACATATTTGAATTTTCCCTCCCAAAGGACTTTTGTTTGGAACATCACTAGACAAGAAGACAATGTTCTTGGAATGGGGAGCCTTCTCGGCCCCACTCCCGACCATCCCCATGAAGCAGTCAAATCACAATAGGGGCTGAAAATTCAAAAAAATAGCTAGAGTGGGAAACTTTTATAGAACAATAGAGCCGAATCAACCAGAACCCAAAAGAACTACAAGAATTTTGGAAATTGGCAAATAGAAAACAATTGCAATTATATATCACCAACAAAAATACCTATACTCAAACAAAATCCCTCACCAATTCCTATTACATCATTTCCAAACATTCCAACTTTTCAATCTATTTATGAAATATCTAGGAAGCCAACAATTTTTGTAGGAGTTTATGGTGAACTTCTCAATACCCCAAGATCACCTACAAGACAAAAAAAACTTCCACAAGAGAGAAATGACAGAAATATCATGCTATGGTTATGGATGCAAGATTGTCAAATTGAATTTTATTGTATATATTGTAGTGCCCCTCCGTGTTTTACTTTGGATTTTCATTGTCGCAGTTAAATGCTTTATTACAATGGTGGTTTTGATAAAATATTAAGCAATGTTCTTTTTTTATCTAAATAAATTAAAAATAATGATTTAATAAAGAATTATTAAAATAAACATATATGTATTGTTTATTGTGAGGTAAAAATAAAAATTTAAAAGTATTTAGTTAAATGAATAAATTAAATAATGTTAAAGAGGATTTATTGAGAATAACTAAATTAAGATATTTTATGGTAGAGTGGTTATAAGCATTTGTTGGAGGGATAAGATAAATGAATTTTAAAATAGGAGATATATGCTACATCAGTTAAGGGAAGGGGTTAATAAATAAAGTAGTGGAGTTAACTGAAGAGGGGCAATTGGATTATTTTCTAGAAAAAGAAACTAATTTATTTGCATTTGGTTGTCGAGAGTTTCTGGTTCTTGAATTTGATTTCTCTGGTTCTTGAAAATCTCCTTGGGGTTTGGAAATTCTAGATTTGGGGGCTTGTAGTGTTGAGAAAATTCTTAAGAAATTTGGGGTTGCAAATCGAAGAAATGATCTTGGCATCAATTTCCAACCAGCTAATTTTTCTACCTTTGTTTACCCTTGCTTGAAATATCTTATTAGAAAGATTCTTGAATGAACTCATTGTGTGTAGAAACTCTTCTTTTGAGACATGTATTCTATTGACATTAAGTTTTAAACTCTTCAGCCCACCATTCATTCGTTGGATTATGATAAAGATCAGTACTTTTTAGTATCAAGCTGTGATAGTCAAAATTCTTAAACCATATTCCATCGCTCTTAACCAAAATCCCGTTGGTTTGGCATTTAATCTTGTTTTATAAAAAAATGTTAAATTCTTTGTATTCAACACCCTTCTTTTTAGCATGTGATATGTGTAGACAACCTCCAGCTGCGTATTAAGCAATAAGAGCTTCACTATCTTTCCCTTTGTTTAGGCCACTGCCCATATCCTAGTCATTTATCCTAGTATCTTTATCTTTTAGATTTCAGTGGGGTTGGGGCTATTCATATTTCAATATTAATCTACTTCAATCGACACCTGTGAGTTTGTTTTCAACAATTTTGTTTGATGCCCATCTTATTTCTTTATATTGGTTGTTGTGAACTTCTCAAAATATCCTATGTATGAGTACCATGCAATTTGATTAATCCACTATTACTCTGGTTTGGGCCACCACCCTCTCTATTTTTGGGTCAAGCTTATTGCTAGTTATCTGCCAATCATTGATATCTTCATTTTGTGAAATCAGTTGGTATTGAAACTTGACTATCCCTTGCATCGATTGATGTTCTTGTGCATGGAATGATATTTGAATGTATTGATTGGCTTTGTTTTTAGAAAATGAAGTTTCTCCTAGTCACCAGCATAGCTCTCTCTCTGCCTTTTCAAACTCATTCATTGCCCCTATGATCAATATTCTTACAATCTCCTCATTCTTTTTCCTTCCAAGTTCTGCTTGGTGATGTCGACACTGCTCTTCTTTAGTCGTCTCTTGCATAATAGTTCGTAGGGTTGTCTTGGAGATGCATGAATCTCCTTCATTTACCTCAGCCTTGGGCATGATTTCACGTCCTCATCTCCATCATCATCGATAAATGAGTTTACAATATTAGTGTATACTTTGGAGTTAACTCCAGTTGCATCCACCCAAGAACATTATGTGTGTTAATCTACCGCTACTCTCTACTTTTCTAGACTCTTCTCTAATCTTTGTTACTTAGCTAAATTTTCCTTGAGAGATGTCAACTTAATTTGAGAACATAGGGTAATGTTTCTTCATTGTCTGAGATGTCAGAATGTCCCTCTCTTTTTCCATTATCATAAGAAGGATTATTTAAATCGAAATAGGATCCTTGATTTTATCCTCAAGATCACTTTTCGGATAAGTCGAGTTCTTTTCTCACCTTCATGTCGACATCTATGCATTAGTAATTTGAAATGCTTCTAAGTTCTATGTCTTGTATTCATTGAATAATAAACTTAGTCTTTGAGTATGTAAATGTGCAATCATTTAGTCTAGACTTGAGTCATGCTATTCCCTATGCTAGTAATTCTTAGATGCGTACTCCTATGGTTTGTTAGACTTCGGGATCTTTGTTTATATATATATATATAAAGTATTCTTATGATGCGTTTATATTTTGTAGACATGGAAAATATACCGACACACTTGATCCTGATTACTAACACTGTTTCGACCTAAATCGTCTTCTTAGCTAAATTATCACCCTTCATCCCTTAATTAAATAAATCATTATTTAATTTAATCTAACATCATCTCCCTCTTTAATTAAATAAATCAAATCCTTTATTTAATTAAATCTAAATCATATTCTTCTCAACTTTGATTTAAATCAACCCAAAAATATAAATCAAATTGTCACATCATTTAATCTTCTATTAAATTAATCAAATCCTGATTAATTTAATCCTAATCATCTAAATCCTCTAGATTTTGCCACTTGCACATGAAAATACATTTAAAATATTTATTAAATATCTATTTTCTTTCAACATGGCATCTTTAGGGGAATATTCCTCTAAGTTTGAAAATCTCTCCAAGTGGGTTTGTCCTTCCAACAAAGCATTTAACCCTCTTGCATGTCCTTGTGCATTGAGCCAAGTGGCATTTAATTCATTCTTTTCTCCCTCTAATAAGTCATTTCATGATTTTCAAATTCCACTTAATATCATTTATTGTGCACTTTCATCAAAATGTGCTCAAGCTTCCTCCATTCACATCTTGACAAGTGGAACTTTCCCATTGGATGTTGAATGATCCCACATTACTTCATTTTTCTCATTCCTCCATCTTGTATTTATATAAATAGAAGGATTTTCTTCTCATTTGGGATCCACAACTTAGAGCAAAGTTACTTTCTTCACATTGAGAGCTAATTTTATCCATCTTCATAGCATTTCTTATCATCTTAGCTAGGTGAGTGCATATTTCACCAAGGAGCTCTTTTTTCTTCATCAACAAGTGGATCAATCTTCATCAAATCATCACAAGCTTGCAAAAGAGTTAGGAAAGGGCCAATTTTCACATCAAATTGGCACCAATTCCCCCATGGGATTGAGAGTTTGCATGTTTAAATAGAATTTCATTATTTTTCTTGTATTGTTCTTCATTTTCCTTCCTATTTTGAGCATTCTAGATGAATTCCATGGGGAATCTTAGTTCTAACTTGCATTTGGATCTAATATTGTGTTTGTTTGCTATGTTTGTGTAGGTCTAGGATTGGGGTTCACATTTTGGCGCTAGAGGGAGGGAAAATCTCAAGTTATTAACACATTTTTTTGACATTCCATGCTTTTTGTGTTTTTTGTGTGTCTACAAGATACTATGTCGCTATTAGTCCAGAGGCACCATACAGTGATGCTACCAACTCCAAATGCCACCACTCAAACCTTCCCACCCAGAAATTCAAAATTTCAAACTGCAACGTGGAGTTGTTTTCTGACGTTGGAATTTTTAAACTTCAAATTCCGTCACTGACCAGAACTCCAGTACCATCGCACTCTTTGTTCTACTACAGACCATCGCTGTCAAACTGAGTGGCGCTATACAACACTGGTGATTTCCTCAAATAGCAATGCATATATGGGTTGCGTCGTTGGGGTGGGGTAAAGGACCAAATTTCAAAAAAAAAATCATGTGCTTTTTTTACTTTTGATCATTTTGAGCTTTTGATTTATCTTCCATCTCTGTTTTCCTTGGATTAATCAGTTCTTGTAGGTGGAAGCAAGGAAGGATCAAGGAGAAGATTGAAGTATAACATCATTTATCCATTTGTATCAAGTGTATTTAGACACTTTTGGAAGCAATTGTAATTCTAGATTTAAGAACTTTATCCCTTCAAGCTTTTAGGACTTAATAGATTTCAATTTGGGTTTAAAACGAACTAGGAAAAAGGTTAAAAAGAACTTTAAGAAAATTTAATAGATTTTTTTTAAGGTTAACAATTGAACAAGCAACTTTCCTCTTTCATTTTGGTGTTTTAAAAAGAATCCAATCATTGCTTTGAGGATTTAAAATGAACATGCACATCTTTGTTTTTGTAATCACTTACCCAAAATAATATCATCAAAAAGACGTATGTGCTTCTCTCGCACCTCACAGTGATCTTGAGAATCTAAAGGCTTTTGGTGATATTAAGTTGTGTAAGTGATTTCCTACACACTTCAATTTGGATCCTAAAATTGAAAAAATCTTGCAAGTGTGAGTGGAACATATTGCGTGTGTTCTCTCTTTGTTTCTCAACAAAGACGGATTCAACTACGGATGTCTTTTCTCACTTTTGTGTTATCTTAGAGGGATTGCCTTGTGGGAAAAAGTAATCACCCAAGGGAATGACCCAACTGGGAACTCGCTAAAGCCAAGTGACTTCCACCTGAGATATAAGTGTGGGTACTTGAGAAAAGGCATGTATCATGAGGATTGTTTCAACGAGAAGGGAAACAATGGTCTCTCGCCATATGGATGATCCCCCATGAATAGAATGCCTACCCTAAAACCCCTTGTTTAAAAAGGAAAAAATCCTTATCTATTTGTTGGTGTAAGAACGGTCATTCTGAAGCCGCCCCACACTTTACGACTTTTAGTAGAGATAGAAAGTATGCCATGGGAGATTCATGGGTACTAATGCTTGGCTGACCCAAGAAACAAGTGCACTATAAGGGGGAGCCTATGTGGTCAAGCATTTAACCATCCATTGAAAGTAGGCGTAGCTAGACTTGTCCAAGTGGGGACTCAACAAATATTGTCTCAAATATCCATAGGGTTGTGCATGTTCTTGAAGTCAAAACACTTTGCTTGATTGTAAACATTGGGAAAACAAACATTCAACATTATCATCAAATTTCAAAACCTTTAGGAAGAAAATATCTTTAACAAAATTTAAGTCCTATTGCTTGCCCTGGGGATTCTATCCTTAGAGTTTTCTAAGCATTTGAATTTATTTCTGAATTTTCTTGCTAAAGTCAACAATAGGAAACTTTTGCCTTGATTTCCTTAGTTTCCACACAATACACTTTGTGGTATGGTAAGAAGTTAAGACATTGGACATTTAGTTTGAAAACCTAATCAAGAATTGTTTGTAGTAAAAGGAAGTTATTAAGCAAAGCTAAGAATAATTGAACCCCACACATGTGTTTCTAATGATTTCACACAAAATCAAAATCCAGAAACCGAAGCTAAAATCTCTTAGTCCAAAAGCTCATCAAAAGAATCTCCCAACACTCTACAAATTCAAACAAATATTGCTTTTCAAATTTTATAGAAGAGCTTCAAGAAACAATCCCAATTTGTACTCATTTTATTGTTGTTAGAATCTGAGACTTTTTCAACAATTTGTGCATCTTGTTTAGATTAAAGTGTGTCTTCAAAACTGAGGTCTTGTAAACAAGATTCTTTTTTTAGGTACACATAGGATCAAAGTCAACCTTCATCCATCTTTCAAACATCAATCAAAATCATCTCATCAACAACTCTTGAAAATCTTGAAACCATCCTTTATGCTAGACTTTTTTGGCAAATCCATGAATCAAAATCCTTGAATCAAAACATCAAAACATTTTATTTGGTTAAGTATGTGTAGATGTATCCTTCTCCATATGCTTAGTTGAATTATCATCAAATCATCTTGTTTGGTTAGGTGTGGGTTGATGCGTCCTTCTCCCTACACTTAGTCAAATTATTGAATCTTGTGAGCAAGTTTATCCCATAGATAACATCCAACATCTTGGGATCTATTTTTTCATTATCCAAAATCAAAACAATCCAAAAAAAAATCAAGGTCAAAATCAAAATCCAAGAATCCAAGAATCCAAAAAGTCCCAAAATTCTAGCATCCCCCTCAAGATCTTCTAAGAGTTTAATCATCCATATCATCCACCTTTCACACATTTCACCATCACACTTTGATACTTAATAATCATATATTTTTTCTTTTGAGCCTCATTTTATGGTTCAAACAAGATTGCAACACAAGAAGAACATGGAGGCCAACAAAGAAACATCAACTTCAAGTGACCTAAGTCAAACCAATTCCAAAATTCAATCCCGTTGGATCAAGAAATCCCCTAACTAATCTTCCTCCATCGTATCCTCAAGAGGAAGGTCAAGTAGAGGATATCACCAATAATTCCTTTGGGATGACACAAGATGAGATCATCAAAATGATCCAAAATCTTGAGAATCATAGGATTGTCAATATCATGATGAAACTCCATCCATCACAATATATGCTTGAATTAGCAAAACAAGGGGCTAAACTCCCTTTCGATTACGATGTGAGCACCATTGTGGAATGACCTCTTGGGGTCATACCTCCAATATCATCCACACTCCCAATTTCATCCACACCCCCAGTTCAAAGCATCACTCAATCCATCCCACAAATTATGTCATCCATTGCTCCAACTCAACCCATTGTTAACAAAGGGAGTGCATTTCTCAATGCACTACAAACACACCCCCTTGTGAATAATCAAGATTTGGACGCAAACACTATCTTGGGGAAACCCGTCCCCCAAAATCCATTACATCCATATGTCCCCCTCACCTTTCAAGATCCTAATGACCCATCATCATCATTTCACGCAACACCTCAAACCTCTCTCCCTATGACCTCATAAGGAGAAGATGGGATATTTGGACTAGGGGGAATCTTTGACCCTTCATCTTCATCATTTCCCCAAGGGAACATGCCACTCACTTTTCCACCACTTCCACCCTTGTCGCCAACATCAACATCACCTCTCAATTTTGGGTTACCTCCATTGTCACCACTCATTCAAAACAACCCCCTGATCATCAATCAAAGCATCATATTGAATCCTCCCATCTTACCATCGATATCGCAACAAAAAATGGAAACCATCCCAATAACACAAGCAACCATCACATCATCAACCATCCCCCAAATACCTCAAAACATGGTCTCTCAAGGACCAAGCATATCAATCACACCATCCACTGCACAAATCCTCACCATCAACATGACAATACCTCTCATCACAACAACGAACATCATTATGAATCTACCGCCACCACGGCCACCCAAAACAAACATGGCTAATCAGTACAACATCACGTTGCAAGTAGCACAACAAGCCTACCAAAAGGAATATCAACAATTTCAAGCACAACAAACCCTAAACATGGAAGTTGCACAACAAGTGCAAGCTGCTCAAGTAGCTCAAGCTGCAAAACAAGTGCAAGAAGCACAACAAGCACATCAGGTTGCTCAAGTCCAAGCCCTATTACAACAATAGCAAGCTGCTCAAGCTACTCAAACTGTGTAGGTTGTGCAAGCTGCACAAGCTGGAAAGATTGCACAAGTTTCCCAACAAGCACAGGCATAGGCTCAAGCACAAGCGCAAGCTCAAGCCAAATACCAAGCTTAACAAGCACAAGCACATGCTCAATATTAGGCATAGCTACAAGGAGCCCAACAACAAGCATATCAACAAGCCCTACAACAATATCAAGCACAACAAGAACCAACATTGCAAGCCCAACAACAAACATTGTTCGCACAACAACAACAAGACCAATAATAGACATTGTTGGCACAACAACAGTGATACCAACAACAAGCGTTGTTGGTATAGCAACAAATGTAGGCATATTAGCAAAGCTTGCAACAAACTTCCATCAACACACCCAACACTTCACCTATCACCCAAACACTTTGACCACTCCAAAACACCTTCACTCCACCCCCTAATTTGCAAAATGATGTGACAACACAAATCAAGTTGCTCTCGCAACAAGTGCTTGACCTTCAATTAGGGAAAACCCCCAAGACACCCAACAACTTGTGTCCCTACCCATTTGATAGGAGCCTTGCAATAGTACCATTCCCCAAGGGATTTGAAATCCCTAAATTCAACAAATACCATGGGACAGGAAACCTTGAAGATCACATCAAGGAATTCCAAGTACATTGCATGGAGGTCACATATGATGATACATATCTAATGTGGTTGTTTCCTCAAAGTTTGGCTGGCCAAGCCATGGAGTGGTTCTCTCACCTCCCTCTAGCCATCAAAAAGTTCCAGGAGATAGTAGACACATTCATAAAAAATTACGCCTTCAGTATTGGTATGGATGTCAATCTAGAGGAACTATCCACTCTTAAATGACCTAAGGGAGAATCATTCACTTCCTTTCTGCAACGATGGCGATCCAAGGCCAATAGGAGCAAATGGGCTAGATGCCTGAAGAACAACAAGTTTGCACCATCATCTCCAATCTAGAGGGAACCTTGGCATTTCATCTCAAGGCGCAAGGTATCACCACTTATGACCAATTAATCTCCAAAGTGCTCAATATCAAACAAGCCCTCATCTCAGAAGGGGAAGCTCCTTCTTATCAAGAAATTCATTCATCCACCAAATATAATGACAAACCTCACACATGAGTAAAAAATAGAAACATTACCAACGATGGTGTAGTCGACACCAAAGTTGTCATTAGTGCACCTCGACAAAACACACTAGCACCCCAACAACAACCCCAAAAATATAATCAAAATAGTCGAAAAGCTAACACTATGACTCAACAACTGAGCAATGAAATAGTCAACAATGTGAACGATCAAAGGAGGCCACCCCAATGAAACAAAAAAAACCCCAAGCAGAAGTACACAGCCCTTGGGGAATCGACTAAATCCATCATGAAGAGACTAGTGGAGGAAAAACTCATCACAATCCCCACCTATGACAACTATCAAGAACCCTTGGTGAAACCTCCATGGTATAATGAAAATCACCATTGTGATTTCCACAAAATCAAGGGACACACAACTGCTAGTTGTATGAGGTTGAAAAACTTGATTCAAGACCTCATTGACAACAAAATCATAAATGTGGAACAACCAGCTAGGAATCAAAATCTCAAGATTTACACGAATTTGATGCCCAGCCACAATAAGGGGAATAATAAAAATCATAAAGGAAAGAGTACCTTCAAAAGTGTGAATCATGTATGCGAACATGTCATTGCATCCCTAGATGAGTATTTCATTGTTATCACCATCAAAGGAACCCAAGCTAATTGTGGAGTCACCACAAGAGGCAAAAAAGTCACCATCACAAGGTCATCTCAACCTCCTAGAGCACCCACTTCCAACCCAAGATCTGTTCCTTGTGGCTATAATGTCCTCGACCAATTAAAAAGAACCCCAACACAAATCTCCATCATGGAATTGTTGAAAATCTCACTAGCCCACAAGAAGATCCTTGAAGAAGCCTTGGCCTCATCTTCTATCCCTAGCAATCTTGATGCAGATCCTTTCCAAGCTATGGTTGCACACCTCACCACACCTCACCTCCTAACATTTTCAAAGTAGGATTTCCCAACACAACCATCTCACAATCGTGTGCTTCATCTTGAGGCTTACATCCATAAAAACAAGGTCAAGAGGGTCCTGGTAGATGGAGGTGTAGGGTTGAACATATGCACCCTTAAATTAATAAAAAGCTTGGGCTTCTCCAAAGATGCTATTGAAAAAGGAAAAGGAATAACCATAAGAGCCTACAATGATCAAGAAAGAGTGTCTTAGGGCACAATCCAACTCCCTATTCAAGTAGGGTCGGCCATCATGGAAACAACATGTCAAGTTCTGGACCTAGAATTGCCTTATAATATTCTCCTAGGGCGTCCCAAGATTCATGGGATGCAAGCTATCACTTCCACCTTTTACTAGTGTGTAAATTTTCTATACCAAGGGCAAGAGGTCACGGTCCATGGGTATCCTGAACCATTTTACTATTGCAAAAAATTGGAAGAAAAATATTACAAAATCCCCCAAGTACCTAAGGACGAATAGGGCCCCTCAACTCCATACATTGATCCAGCTACTCTCGCCTCCACTTCTATGATAGAGACACCTACCATCCCCGTCATCTCTGATATCAAGGTCATTATCTAGGACAATGGGTGTGGGGATTATGCAATTCAAAAAAATGCTTTTGTGGTAGGAGAGTTACCGCAACCTCCTAGGTCACAAGGACAACCACTGACAAATAATGTTTCCTTATCCCAAACATTCATAGAAGGCTACTCCAGCTTCAGAAGTTAGGGAGACCTAGGCTGAGAAATAATAAAAGAGGACCCATCAAACCTCCTGTACTAATACAAAAAACCAACAATTGATCTACCTATGGATGATAGTAAAGTCTTACAAATGATGCTTTCCATGGGCTATGATAGAAACAAAATGCTTGGAAAAAATGACAGTAGACTTCTATACCCCTCATACCAAAGGTGTGTATGAGAAATCTTGGTCTCAGATGTACCCCTCCGAAGGTGACCATACTTGGCAAAGGTGCCTCAATTAAGAAAGTAAAAAATCCTCAGTAATCTGCAACTACCCTTCGATTACTCGTATCCATAGGTATGTCTTTAGATAATTTCACCTTCGACATAACTGATGTGTGTAGTAGTGATGAGGACCCCATAACTGATTTTCCTATTCTTTTCAAAGACAACTCCCTACTCATGATTATTACCTGGTCTTTTGAGACCAAATGACCATCAAGCCCATAAAATAAACCTAGTCTACCCCTAGCTCATCGATTACAACCAATGAGGACAACCAATTCTAGACACTTTCGAAAATGATAAGGAGCTCTCAGAATTCATGGGATTGTAGAATATAGTACCGTATGGGGATCACAAGGATGGGTTTGATATCATTCTGGACACACAAGCCTACTACAGGGAAATGATTGAATCCTTTAGTCACAAAAGTGAAAATTTGAGAATAATCTCAAGGTCTTTGAGTGAAAACCACACTATGGAACTCTCTAACCCAAAAATAGTAAAAATAAAGGACATATCCAATGGTGAAAACCTCTCTGAGGCGCCCAAGGATGAAGGATTCAATATTCCTCTTAGTGCTTTACATCAGGAAAAGTCAGCAGTTCTAGCTAAGAAGTGCAACCCAGTCAACTTGGGAATAGAAAAAACTCCACATATCACATTTTATGTTGAATCATTAATGTCAGAAGAACAGGAGCTCCTAGTTGCTTTCTTAAGAGAGAGAGGTCAACTTTGCACGGAGCTATGACGACATGCTCGAGATTGATCTAGAGATTGTGGTCCACCATCTAGCAGTTTACCCTGAAGAAAAGTCTGTCAAGAAAAAGCTCAAAAAAATGCATCCCAAGATAGCCTTGTTGGTTAAAATGGAATTAAACAAGTTACTTGATGCAAGGTTCATACAACCAATCGACTATTCAGAGTGGGTATAAAATCAAGTACCTATTTCAAAGCCTGATGGGGGCATCTGTATCTACACAGACTTCAAAGACCTCAATAAGGTATGTCCCAAAGATGACTTCCTACTTCCCAACATTGATATGATTGTAGATATGACTGTGGGATATGAGATGCTTTCACTGATGGATGGATTCTTTGGGTATAACCAAATCATGATAGCCAAAGAAGATCAACACAAAATAGCTTTTACTTTTCCATGGGGGATATATTGCTAGAACATGATGTCGTTCAGCCTAAAGAACATTGGAGCAACATATCAAAGGGCCATGACCTTAATCTTTCATGACATGATCCATAAGACTATGGAAGATTATGTCGACAACATATTGGAAAATCCAGAAAGAGGCAAAATCACATAGCAGCATTAAGTGCCATCTTTGGTAGACTTGAGGAATACAAGGTCTTCCTTAATCTAAAGAAATGTGTCTTCAGTGTACAATCAGGGAAGTTGTTGGGATACACCATGTCCATGAGAGGGATTCAAATAGATCCTGCCAAGGTAAAAGAAATCCTCGAGATGGAGGCAACTAAGACATTGAAATAGTTGAGAGGCTTACAAGGTAGGCTCCAGTTAATTCGTTGGTTCGTAGCCCAATTAGTGGACAAGTCAATCCCATATTCTCACCTACTCCACAAGGGGGTAGCGTACAAGTGGGATGAAAAATGTGATTAGGCCTTTAACAAGATCAAAGAGTATTTTCTCACACCTCCAGTGCTTATGCCACTAATCCCAAGAAATCCTCTAATCCTCTACATATCAGCAATAGCTGCAACTCTTGTTTCTCTCCTAGCTCAACACAATGAAAATGGACTAGAGAGGGATATCCACTACACCAGTCATACCATGGTAGGGCATGAGTTAAATTATTCCTTCATCAAAAAGGCCTGTTTAGCAATGATTTTTACCTCATATAAGTTCAGACACTACATGTTAGTACATAAAATCAAACTCATTGCCAAGATTGGCCCACTCAAGTACCTGCTTTCTAAAGAAATTCTCATAGGGAGGATGGCCAAGTGGGTCATGATCCTATCAGAATATGACATTGAGTACGTGGAATGTAAGGCCATCAAAGGGAAAGCTATTGCAGACCAACTAGTAGAAGCGCCAATGTATTCAGAGGATCCGCTAATTTTAGAGTTCCCCAATGAATCCATCTTCAACTTAAGCATAGCAGGCCACTAGAAGTTGTACTTTGATGGTTCCTACACACAACATGGATCAAGAGCTAGGGTATTTTTCATCACTCCACAGGGAGACTGCATACCAAGATCCTACAAGTTGGCATTTCCGTGCACAAACAATATCGCATAATATGAGGCCCTAACCATAGGACTCAAAATAGTGGTGTAGTGGCATATCATGGCTCTCAAGGTATATGGGGATTCATAGCTTATAATCAATCAAGTGAATGATGAGTACTAGAATAAGGACAAAAATCTAACTCCATACAAGTCTTAAGGAGTCCTTCATCAAGATCACATTCGAGCAGATACCTAGAGCAAACAATAGAGCGATAGATGCCATGGTGACAATTGGATCCCTATTGGACATCCCTCACAATGTCCCAAAGCATGAATTCCTATTAGAGTAGCTTCTCATGCCTAAATTCAAAGTACAGAAGTCAAAATTTGTGTGTGAAATCGTTGGTCCTGGTAATCCCTAGTATCACGATATATATACCTACATGCGAATAGGAGTCCTCCCAGCTAACATAAGCTCAAACCTTAAGAAAACCTTTGTCAAGAAAGCATCCTATTTTGTCATCCTAGGAGATACTGTTTACCGTAGAAGCATTGAAAGAACCCTGTTACATTGCTAAAATGCTGAAGAGGCATTGATCACCTTAACCAAGGTACATAACGACATATGTGGTTCACACTCAAGTGGTATGAACTTGGCTAAGAAATTGTTGAGGATGAGGTATTATTGGTCTACTATGGAAAGAGAAGCACATGACTATGTCAGAAGGTGTCTACAATGTTAGCAATATGGGGACCTCATCCATGCACTAGCTCAAGAGCTACACCCTATTTTCACACCTTGGCCCTTTTCATAGTGGGGGCTTGATCTCATTGGAAAAGTCACCCACACCTCATCTAGTGGCCACAAGTTTATTATTACCACCATTGAGTAATTCACAAAGTGGGTGGAAGCCATACCAATAACATACATTACTGAAAAATAGATATCAAAGTTCATCCTCAACTATTTAATATGCCGCTACGGTGTGCCACAAGCCATTATCTCAAATAAGCATTTGTGCAAGATCATGATGGAACAAAAAGTGGCAATATGATGGGTATGTGGCTGATGACTTTTTTTTACCCAAAATTGATGAAACAAAAAGGGTTTTTTAAAGAAATTCTCAGCTTTCCGTCAATATAAATTATGCTTTACTTTGAAATTAATAAGTAATTATTATTCATTTTCTATTTGAATTATGACTAAAGTCTTGATTGATAGGCTGATTGAAAAACATCTATAACTTTCAAACGATATCACATTTTTTGAATCCAAAACATGTGTCACATTCTATGCTTCACATACTATAGGATTAAAAAAATAAAAAATTGAATTTCATGAAGTTTTGACCAAGTTAAGGTGGTCAGACATATGTGTTTTTTATATTTTTTAAAATTTGTAATAAAAAATTCATAATTAATTATTTACTTGGAAAAAAATTACAAAAAAATATGCGTCACATCGGGACATGAGTCCTCTACTTATATCTAAAATATTATAAAAAAATATTATCATTTTATTATGGTTAGGGTGGTTAGACAGACACCTACTTCTTATTTTTCCCTAAAATTTAAGTACTATGCATTGAAATTTCAAATTTTCATCAAATAGATTTTATTTTTTTTAAACAAACCTATTAGTTTAGAAACTACATTCAATTTTCTATAGATTCTATTTTTACAAGTTTTTGAAATAATATAGATAAATTATTCAAATTTTTACGTCAAGTTGCCTAATTCTGATTTTTCTGAATTTTTTACCACTTAAGGGCATGTTTTTTCCATGATGATCTTGCACATACCCATAATGGGACACCATTTAAAAATCAGGATGTTTGTGACCTATGTGACAAATTCAAAATCCAGCATCGCTTTTCCACCCTGTACTATCCCCAAGGAAACGACCAAGCCAAGGCTACAAACAAGACCATCTTGAAAATACTCAAGAAAATGGTCAATGAAGCTAGTCATGATTAGCATCTCCAACTGAATCCCGCTCTCTGGGCCTATCGAACCAGTATCTGCACACCAATAGGTGCCACCCCTTTCTCCCAGGTCTATGGGTCAGAAGCCATATTACCCATTGAGATTGAGCTCCTGTCACTGAGAATATCACTACAAAATCTCATCATAGATGAGGAATATCAGGTGTCAAGACTAAACGAGATGGAATTGCTAGATGAACGATGTATGAATGCCTTAAATCATCTACAGGTCTATCTAAACCACCTCAAGTGGAACTATAACAAGAAGATCAAGAGCAGGAACTTCCAGGTCAAAGAACTTGTGCTAAAGGAGAACCAGAAGAACATCCCAAACCCAAACGAAAAGGTAAATTCGAACCCAACTGGTTGGGACAATTTTCATCACAACAAGTTACAAATCAGGGGCATATCAATTATCAACACCAGAAGGTGAGCCTCTGCAGGAGCCCATGAACAATTCCCATCTCAAAAAGTTTTATGCCTAAATCTTTCGAGGTGTAAAACCAAAAAATCAGAAAATATCCTAAAAAAATGGTCACCTTGGTGAAAACCTGGAAAACAGGCATCTTGGTGATAACAAAAAAATTAAAAAAGAAAAAAAATCAAAAAAAGGATTAAAAACAGTAAAGAGAAAAAATTGTCCTCTAGTGAAAACCACTTCGGTGGCGCTTTGGGCAAGTACCTTGGTGAAAACTAGGCAAACAGGCACCTTGTATAAATAAGCACTTTCCATCCACCAAGATCTCCGCGACTCATTCTATATCATCCATCCATCACACTTCCATCATCTATCACATTCCATATCTCCATCCATCACCCATCTACATCCGCATCATAGCTTGGTCCTGTGTTCATGTCATGATCCCTCCTCGTACTACTCGACCCATTCTCAAGGTCAGTTTGTCCTACCTATATCAAAGTAGTCTATTGCTTCACACTTGGGGGCATGTTCTCATCAGATTAGATTCGTGTAAATTCTTGAAGTATTCCTTAAAATCAATAAAACCAAAAATATCAGAAAATTAGAAAATCCAAAAACATTCAAAACACATCAAAATCCAAAAATAGGTCAAAAGACAGTCAAAAATTCAAAAAACAAAGTCATCTTGTCGAACTATGTTGTCCCTAAGCTTTGAACATAGGAAAGGTTGATCTTTGATCATCCCTCAAGACACTTAGGTTAGTCCTTTAGGAATCTGTCATAATAAACTGGCAATTTATCTGTTCATACGTCATCAATAATAGAGTATGTGTCATTCGAACTATGTGGTCTCTGCGTGTATAACGTAGGAAAGGATAATTTTTTTATTAGAGCCCTAGGCCCATAGGATAGCTCTTTAGGTTAGTCTCTTGGTCAAAATCTCAAAAAACCCCAAAACATTTGGAAAATTGAAAATCAAAAATTTGTAAAATCTTGAAAATACCAAAAACAACCTCAAAACATTTCAAAAATATCAAAAACATCCAAATATTTGAAAAATCCATCTCATCTCACTTTCACCTACAATAAAAATCACTCTTAATATATCAAACATCATCCTCAACCTTTGGTGAAATAGTCGGAAAGAAGTCTAGCAGGTTAAAAAGTGAAAACTCAAACACCAGGGTCTCAAGTCTAAGTCAGTACGTAAACAAGTTGGTCAACTCTTTGTCTCAATAGCCTATCATCCAATCAATCCCAAAGCAATCATCTGATAAAATCATGTCCTAGGATGCATCCTTCCTACAATGGAAATCAACATTAGGCATCATTGTAGTTTAGTCTTGCCTAGCGGTATTGAAGAACATTAGCTTGTTTATTTACTCAATCTTTGTCTCTTGACTTATCCTCTTGTGCCCATTTCAATGACCTCTTGATGATGTCCCAAACAAATTGATTTAGAAAGAAAGGAATGGGGAAATGATCACTATCTTTTTATTTGTTACACTTGTTGGATATTCATTTAATAGAACCTTGGTCATATGTACTTTGTTTGGGAGTAGGGAGGATGTTTTAGGTGTCTTGTTGACCACATAGGAAGGCTTTCCTTTCTATGTTTTGGTCTAAGATGTTTGGAATATATGAACTACACTTTAGATAAGGTTCCATGTGTCAGGTGTGAATAGGAGTACTCCTATCTAATTGTTGAGTCAAAGTCCATCACATTGGGTACAACGCCATCCTAGTTCTTTATACCTTGATGCATCACGCCTATGTGTGTCATCAAACATAAGGTAATTGGCCCTTTTAAAGTCCCAACTCCTTGATAAGCATATCATCATCATCATCGTCATCATCATCTTTTGACTTGTTGGAGTATATTATATTTCTTCTATCTTCTTACCACACTAACATGGTACCATGACAATTAATCACAAATCATTATTGCCAGTGCATCCATCCTACATCCATAAACCGTCAACATATTGCATAATGCATAACATATCATTTAGAAAGTATTAATCATATCACATACATTGTACTTCCATCATTGCATAATAAACCATACATGTACATTCATTACATAAGCATAAAAGGGACCATCTCATATCGCATATCTCATCAAAGCATCAATTACATAATCATATAGGCATATCATGTACATTATATACATAGACATTATTAACATCTATTGCATCATATACATACATATCATCTATTTACATCATCATAACATAGGCATCATTTCATAAACATCATACATTATTGTGTACATCATTAAATACATCATTAAATGCATTATCGCAACATATCATGTGCATCATCATAACATCCATAAAAATACATCATTGGATATCATACATGAGAAAAAAAACTAAAAAGAAAAATATTGCATCTCATACATTTTATCATCCATTCGGTACATAATATAGATCTTCTAGTCTAAGCATTCACATATCGTAACATTTGCATACATCATCATCAAAAGAGTATATAGAAAAGAAACTGAAAAAAGAAAATGCATCCATAAATCATTGCATTGCATCATCATATCATAAAAATCATACATCGCATAGTATCATCATCACATAGCATCAAATAGAATTACATTATACATAAGATAGAATCATGGAATCACACATAAACCATTGCACATAGAAAATAGGATCCATCGCATAATGCATAAATAAAGTAAGATATATCATATCATCAGATCAAATCATCTCATATATACATCATCAAATAATATACTGCCATGCTACAAAATCTGGATCAAGTGTGTATCAAATACATAAAGTACAATGGCCCACTGGGCTATAAAAAGTGAACCCATGGGGCGCAAAAGAGTCGTGTATCTGATCAAAAAATAAAGAAATGCTCTCCAGCTGCTACCTACATCCCATGTCCTGAGTTTCCCTAAGCTTTGCAGCTTGTCTGTGCTAAACAGCCTTGTCTCTCTCGAGCCTAAGGTGGTCCCTCTATGTCGTCAAGGTAGCAACCTAAGCCTGCAACTGTTGTAGCTGGGCATTCCTCTGATCAGGCAGCGGTGGAGGTCCTTGATCTCTCTATGGAAGTTGATCTGCCTATCTGTCCTGCCTCCCCTAGTCCTAATCCTGTCTCCCCTGGTCCTGATCCTGATCCTATCTCCCCTAATGCTGATCCTACCTCGACTAGTCTAGTTGTTGATCCTATGGCCCTCTATCCTAATTTGGCTATAGAGGTGGCCCACCTCCACCCTAGTCTACATCCTTGTCTCCATCCCCTTAGCCTCCCTGATCTCGACCTTGTCCTACCCTTCTACCTCTAGCCCTACGTCGTTTCGACGGTGTCCCTGACACTGTCAATTGGAGAGGTGGCCTAATCCAGTCTCTATATGCTTTTGTGGTGCCTGCATCAGCCTGACCCTGATCATAGGGCCATAGCCTAGCCACCAAATGTCTGAAAGTGTCAATGGCCTCCTATGCTAGAATGTATCGGCCCCATGAAGACTCCCTCATAGTACAGACGAATATCACCATGTACTGATCATCGAGTCTGTCCTAAGGCTCCCCAAACTATCTTTGTACTTGGTCGGGTAGGTATCACTCAATCATAGTGTGCTCACGGCCCTGCATCAACTGGTCCTGTCGAGTGAAGAAGAGCTACTGAGCATCATCGTACCATGTGGGCCACCCAAGATATGGATGCCATGTGAATACTCGCATCTCATCAAGGACTCTCCTCCAATGAGGAATCCCATGTTGTCCTATGTGTGTAAATGAAACACATCCTTTTTACTACCAAAAAACTAGATTATCTAGCTCCATATCGACGGAAAAACTCTCGGACGAAGCACTGCGATGTGCTCCCAAGCCCAGATGTGGAGAAGTGTCACTTCAGCTCTGATGGCTCTTCCATCACCATATGCAAACTCATGTAAATATTGATACAAAGAGGCCAACAGTACTAACCCTCACATAAAGCATACCCATCGCTAGACCATCAACTCCCAAGGGAGCCCCCATCCAAGACTAAAATATCAGCCCCGCTGATTTGGTGTAGCAAGACCCAATATGATGGCTTCTATAACCAAGAGAAAGGGTGACACAGTGAGCCTATAGCACTCTAATTCAATCCGGCCCTCGCAAAAGACAATCTCGTCAAGGCCCATCACATCATAGGAGGCCTCCCTCTCGGAATCCACATCATATATCACGCGCTCTCTATGGATGGGAAATCTAAGAATCTTCCACACATCCTCTTATGTGACTGTGGCCTTGCTTGTTGGAAAGTGGAAGGAGGATGTCTTGTTGTGCCATCGCTCTGCGAGTTTTGTCATCATACCCAAGTGAGTCCTCACTGGCAGTGCATAGGCAATGTACCAAAGGCCAATCATCCCTAGGTACTCCTGTAGTCACTCGTCCATACCAGCCAATCTGCCAAGTATGGAGGATCTCTGCTCATGTGAATGAAGAATCTCTAACTCCTCCTACATTAGGAAAGTCACTGTGTTAAGTTTCATAAAAAAATATGATCTTGATTTGTCTTGGCGTACCTAAAACAACATATGCATCATTGTTTGCGAGTGCGATGTAGTTTGAAAGTTCCAAACTACACCACTAAGAGTCCTAAACTCTCAAACTCCGTCATCGAGATGCAATTTGAGCACGACTTAGTTTAATCCAAAACCTAAATTTTCAAAGAGGCCCATCACGGTGCAGTTCTCATATGCAGTCCAGTTTGGAGTTTGAACCCTAAACTCCAAACTATGAGGTGACATTTTTATTTGTGATTGCGACATAGTTTGAGGTCATGTGATTCTGAAACAAAGTTTGAAGTGGCGCTATATTGGACCGTTGGGCTAAAGATAACTTCCTATGCTATTAGATGCACACGAAAATCAAGAAATGAAGTCAAGTTAAGTGGACTCACTGGTGGTCCAGTACCAAGTAACCTTTGTTACGCTCGTACTCGATCAAAGATGTGTCGGGGAAGTGGTCATTGCGCCATCTCTCACAGGGATCAGAGCTCAAATCACATAATCTCAAAGGGGCTATGTGTGCAAATGAATTGGAAGTGGCCTCCCAAGGCCTATTTAAGCCTAAAAGTTAGGGTTTTTTGACCCCATTTAGCTGTCCAGCTAGGGTTTTGGACCCCCGATCCCATTTTCACCCAATCGAGTGTCATTTTGCATTCTTTTTTTTTTTTTGCATTTTATCATGTTTTTTTGGCATCTCAGAAATTTTCTGGACCCGTTAGACACCTTGTCCTCTTTTTGTCATAAGATCACCCAAAAATCAAATTTTTTGTCTAATCTCTCGAGGGGGTAGTATATCGGCATGTTTCTTCTCACTAGGGGCAACAGTGGGGCAATTTTAAAAATTGAAGAATTTTGAACTTTGATCGAGATATGTTTATTCTTTGCACCAACACAACGAGTACTTTGCTTCAAAGAGAGGCAAAATGTAGACATGGAAAATTATACCAACACACTTGATCCTGATTACTAACACTGTTTCAACCTAAATAATCTTCTTAGCTATATCATCACCCTTCGTCCCTTAATTAAATAAAACATTATTTATCTAATTAAGTCATTCTCTCTTGTTAATTAAATAAATCAATGTCATTTAATTAACCCTCTAGTCTCTATTTAATTAAATAATCCATTTAATTGATCTATGAAGTCATTCTATTAAATTAAATCAATTTGTATTCATTTTAATCTAGCATAATCTCCCTCTTTAATTAAACATGTAGACACTAAAAAAATGTCCTAAGTCCGCGAGCGTCATTTTTCTTGGTCGTTGTCCTTCGATAATTGAATAACTTTAATTATTCAATTAGGTTTGACCGCATTCCTCTATTAATTAAATATATATATATTTTTTATTCTTCTATAATTAAATAATTGTCAAAATTATTTAATTGTGTTTCATTCCTCTCTTTTGGATAAATAATTCAAATTAATTATCCAAGTCTAATTTCCACCTCCCCCATTTAATTAAATTGATTAATTTAATTAAATGCTCCTTTTATCATTTTATCTAAATAAATAATTTGGATAAATTATTTATTTGTCATTTGTCATTTTCCTCCATTTTGAATAAATTATTTAAAATAAATTATTTATGCACCTCCACCTAGTCAAAGATGCTCTATTATAATCCCCTGTCATAACATTCATTTATGTCATAGCCTGCATGTCTTGCATGTGTGTCATAGCTGTCAGGCGTCATAGCCGTCGGCGTCATAGCTTTTCCATGCATGGCATATTCTTGGTGCATCAATTCTGGACTGTTGATCTTGGCATCTTTTCTGAGATTTAATCTCAACCATCCATTTCATAACATCTCTCTCATGCATTCTCATCCATTGATCTTGGAATCTTTCTAGAAGATTAATCTCAACTATCCATTCAAATGGTTGTCTATAAAAACAACCTTCCTTCTCCATTTTCAGCTTAACAACTAATTATCTCCAACTTTCTTGCTACCATTTGCAGGTTTTGCACAAGTATTTCAACAAATCCGAGGGAAAAGTTGCATAACAAGAAGAAGGAGAGCAAAAGAAAGAATCAACCATAATGTGGAGTGATTTCTTTTATGTTTTGCATTTTTTATTCTCTCAATTATTTATTTTCTCTTGTTGGATGTGGTTTAATAGCTTAGTAGTGTTGGTTGTCACTTTATCTATGCTATTTGATTCTCTAACCCCATTTTACATTTGGTGAACCCAACATGAACCTAACGTTTTGTAGAGAAATTTGTGTTTTTCTTTGTTTCTTTTTGTTGTTTTGTAGATTACAACCAAAAATTCATATGAAATCACGTCATCTTCTTTTGAGCATAGAAAAATGGACGTATAAAACATTTTAAATTTTTTTTGGGTTTTGTAGGCTTCGTTCACAGCTTTCCGGAACATTAAACTGTTTGAAATTTTATTACGATTTGAGAAAGTTATGGCCATTTTAGTGATCAAAGCTTTTAAGATTTAGTTGTTAAAATCCGAATTTTCTTTTGTTTATAATACTTTTTGTAGGATTTTGCAAAAAAATTTCTCGGTTTTGAAAGTCTATGTCTTAGTTTTCCATAGATATCTACTATTTAAAATTTTGTTTAGTTTTGTGAAAGTTATCACTATTTTAATTTGTTGTTTTCATTCAAGTTTTTTTTTTTGTTTACTAATCTTTTGTTTGTAGCATGTGACTTTGAAGTGGGTCTCCCAAAAACTGCTTCTTTTGGAGCAACAAAAAAATCGAGCTCTTAGTTTTTAGTTTTCTTTGATTTCTTTTTCTTAGTTTATTTTAGTCTTTTTATTTTCTAGTTTAGTTATTTACTAACTTTTAGTTTGGTTTTTAATCTCCTATTCTAACTTAATTTTTTGTAATTTTTTCATTGGTCCAAGACATTTATGAAACTACTAATTTGTGGTTTTACAGCTCCTTAGTCGAAGATTCATTTTTCAAACAAATGTGTTTGCAATTTCTAGTTTAGAAAACAGTTCCATTGGTGCATTAAAATGAACATGTGCTTGATTCTATCTGACTGTACTTGAAGGTGGTAGGTGATTATGCTCTCACCTTGTGAAAACTAGGTGATTAGAAAACCAGACCCACCTTATTTTTTTGTCACCCTCAAGACTTAGTAATCAAGTATCCTCTCCCCTTGCACTTTCGGGCAATCTTGGGTGTAAGAGAAATGGTTACTGACTCTAGAACTTGGACTTGTTCTAGTGGGAAAAAGTACTCACCCCAGGACAACTCAGATTGGTAGCACCCTGAACCCGAGGGACTTCCAGCCGGTATATAAAAGTGGATTCTTGGGGAAAGCCCAAGAATCGCGCGTATGGTTCCAACGAGATGGATCCGAAAGGGGACTCTCGCCACATGGATCATACCTTATGAACGAAATGTCTGTACTAAACACCTTTTGTTTTAGAGGCCAACCATTCTTCAGCTATTGCTTGGCATAGTGTAGGGCACAGTATCATGTCCGAAGACACTCACTACTAATCCCCTTGAGTAGAGATAGCAGTTCTTGGGAAGTCACTACCCAAAAATTCAAAGTTGGTGTGCTCGAATGACGTTAATGAGCCATGGAGGGGAGCCAATGCCACCAAACTTCTAAGCTATCCACTATCGAGAAGGAAAGGTGTTTAGCACCAATCCACGGTATATTGGTGGGCTATATCAAGTATACAAACCCTTGGCCTATTGGCCTATTAGGATTGTGTTTGTATCATGTGTGTTTGCATACACCAAAACATCGTGCTTGTCAAGTGTTTTTTTGGATTTTCAAACAGTATTCACCACATTCACAAATTTGAACACAAACAATCAACCTCAAACAAGCATCACACCTAGAAACTTGCAACATCTCAAACTTTGCAAACCTCAAAAGGTCCAACAACACAAACATCCCATGTGAACCTATCACTTAGATTTGTTGGGGTCATCATCCTTCAGTTTTGATCTTTCAATCCTTGCATTCCACCTAGTCCTTGCATATTTATGGTCCTTACATATTCATATCCCTTTCATCTTAGTTCTTTCATGTTCCTAGTCTTCCATACATAGGTCCCATTACATAGTCCTTGCATACATATACCATTCCACCTAGTTATTTCATGTTTAACCCCTTTTGTGTATCAAGACCATCTCACCTAACCTTTGCATGTTCTAAGAATTTAGCCCTTTTCATATTCATCATCGATCAAATAAAACCTTTAGCTTGCACTTAGGCTACTCTTCCTAGGTCTTGAAATCAAACTATTGGCTATCTATCACCCGCATCACTTGAGGTTCACCATCCTTGAGTTAGGGAAAGATACCATTATCCTTGAGTAGGGAAATCCTTTTGGAGTACATCATCTCCTACATACCCTCTCTTGATTATGCATTCTTGTGTCTATCCATCATAACACAAGTAAAGCCTTTACATCATAACCAACTTTGGACCTAGAGTTTCCTTTTAGCTTTTGCATTCTTAGCTTGTCATATCATACCATAGCATTTTCATATCCCATCTTAGAATCATATCCTTTTCATTTGCATCCTAGTCTTAGGTCTCATACATTACCTTGGATTGAAAATCATAACAAATCACCTATGACCCCTAGAACAAGAGCAAAAATGTTTCAAGAAGAAGGGAACCCTTGGGGAAAAGACTTTGATGGGGAAGAGCACATTAGTGTTGCAACTAGTGAAACAAGTGAAAATGATAGTGAAGAAATAACACAATCCACCATAAATGAAGCTCTCAATGATAATAGATTCACTAAACTTCTTACGGAGGTAGTCAAATGTAACCCAAAACAATACTTCAAGGCCCTTGTTGATGAAGGAATCAAAATGCCTCCTGATTTTGACATATCATTACTCACAATAAATGACCAACCTAAATCTAGTGAATCTAAGAATCCCAAAACAAACAACGATGGTAGGATCAAAGATCATAGACCCTTTTATCTACAACCTAGTTACAAGCGATCTTCAAAGACATCAAAACCTACACCTACAAATGATCCTATTTTGGATGAGCTTAGAACATTAAGACAAGAATTGGATACTCTCAAGAATAGTAAAACATCGACTCACAAGTTTTGCATTGAAGACATATGTCCTTATCCCTTTGATCCAAGCATACCAATGCCACCTTTTCCTAACCATTGGGACATACCAAAACTTGACAAATATAATGGAAAAGGAGATCCTAAGAACCACTTAAGACAATTTTGTGCCACTACCATGGAATTTGTAGTTGATGAAACATACCTTATGAGATTATTTCCTCGTAGTCTCAGAGGAGAAGCTATGGAATGGTTTTCACGATTAGCCCCGACCATCAAATCTTTTCAAGAATTGGCTGATAAATTTGTCTCCAATTATAGTTTCAATTGTGACCTTAAAGTGACCATGACAAATATTTTCAACACCAAACAAAAAAAAGGTGAATCTTTTGTGTCATTTTTACAACGATGGAGACATTTAACAAAACGATTGCATTATTCCATTCCTGAACAAGAATTGGTTGACCTCTTTTGTCAAAATTTGAACAAAGAAATTGGAAGGGAACTTCACCTCAAATGCTTGGATTCCTTTGATGAAGCCATAGAAATGGGATTTCGAATTGAACAAACCCTCATCGATGATGGAACTATTAAACTTAATAATGATAGAGATCAAAAATCGAATTCAAACAACAAGACCCCTTTTTGGGTTAAGAACAAGAATGTAGTCAATGACGGAGTTTTCAATGCAAAAACAACTAAAACATCATCACCTATTTACAATCTCAAAGGTCCATCTTCAGATAAAGGAAAATAAAAATAGAGAAGTTTCCCTAAATGAAATTTTACACCATTGGGACAATCACTTGAATCTGCATTAAAAGAACTTCTTGAAACCAATATTATAACATTACCCGAAATCAAGGAATATAATCCACAAGTCAAACCCCCATGGTGGAATGAAGATCACTTTTGCGACTATCATAGACACAAAGGACATAAGACAAATAGCTGCAATAAACTTTGACATTTAATACAAGACCTTATTGATAACGGTAAGATAGCAGTTGACGAACACACTCCTTTTGGTAACTCTAATCGCGAGGTGTTTAAAAACCCTCTCCCTAAGAATGAAAAGGATAAAGGAAAGGCTCTTGAATCTGGTGATGGTGTAAACTATACTACTACTAAGTATGATTATACCATACATAACATCAGTGAGGTTGATAATCATGTCAACACTTTCATCATAAAAGGAAAAGAACCTGATTGCAAGGTTACTACCCGCAAAGGAATTGTTACCCTTAAAGGTCCTAATGCAAAACCTGTTACACCCTCTTCACAATACAACCTCATAGAGCACTTAGGAAGAACACATGGACAAATTTCTATACTCAAGCTGCTACGCCTATCTCCTGAGCATAAAGCTATCTTAGATAAAGCGCTTGCTATTGCTATAGTTCCTACAAACCTACATGTAGATCAATTCCAAGCTATGGTGGGACACATCACCTCTCCTCATACTCTCACTTTTACGGAAAATGATGATTCATCCCTTCGACAACCACATAACACAACTTTACACATTGACGTCCTCATCCATAATGTTAAGATCAAGCGAGATTTTATAGATGGAGGAGCAGGCCTTAATATTTGTACTCAAAAATTGATCACAAAATTAGGGTTCTCTAAAAATGTAGTTGATCCAAGTAAAAAGATTACCATAAAGGCATATGATGAAGAGGAACGCTCATCTAAAGGATCGGTTACTCTACCAATTAGAATCAGCCCTGTGGTAAAGGATGTGGTTTGCCAAGTCCTTGATCTCCCACTGACCTATAATATCCTCCTTGGAAGACCTTTGATTCATGCAATGCAAGTAGTACCTTCTACATACCACCAGTGCATAAAATTCCCCCACAATGGTGTTGAAATCACAATATGAGGAGATCCAAACCCTTTCATGTATTTCCATAATCTAAGCCCTAAAACTGAAATCACAATCCCAAGCAAACGTGAAGCATTTCCTTCCAAAGCATATGTTGATCCTAAGTCCTTAAAAGCATCTTCCTCAAAATCCAATGCAGCTGAGATCAAAATATAGGTAAAAGAACAAGGAGTGGGAGAATATACCTTAAATCATGCTCTTTGCATTGGAAAACTATCTTTATCTCCCCACACCTATGGCAAACCACAAATGACTACGACCACATCAGATGCAAATACTTCAAAGATTTTTAAATCAACTACTTTCAAAAAATGGGGATCCCTTTATAATGAAACAGAAGAAGTTGATCTCCTTAAATGGTTATACAAAGATGAAGATACAAAAAAAGAACAAACTAAAATAAAGATACCTATTGAACAATATGGTAAAGGATTTGATATTATGAAACAAATGGGATATGATGGTAAAAGTCCTCTTGGCTTACAAAAACAAGGTATCTTGGAACCAATACAACCTACTCGTATGCAAAAAATCCCTGGTTAGGACATGATGCACAAAAAGATAAGACCTTGAGTACTGCGTGTGCTTCAAGTAAGGAAGTAGAGTCCTCTAATGCTACACAAACAAATGAGGAAAGTGCCATCGATGACTTCATTGAAATTTATGACTATGATAGTGTCCCTACCCCTAAACCAGATCATAATATGTATACCCTTGAATCCATTCAAAATCTTGACTCGAGTCATGATTCTTTACCCTTGGTTCACCCTGAACTCATTAATTTCGATCAGAAGGGACCATCACAACTGGATGTATTTGAAAATGATGAGGCAATCATAAACTTTCTAGGAGCATGAGAAGACACACCTCTTGAGGATCATAAAGCAGGATTCATCATAGAACTCAATAATGTGGCTTATTTTTGGGGGAGTTCCAAGCCTTTCAATTGCAAAATTATTGAAAATATAAATAGGTCTTCTAGTGAAAACTGATCTGCGGCACTATTAGACCTGACAAAAGTAAAAATAAAGGATGTATCCAAGGGTGAAAACCTCTCTAAGGCACCTGAGGATGGAGGGCTTGACACACTTCCCTTAGCAGTATATCATCAAAAATCATCTATATTGGTGGAGAAGACAGTACCAACAAATCTAGGCATAAAAGAAAAACCAAAGATAATTCATTTAGCATAATCATTAACACCTGAAGAGAGAATAGAGCATATGCAGTTCTATAAGGAAAGACAAGTTAACTTTGCATGGTCCTATGCAGATATGCCAAGACTTGATCCAGATCTAGTAATGCACCACTTGTCTTTGCCACCGGGGGAAAAACCTATAAAACAAAAGTTGAGAAAAATGCACCCACACATTGCTCTATCGGTAAAAGCTGAATTACAAATGTTGCTAGATGTGGGATTTATCAGACCTGTTGACTATGCTGATTGGATTTCAAATTTAGTACCAGTTTCAAAGCCTGATGGGGGCATCCGAGCTTGCACAGATTTTAGAGATTTAAACAAAGCTTGTCCTAAGGATGACTTCCCACTTCCAAACATTGACATGATAGTGGATTTGATAGCAGGGCACGAAATGTTATCCCTCATGGACGGTTTCTCAGGCTACAATCAGATTAAAATTTCTCCTGAAGATCAAATTAAGACAACATTCACCTATCCTTGGGGAACCTTCTTTTGGAATGTCATGCCCTTTGGGTTGAAGAACGTTGGAGCTACCTACTAATGTGCAATGACCACTATCTTCCATGACATGATGCATAACTATTTGGAAGACTATGTAGATGATTTTCTAGGAAAATCCTACACCAGAGCGAGACATCTAGAGATCATGGATAAAATTTTCACAAGATTAAAACAACACAAGGTCTGATTGAATCCAAAGAAATGTGCCTTTGGGGTAACCTCTAGTAAACTCCTTGGATACATTATATCATCTAAAGGAATTGAAGCTGATCCTACAAAAATAATGGCTATACTTGAAATGCATCTACCTAAGAATATTAGACAGTTGAGATCATTACAAGGAAAACTTCAGTCTATCTGTCGTTTTATAGCACAACTTGAAGATAAATGTCAACCCTTTCAGCATCTGTTACACAAGAATGTTTCATTTAAATGGGACGACAAGTGTGAACAAGCTTTTTAGAAAATTAAAGAATATCTGATGACACCACTAGTATTAGTACCTCCTATAGATGGCAAGCCTTTACTTCTATATATATCCACAACCACCACAACACTGGGGGCACTTTTGGCACAACATGACTCTAAAGGAAAGGAACGTGCAATCTATTACATCAGTCGTACTCTAGTGGGATACGAGCTCAATTATAGTCCTATTGAAAGAGCATGCCTTGCTATAGTTTTTGCATCACAGAAGCTGAGACATTACATGCTTACACACTAGACAAAGCTCATTGCAAAAATTGATCCTCTTAAGTACCTCTTGAATAAAGCAACACTCACAAGACGATTAGCTAAATGGGTGATGATTCTTAGCGAGTTTGATATTGAGTACATAGAAAGAAAAGCAATCAAATGACAAGCTATCACAGATCAACTCGTCGATGCTCCCATGACAGTTGATCATCCTCTTATTATAGAGTTTCCTGATGAATCAATCTTCAACATGGAATCTACACATCTGTGGACTTTATATTTTGATGGCTCCTTCACATGAGGTGGTTCTGGCGCTGAAATTCTCTTTGTCACTCCACAAGGGGATTGTATACCTAAAGCTTATAAGATACAGTTTCCATGTACCAACAATATTACAGAATATGAGGCATTACTTTCAGGGCTCTATATAGTTGTGCAATGGAAGATCCTTGAGTTGCATGTTCTTGGTGACTCTCAGCTAGTGATCAGACAAGTTAATGATGACTATAAAAAAAAAGATGAAAAATTGATTCCTTACAAGAGAATGGTGGATGACTTCAAGGGCTATTTCACATCAATCTCTTTTGAGCAGATTCCCTAAGATAACAACAGAGCTGCTGATGCAATGGCAACAATTGGTTCACTTGTAGAAATGCCAAGTAATGCCACTTACTGTGAGTTCCTAGTAGAACCTCTTTTAGAAACTGCTTACAATATACCACAATCTGAAATGATTTGTCTCATTGCTAGTCCTAATTCCCAATGGTATGGGGATATTTATACCTATCTTCGAGATAACACCTTGCCATCAAACCTATCCAATAAATCTCGTAAAACCTTTATCTGTCAAGCCTCCCGCTATGTGATCTTAGTCAATACCCTTTACCACTGAGGTCTTGATGGTACTTTACTTAGATGTCTTGAGAACGATGAGGTCAAAACTGCTTTATAAGAAGTACATGAAGGTATATGTGGGGCACATTCTAACGGTCCTACCTTAGCCAAGAAACTCTTGTGTATGGGTTATTATTGGCCTACAGTGGAAAAGGATGCCTATCAGTTTGTTTAAAAATGCAAGCAGTGTCAAAAACATGCAGACTTGATGCATGCTCCTGCACAGGAATTGCAGTCTCATGCTACACCATGTCCCTTTTATCAGTGGGGACTCGATCTCGTGGGAAAGATCCATCCACCTTCATCCAATGGTCATAAGTTCATTCTCGTTGCCACTGACTATTTCATGAAATGGATTGAAGTTGTTCCTCTCACTCATATCACTGGAAAACAAATAGCCACCTTCCTATTGAACTGCATCATCTGTCGTTATGGCATTCCTCTATCCATCATCACAGATAATGGTTGTCCATTCAAAAATTAGGATGTCCATGAACTCTGTGAGAAATTCCATATACAACATCATTTTTCCACACCTTACTACCCTCAAGGTAATGGCCAGGTTGAGGCTTCTAATAAAACCATTCTCAAAATTCTTAAAAAGACAGTCAATGAAGCTGGTCGAGATTGGCATATTCAATTGAATCCTTCACTGTGGGCTTATCGCACAAGTGTCCGCACTCCCACAGGTGCTACCCCATATGCCCTTGTCTATGGATCTGAAGCCATCTTTCCCATTGAGGTCGAGTTTCCCTCTTTGTGTGTCTCTTTGTGCAATCAAATCAGTGATGAAGAATACCGAGTTTCCTGTTTACAGGAGTTGGAACTGTTGGATGAATGAAGACAAACTGCTTTCAATCATCTTAGAGCATACCAGCAACAGATGTGTCAAAGTTATAATTAGAAAGTGAAACCACGTACATTTGAGGTTGGCGATCTTGTTCTTCATGAAAATCCTCGCACTCAACAAGACAGAGAAAAGAAGGGTAAATTTGAGCCTAACTAGTTGGGTCCATACATTATCACTATTGTGTATGGATCTGGGGCATACCAATTATCTACTCTGGAAGGTGAATTGCTTAGTGATCCCATCAACAGTATGCACATTCACAAGTTTTATACCTAAATGCTTCAAAAAATATAAAAAAAAGGGAAAACAAGTCCTGAAAAAAATACAAAAAAGGGAAAAACTCCTAACAAAAATTTTTTTAAAAAAAGGAAAAAAGAAAAAAAAGAAGAGATATCCATTCGTTCAATGGTGAAAACCACTTCGATGGCGCCTTGAGCATGTACCATGGTGAAAACTGAAAAATTGGAGCCATGTGTAGAGGCTTTGCTCCTCTTTCCTTTGGAGCTCTACTTGATCTTTTCATTCCCTTTTCATTCATCCTCCACTTCATAATGACCTTTTCACACTCACCATGGCTTGTGAATTGTTCGACATTCCCCTCGCTTGCTCGCTTTGCCACACATACTAGGTTGGTCCTATCCCTCACTAGGGCATCTCCTTAACCTTAGCTATGGGTTAAGATACTGATCATCTCATGATAAGAGAAACTACCCTCTTTGTCATCGCTCATTTATTTCCATCATAAAATGTCCGAAAAAATCTAAAAAATCATAAAATGTCCTGAAAAAAGAATCTAAAAAAAATCATAAAATGTCCAAATAATCAAAAAAAATCATAAAATCTTGAAAAAAAATCATAAAATTTCCTAAAAACTCCAAAAAATCATAAAATGTCTGAAAACTCCAAAAAATCATAAAATGTCCTAAAAATCCAAAAATCATAAAATGTCTGAAGAAATCCAAAAATCAAATATTCCAAAAATCCCAAAAAAAAAAAAATTCCAAAAAACGGTGACACTTTCAGATCACGACATAGCTTTGAACTTCAACAAAATCAAAACATGCAAGTGTTGACAATCAAGCAAACATTATAAAATATATATCAATCCACCTTTCAAATCCAACCAAACACATAAACTGTAATGAGAATCAGTTCTAGATCGAAGCAGAACCCCTATTTGTTTGTTGATCTTTGCTTATTTTATGATTTTCTCTTTGGTGACATGTCTTTTAGCTTCTTCAAGATGTCTTTGACTAGAGAGGCAAGGATGGGGCATGTTCATTTGTTTGTTGTTTGTGGATTGTTTCTTATTCACAGGGTGACTCGTCTTAGGACATGGTTGTCTAAAACCATCGAGGACCTATGAGTCTAATGTGGATGAGAGCATTCCTTGTCTGATAGTGACTTCCATGTAATAAGTATTCAGGTCATCTAAGGTTCTTATACCTAGATGCTTATACTTCATTACTAAATAAAAATGCAAATAGTATTCAAGTCATCTAGATGTTCATATTATCTAGACGCTTATACTAATTTGTGACATAATAAGCCCGATGATGATAAAAACACTTAAATATTACAAGAGGCTTCATCACCTTCATTATCTTCCATCTTGCATTTCATTTTCTTCATCTTTCTTGTTGCAAAGAAATCAATCAATTGCTTAACTCACTGATATATGTCTATTGAATCAAATCTCAAATCAATCAACCTGCTTCTTGAAATTTCAATCCATCATTGCAACACCTTGTCTTGCGTAAGCATAATTCTCAATCAGCTTAATTAGCTCAATCAGCTTCATCAACTCATCAACTTGGCTATATTGATCATTTCCATCAATTGTTCAGTTACGCCCATCAACTTTGCATTTTCATCAAAATGTACATCATTGCTTTATCACTTGCACAATACTTGGTATCTAATCACTTTCTAGACATCTATCGAGAGATTAATCTTCTTACAATTTGTTTGATCAATCTCTCGAGGGGGCATATCATTATTATCATAATCCTTACCAAGATGTCATTGGGGCATGTATCAGTTGATCAATCTTTTTCTTTGAAACAATGTGACAAGCTGCATTGTCTCAAAGAGGGGCAAAATGTAGACACTAAAAAAATGTGCTAAGTCTCTGAGCGTCATTTTACTTGGTCGTTGTCCTTCGATAATTGAATAACTTTAATTATTCAATTAGGTTTGACCGCATTCCTCTATTAATTAAATAATTTTTAATTATTTAATTAATTCACCTTCTCATCTTTATTCTATCCTGATCAATTAAAATTATTTAATTGCATCACTAATATATCCCTTTCTTCAATAATTAAATAAATCATTTTTTTTTATTCTTCTATAATTAAATAATTGCAAAATTATTTAATTGTGTTTCATTCCTCTCTTTTGGATAAATAATTCAAATTAATTATCCAGGTCTAATTTCCACCTTCCCCATTTAATTAAATTGATTAATTTAATTAAATACCCCTTTTGTCATTTTATCTAAATAAATAATTTGGATAAATTATTTATTTTCCATTTCTCATTTTCCTCCATTTTGAATAAATAATTTAAAATAAATAATTTATGCACCTCCACCTAGTCAAAGATGCTCTGTCATAATCCCCTGTCATAACATTCATTTATGTCATAGCTTGCATGTCTTGCATGTCTGTCATAGCTGTCAGGTGTCATAGCTTTCCCATGCATGGCATATTCTTGGTGCATCAATTCTGGACCGTTGATTTTGGCATCTTTTCTAAGACTTAATCTCAACCATCCATTTCGTAACATCTCTCTCATGCATTCTCATCCATTGATCTTGGAATCTTTCTAGAAGATTAATTTCAACCATCCATTCAAATGGTTGTCTATAAAAACAACCATCCTTCTCCATTTTCAACTTAACAGCTAATTATCTCCAACTTTCTTGCTACCATTTGCAGGTTTTGCACAAGTTTTTCAACAAATCTGAGGGCAAAGTTGCATAACAAGAAGGAGAGCAATAGAAAGAACCAACCATAATGGGGAGTGATTTCTTTTATGTTTTGCATTTTTTATTCTCTCCATTATTTGTTTTCTCTTGTTGGATGCGGTTTAATAGCTTAGTAGTGTTGGTTGTCACTTTATCTATGCTATTTGATTCTCTAAACCCATCTTACAAAATAAATCAAATCCTTTATTTAATTAAATCTAAATCATATTCTTCTCAACTTTGATTTAAATCAACCCAAAAATATAAATCAAATTGTCACATCATTTAATCTCCTATTATATTAATCAAATCTTGATTAATTTAATCCTAATCATCTAAATCCTCTAGATTTTTCCACTTGCACATGAAAATACATTTAAATGATTTATTAAATCTATATTTTTTTCAACATGGAATCTTTATGGGAATATTCCTCTAAGTTTGAAAATCTCTCCAAGTGGGTTTGTCCTTCCAACAAAGCATTTAACCCTCTTGCATGTCCTTGTGCATTGAGCCAAGTGGCATTTAATTCATTCTTTTCTCCCTCCAACAAGTCATCTCATGATTTTCAAATTCAACCTAATATCATTTATTGTGTACATTCATCAAAATCTGCTCAAGCTTCCTCCATTCACATCTTGACAAGTGGCACTTCCCATTCGATGTTGAATGATCCCACATTGCTTTATTTTGCTCGTTCCTCCATCTTTTCTTTCTATAAATAGAAGGATTTTCTTCTCATTTGGGATCCACAACTTAGAGCAAAGTTACTCTCTTCACATTGGGAGCTAATTTTATCCATCTTCATAGCATTTGTCATTATCTTAGCTAGGTTATTGCATATTTCACTAAGGAGCTCTTTGTTCTGCATCAACAAGTGGATCAATTTTCATCAAATCATCACAAGCTTGCAAAGGAGTTGGGAAAGTGCCAATTTTCACATCAAATTGGCACCAATTACCCCATGGGATTGAGAGTTTGCATGTTTAAATAGGATTTCATTACTTTTCTTTTATTGTTCTTCATTTTTCTTCCGATTTTGAGCATTGTAGATGAATTCCATGGGGAATCTTAGTTCTAACTTGCATTTGGATATAATATTGTGTTTTTTTTCTATGTTTGTGCAAGTCTAGGATTGGGGTTCACATATTTATATGTATCTATATGTGAATAATTTACCTTATTATGTATTGTGTATAGAACAATTGTGCAATTTTAAACATATAAATAAATAAATAAATATTTATAATCTATATTCATTTAAAAAAATTATATGATAATAGATTATCCTTTACTTTTGAAGACAAAGTCTTATTTGATCTGTGACAGATTTTGGTACCCTAAATGCTTGGTTCTCTTCCTAGGGTTTTTACCTAGAAAGAGAGATTTAGGAACCAAAATGCTTATGTACATTCAAATATGGATGTATGAAATGAGATATGATGTAAATGAACTTAACTAAATGCAATAGATTAATCTAGATGGCTGAAAACGAATGCAAAATTAAGATTTATGCTTTGTTTGAAAAGACGGTGTGATATGTAGAAATGAACTAGAAATGAATGCAAAACTTAACAAAAATGAACCACACTAAAAGAGTGCACCTAGGATCTTGATGAGGGCTGGAGAAGATATTTGGAAGGCTATTGATAATAAAATTTAGGCCTGGTGGGACTCATTCGCCAAGGATGGCGAAGCAGTCCTAGTTCTGGGTGAATGTGTCAAAGCTTGGTTCTGACAAAAGCATACTCAAAAATGTAAAAATCCAAAATTTGACCTTAGCGTGGGACTCATTCTCCAAGGTTGGTGAATGAGTCAACTTTGGCCTTTCTAAAAACTCAAAAATGGAATCTATGGCTTTCGGATTGCTCAATCTACACCTCTAGGTGTTCGGATATGAAACTGTCGAATTCAAGTCTGAAAGTAACTTTTTGTTGATGATTTCACTTAAATGATGAAGAGATGAATTGAATGACTTTACAACTTGATCTCCAATTATTCCTAAGCCTCCAAGAGTCCTAGATCTGCAAACAAGAAGACAAAAGAGAGATATGTTGATGGTTAGGGCATGGGGGTTTGCCTTGGTCAACCCCCATTTAGGTAATTAAACCAAAATGATGAAAGAGTGTAATAAAGCATATAAAATGGAAATTATTACCTTTCCATGATGAATGATCTTGAAATTTTGCAACAAAACATGTGTAATTTTCCCTTGAATGTCTTGATGAAAGCCCTAGCTTGCTTGAATTGAGATAGAAGATAGATGATTAATGAATGATGTGAATGTAAGAATGAGTTTTTATCTATAAAATAAGGATAAAAATACTTATTTATAGTCAATTTTTCCTTAGTATCCCGACTATACCTCATCACAGGCTGACATGTAGAAAAAATGAACTTAAAACCCAATTTTTCCCTCTCAAACCCTGAAAATGAATCAAAATGGGACTCATTCACCAAGGGTGGTGAATGGATCCCACCTAGATGGGACTAATTTTCCACTTATGGTGAATGATTCCCATAGGGGTCATTTTTTCTTGTTGGAATGTCGAGAAGTAAGAAAATTAAGCTTATATGATGACTATGTCGGGCATTTGGTCAAATTATGCCTCAGGATGCACAATATGGGTCAATTAAGACCTATTAGTGATGATGTAAATGTTAAATAGGGCTTGGGACACATAAATAAATGTGAAGTGTGATTAAATGCACTTTACATCACTAAAATTAGGTCCACATAGCTTAGAAGGGCACAAAAACTAATGTGAATGTATAAATCACATTACAACACTAGTTTAGCATTAAGTTTACATTAAGAACCTTCTAGATTGATGTAATAATGTTATTAAATATTTTTTATAATGTTGAATTAGGGATAAATAGGTTAATTAAGTCTAGAAAAGCATGAAATCATCTTACAAGACTTCACAACACCTTTACAAGACATTAATAAACACATGTTATTTGATTTGCAAGGGTCCAAGATCTAGTGTGGACACATAAAATGCCTCACAACACTAGATTAGGGCCTCATTAAGTCCATATAATCTCATGTCAAGTAGTGGGTCCAATTTTCTATGACACATTTAGCCCCCACTTTAGTGAGAGAAACTTGATTCCTCACACTAAAGTAGCCATTCAAGAGAGATCCACATGTATGTCAACCCCCCAAGATACAAGATCATACAAAGGCAAGGTAGAAAGAGGAATGAGATGGAAAAGATGTACTCACTCTGGGCCCACAAAACTTTGGATCATCTGTGGGGTGAGAGGGGAAAAAACATAAAGAAAAGGAAAAGAGTAATATGCTAGTTGGCATGTACTCACAAACACAAAAGTGGCTATAGGTAAAGTCATTCCGCTAGTTGGGCTTCCCGCTCAACCATGTCAAAGTTATACCCATTTGATAACTTTGACAAGGTGCCACAAAGCCAAAGAAAATGCAAATGTCAGTTTAAGTTTCATAAGAAAAATAGGATGGAACCACAAGCATGCAAGCTGTATTATGCAAGGTGGCCAAACAAATAAGATGGCTCCACAGGCATGCAAGTTGTGTTATGCAAGGTGGCCGAATGAGAATGCATTCTATAAAAATGTTCAAAGGAGTCTCGTTCAATTTATGTAAGGTCAATCACTTAGGGAACATTGTGTCTAATGCCTTCAAGAGAGGACCAATCAAAAAATATGCTAAGATAGATTTCACTTATGAAGGGCATTACACCCAATGTCACCCACAAAGTAACAAACGTATTACGTAAACGACAAGGCTATACTAAGAGGGTTGATGCAAGAAGTTGGGTACACAAAAAGCTCAAAAAGTGGAAGTGTTTTTGCTATTTTTCAGAATTTGTCACACTTGGACTAAAAATTTGAGGCACTTACACAATGAATCTTTAAAAAAGTAAATAATATGAAATTTATTAATTTGAATCTAGTTTCCAAATATCTAAATTATTCAAATACCCAAATTATAGAAATTAAATTTTGATAGGGATCTATTAAAAACACTTTTTAAAAGTCCCTTTTATTTACAATACCAAGCACATGTACAGACAACACTTTTTGACCCAAATAAAAGTATTTTGCTAATTAATTTTGGTAAAAGAGAGCTAACAATGTGAAGTTTGGTCTGGAATTTTTTTTGTAATTTTTGGTTGAATATATACTTTTTAATTAAATTTTCATTGGCCTTAATTGTTGTTTTTAAAAATCAACGTGTACAGACATCATAATTGGACCTAAACTAAACTTTTTTGACTCTTTTTTTTCATTGTGTAGATAATTTTCTGAAGTTTGATGCCATATATTTTTTTTACAGAAAACTTAACCAAATAAAGTTATTAAAAAACAAAAAAAGCCTGATATTTCAAGTTTAAGGACTAGTTTGCTTAGAAATTAATTAAAAAATAGAAAACATAATCCAATATTAATAAAAATTATATATTTAGAAAGTAGAAATCGTGTTCTCTAATGGGTTTTAATTTTATAGATTAATTCTGAAAAGAAGTCCATCAGCCATATTGTCAAAGTTGGACATTCTTCTTCAATCTGTCTTAGTTTTTTAGTTGTAGGTCAAAGGCTAAGGCTCAGATTGCCAAGCCTTTCTCGAGCCTAAAATTTGGGTTTGATGTGGTGTGGGAATTCAACTTTTAAATAACACGTACTCATTACAAAAATGTGTATGCGTTATTTAAATGAAACACGTACGCGTTTAATAACGCATACGCGTTATCTATTTACCCGTTGGGTAAAGGTAACGCGTACGCGTGAGTGGAACATAATGTGTACACGTTTTATAACGCGTACACATTTCTAATATAGTATTTTTTCCCTAATTTAAAAAATACTTGTAAAACATGATTTTCCCACAACATTCTTTTTTCTGTAATACAGTCTGAAAGTGTCATTTTCTGCGTTTTTTATTGCAAATTTGTCTTATGTAGGGCATATTCTATTTAAATTGTTGGAAGAGAAAAAGTTCAGATTGAATTTTTTGAAGTAGAATCAAGTACAAGAACTTTTTAGAAGAAGATTTGGAAAAAGAGAATTTTTGGATGTACTCATGATGTTTTTGTACTTCAAAGTTTATAGAAAAAATGATCTTCATCATACATTTAATGTGAATATTTGAAGGAGGTGGAAATTTGAAAATAAGTTTATTGAATTATTTTTTTTTGTCATCAAAAAGGGTTTGTTAACCATGGGTGATAGGAAAAGACAAAAAAAAAAAGATGTAGAAAGTTAATGACACTCGAAGAAATTTAAGAAAATAAAGATAAGGAGGAAAAAAGACAAAGGGAAAGGAGAGAAAGGATTCATCAAATGAAAGATTTGGAAGCATCTAGTTCCAAGAATGTTCAAGAGGAAGCCATGAATGATGAAATGAATGTAGATGATGAAAATGCGGAGATGGTGAATATGGAAGAGAATGCAATTACGAAGACAAACCCAACTATGCCTTCAACTTCAACTTTGAATGATATGCAAACAACTTCAGGTATGTCTTCAAATCCACCTCCCAATGATATGTAAAATGCACCTATTCAAACAATCTATCTAGGTATGTGTTCAAACCCAAGTTTTGATAATATTGATATTGTTTGTTTAGATGAAGCTAGATACACCATTCATGAGATCAATAATATTAGGGCTGAAACAAAACAAAAAAATGATGAAATTATATCTTATGAAAATGCAAATGAGAATGAAATCCCTAATATTGATGAAAATGAGAATGAAATCCCTCATATTGATGAAAATGAGAATGAAAGCCCTTTTACATTTGAAAATGAAAATGAAACCCCTTGTGTGAATGAAAATGAAACTCCTTCTATGGATGAAGGTGAAAATGTTTTTTTACAATTGAAACAGATGTGCTAGATTTAACCTTCATGGTAAAGTTTCTTCAAAAAAATTTAGAAATTATGGAAATAAAATATATAAAATGTTTTTTTAAAAAAGAAATTAGGATTCCAATGTCAACTCATGGTGCAATTGATGAGAATGTTGAAAATGAGAAAAGTGATGAAAAAATTAGGTGTTTTTGTAAAATCAAAAAAGAAAGATGATTCAATAGAACAAGTCATATCTAGTGTTGCTAATGCTCTTGATGTTATTGGTAAGAAAAGTTGATCAAAAGATAAGAATGTGGCTCATCATGCAATAACAACTTCTCTAGTTGATAAAACAACTACAAATAAAAGAATGTGTAAGGTCACCCCTTATGTGGCTAATAATATTTCAACATTCCTTTGTTTATGTTTCATTATGGGATAAATGGATAGATGCATGGTGCAATTCGTAGATGTGTTGGTGTATCAACTGTATTGGTGAATCACATGGGTTAATTCTTTCCTTGAGCTTATGAAGAAAATTTAGTTATTTTATTAAGAGAAACTTGCATAATCTTTTATGGATTGACTACCTAGGGGATTATTAGTCTTTTCACCCTCTTACATGGTTGAATTTTAATGATGTTGATGATTACTATGGAAAAAACTAATGGACTATGGATTATGTAAACTTGGAGAGATGATCAATGTAAGCTATTTAATTGTTAGTATGGAATATGCAATTGTGATTGCCTAACCAAGTTTAGGATGGTGGGTAATTCTTGTATAAATAACTTATTTTCAAGAAACAAGATATAAAAAGAAATTAGTTGAGTAAAATATGGTTACTAATGTGGTATTACACTTTAGTTTACCCACATGTACTAATGAGTCGAATGGTTGATGAAGATGCTACCTAAGCTAGGTCTTGGAGGTCTTAAGGGTTTCATAACAACAAAAGAAAGTTGTCATCAAGCATACGAGGAGGTGAGTCAAGGTAACATTATTTAAACAAGTGATCTACTTCAGGTATGTATGGGTGCATTCTTGATAATAAAAGAAATTGTTAATGATGAAATTAAGAGGGATTAGACCAATGGTCACGATTTTATTTCCTTATTTGATAATGATTTAGATTAAATGTATCAAATTATTTTTATCAAGTGAATTAAAGAAGAGACCCTAATGAGACTAGTGAAATTATACATTTATGTAATATTTAATAATATACTTATTGGATATATCTACTAATCTGTGATTGTTGTATAGGAAAATTAAAGCCAATGGGGAAGAAGGGAGAAGACACCACAACCCTGTCAAAACACTTCACTTGTTGAAGTTTATTTTGTTTGATGATTAATGTGACCTCTTTTTCTTTTTTTTTGGGATTATTGCTATTTTATTTAGTTGATATTTTCTTGGGAAATTTTATACTAAATTTAAGAGTTTACTTTAATTTTGTTTAAGAGGAAGGCATATATTTTAAGTGAGCTAAAAAATGTCTTTAAATGTTTAATGTTGTGTATATTTGCATTTTTGGAAGCCTTAAGTGTGTGCCTAGGGGTTAGACACCTTTTGGAACTCAAAAATTAAATAAAACATGAGTTTTGAACCATTTTTAATTATCATTTTAAAAAGTGACGGGATTTAAGTTTAGGGTTTGAGTTATATTTTATTTTATTCATCATTGGGGAATAAGAAAGGAGGGAAGAAAGAAAGGGGGGATTCTTTTTTCGGGGTGGAAAAGAGAAGGGTTTGGAAGAAGATCTGAGAGGAAGAAGGAGCTAGAGGGATCAGCATAGGGAGAAGCAATGAAAGAGCTAAGTTCATATACCCTTTCTTTGGTGCCATAGATAAATGGTTGTTCCTCTTTTGCTTGCTGAAATACTAGTTTTATTTTCTTTGTTTTTGTTGGATTCATGTTGCAAATGACTATGAGATTATTGGGTTTCTCTTTGGGTACAATGGGTGTTTGTTGTTTGGGTTTTTTTTGTTTAAGTGGTGGGAGTCTCAACCCAATACTTAATGGGTAAATGTTAAACTAGTGATATGAAGTTTGATTGCAGACTTATTATGATATTTTATTGTAACCTTGTTGGGAATTTCTCTTGCTATTGGGAGTTGTTTAACTGGTTTTTTTTTTAATTTATGGGTTTGGTGCCTCCTCCTTGCTCGGGGGTTGGCTAGAGCCTAGTAATGGCTTGATGATGCCAAGAAGGTTGGGTGGTGAGCTTGAACTTCTCTTCCCATTGGCACATTATTCTTGGGGTTTCAGTAGGGTCTTCCTTGGAGTTTTATGTTGAAGAATATGGCTGGAAATAGAGGTTGAAAGTCACTTGAAACAAGAAAATTTGGGTCTTCATGTTGATAAAAGAGGAGACATTGGATTTTAGAAAATTTCTCCAAACAAAAAAATTAAAAAATTAAAAAAAGAAAGAAAGGAAAAACTTGCCCATTATTTCAATGTTGCTAGTGTTTTACTGTTCTTCAAGTGTGCACATATGGGTATGCACAAGTAGTGTTTAAATAGGCATAGGAAAACTTGTTTAAGCTTCCCTCTCTATTGTACATGAATGCATTGATGAAGTGTGAGCTTGTGTAATATCATAATATCCTTGTGCTTCCTACCTACAAGGGGAAACACAAAAAAATGTGAGAATGTAAATATGATATTTGATGTATGTGTTGGAATGAATGAATTACATATATAATAAGTTTCTTTACGATATTAATATTCATTCTTGCAGAAGGTATTAGGTATAATGAGTGGAATATATGTGCTGAAAGTAAACAGACTTACATTCTTGAATCTATTGTATGATGAGCCAAATATACATAACACATTTATTATTGTTGAAAATAAAACACATCCCAATCTATATTTAATGCTGCAAACATTAAACCATGGAGGGTATGGAGTCATACTGCATTGTTACATTCTAAACTAGTTTCACCCTTTCGATGTCAATATATATAAAGAGGATTTAGAATGTCTATATAACAAATATATATATATATATATATATATATATCTTCAATATGTTTGAAACTTTAAAAAAGAAAGAAAAAAGAAGGATATATATATATATATAGATTGGTATGTAATACAAAACTATATATATAAACATTATACATCCTGTATTATAAGTATATGCTAAACATATTTTATGTTTAAAACCATATATATAAAATATATTATATATTATATATATATGATGTATATTTAAATATGTATAAATTTGATATATATGCTACATATTAAATAGATAAATAAATAAAAACTAAAATATTTAATGTTATTTTATTTAAAGAAATAAAGTAAGAAAACAAAAAAAAAATGAGATGGGGGCTGAGCTGTCCCATATTGGAGGCGCTGCCCCTCCCCTGCACAGAGCTCACGAGAAGAAAGAAAATCATAAAATAAAAAATATTTAACCTATTTTATATTGTTTAAATTTTTTAAACAACATCATTGTTGTTTGGCACATCAATAAAAATAAATATGTAAATATGGATTTTGCTATTACATACAGCATCAAAGATTACATAGGAAAATAGATAAACATATAATAGAAAAAAATTTAAAGAAAAAAAAAAGAGATTAGACAATATTGCATAAACATTGCTTCAAAACCAATAATGCAGATCCAAAAGCATGGTTGTTGTGCTGGGGAGTCTGAAATAAAAAAATAATAATAAGAATTTGTATGTCTGCAAACACCATGTCCATTAAAATGGGAGGATTAGGAAAGAAGAAAAAGAATCACTAACAAAGAAATGGTTTCCTGTAAGAGTCTCACCGAAAAGGTAAAGCTGCAAACGAAATCATAGTAGCAAAAGAAGGAATTTCAAACCAGCAAAATGGTAAAATCTGTATTGCTCCATTTCTCCCTCTATTCCCAACTTGCGAAATTAAAATAAGTGAAATGAAAAGAGAATAGCTTAAAGGAATGTCTTTATGTTTAGGGTTATGTGGATTTGCCCTGAGATCTAAGGGTTGTGAGTAACCCAATCTAATGGCTGGGAACTGTTGCACAAATAATTAGTTCAAATTTAGGATTACTTTAATTAATCTCACTTAGTTGTTATTTACTTTCTTGGTGGGGAACAATGCAACTAAGAACCCTGAAATAAATGAAAACTCAAAGCTTTGAGAAGGATTTTCTCATAATATTTTGTGCTCTCTTACAAATAAAAAAATTTAAGATTTCATTAAGTCAATTTAATCCTCAATTATAAATAGGGGAAAGTATGGTTTTGAAATTTATTTTAATTTAACTTATCATCCTCAATTATAAATAGGGGAAAATATGGTTTTGAAATTTATTTTATTTTAACTTATCTGGGGACTTAAGTAAGTAAAGTTATTAATTTTAAATTAGACTTTAAGATAATGGCATTGGTTTAAGGTGTATTCCGAATGTTTCTTTTAAAACAGTGTTTTAAGAATAATGTTATCTTCAATATAGTTCAATTGTTTTTTGAGTTCAATTATAATAAACTTTATCAATATAAATATTGGGTGACAATTAATAATGTTAATAATAGTTAGATGGTGGATTTAACAACAATGTGTTAATGTTTTCTTATTTTTATAATAATCATTTTGATGAGGATTGACCAAACAGTAATCAATGAGGGGATTATATGTCCTCAATAACAATATATGGATTGACAAATGGATATAAATCTTACTAATAACTACAACACTACTAATTCTTAATTTAAGATTGAGTGGTATTAATATTAATTAAGTGACTAAATAGCGATTAATTAGTAACAATTTAATTGCATACTCTAGTTAGTTGAATTATAATAGACTTATAATTCATAATACCAATATCTTTGATCTGTTTAATTTATCGTCCAAACATTGTTAGTACGAATTTTGGGGTATGATATATAGATATGGTAATTGATCATATCATGGTATTATCATTATAAATGGCAATGAAACTTGAAGACACAAATCAAATATCCATGTATGTGCATAATATGATTGTCTAGGCTAACATTATTTTAACAAGATGAGTAATCACTATAAAAGGAAACCATATGTGAAGATATGAAATATTTCTTTCAAATTCAAATAAGTATAATTGAAATCTAGAATAGAGAGTTGAGGTCTTTCACCTCAACGGGCTATTTCATTAAGGGACTAAAATGGAAAAGAGTGTAAGCTTTGGTTTCAACTCCAACACTTAGTGAAGCAATTACCTTAGTCAATGTGTTTAAAAAAAATGTGGTGTTTTGCGTGTTTAAAAAAAAAAAAAATGTTGGTTGTGTTGCATGTTCACATGTAAAAATTATAGGCATGACAGAATGTTAAGTAAGATTAGTAAATGTGTAAAAGTAAATCCTAGAACTTTGATAAGAGCTGTTAAAAGAAGAGAAAGTATTGAAAAGGATCCTATTAATCAATATTGGATTTTTAGTGGTAGACTCCCAAGATCAAACATGAAATTAACTAATGAAAATAAATCTTTAATTGATAAATTTCGGCATGATAATACAAGAGTATCACCTAACATTAGAGATGTCTTAAAATTAAGGGTGGGTTCCAAAATTCGTGAACCTCATCCAAAGCATCTCTTAGATATGACTCAAAATGAATTATATAAAAAAAAATTAGATGCTTCAATAATACCATTGAATATTTAAATAAGTCAAAGATCATTTTAAAAGTGTAAACCTTGGTATGTTAGAATTAATAAGTAATGAATCTCTTGCTGTTGTAAGACTCATGTACAATTTCGTTATTATTATGATATATTTCGATATATATGATGCACTTTGCATGCTAACCAAATTATGGAGGAAATTTGTGGCATTAATATGCCACCTAAGAGAATCAAAGATTATATAGCAGGTTTGTTTTGTGATCCCTCTTTAAATGGAAACTCAATTTTTTTAAAAGCATGCATTTTTGGAGAATGAAATAGATATGGTAACTTTTCATTATTAGGAGAATGTATGCATGAAAGTAGTTTAGATGAATTTGGACAACAATTAGTGGATGTAAAAATATTTTAAAAATGTTGAGTATTCTTTAAAAGATGGAAAAACTAGAAAACGTGTTGAGCTAATTGTGGAAAAAGTTAGTGTGCATGATTTCATTAATGAATTTAAAGATAAGTTTGTACCTAAATATGTTCAACACTCTCATAATGCTCATTGGCTTGATAATCAATTTCGTTTATGTAAAAACACATTCCCAATTGGAACTATATTGTCAGTTGTTGATTTTGTTGAAAATTATACTCTTGCTCCATAAGAAGAAATTCAATCACAGTATTATAATTCAATGCAAGTAGCTATATTTGTTCACATTGTTTATAGACATGTAGAAGATAGTACAAAAGATAATAGAAATTTTCAGGGAGAGTACCATTTTTATGTAAGTGATAATCGACTACATTTGAGTTTGTACAATATTGTTTTGATATATTTTATAAAAATTTAAAAGAGAGAGGAATTCAAATGCTAGAACATCTCATATGGTCAGATAATTGCATGGGTCAATTCAAAAATGCTAGAATATTTTATTGGTTATGTAGATTTCATAAGGAAAATAATATCCAACACATATGGAGTTTTTTTGAAGTTGGTCATGGTAAGGGAGAACACGATGGAGTGGGTGCATGTGTGAAAAGAGCTCTTGCTAGAGAGCAACTAAAATTTGAGGATGCTGCAAAATTTAGAGATGCACGTCCAATTGTAGATTGGTACAATACCAAATTATCTACAAGAACAAGTGAGCTTAATAATTCAATGCTTCTTTTGGTTAGTTGAAGAAAATGATATTTTTTCTCGACAAGATTGTGAAACAATTAATGGATCTACAAAATGGCATGCGTTTAAGAGTTCGAATGCAAACACATGGACAATATGGACAAGGGAGTTGGCATGCTTTTGTCAATTTTGTATTGCAGGTGATTGGGAGGAATGTGAAAATACAAAATGGGTCGAACAATGGCAACAAAGAGCCTTAACACTAACATCGACACATGTTCAACATGGAACGACAATTAAAGATAATCAAGTGTTCACATCAAATGATTATGATCGCATTTCAGATCTTGTACAAGAAGGTACATTATTTATTGAGTTAAATTTTGTATGTATGCATGTTTATATGCGAATTAAATATAATTCACTCTTTATTAAATTTTGTATTTATTTTTGCAGGACATGTGTATGTTGTTGTTGCACCTGAGGGAAATGAAGAGGAGATAAATTATTGGTTGGCTAGATGTGTTGAGAGAAACATAAGTTGGTACATCCTAGAGTGGATGATGACAACTTTGAGTATCCAACTGGTTCAGTGGTTGTTGTTGGCACATGGCTTCAAAAATATTTGATGAGAAAGAATGGCTTGCCTACATTTGAGGATTATGAAAGACACAAGAAGATTATACATTATTCACATTTGATTTTGACAACCAATATAAAACTAGTTAGATATCAAGGGAGGCCTGCTAATAAAGTTTTATGGACACTTTCAATGGATGATCATGAGACAATCCTAGATGCATTAAAAAAAAGAGAGGATGCAGATGGTATAACAGAGTAAACAAATATTGGTAAGTATATCTAGTTGTTTATATAGTTAATTGATATATATATATATATATTTGTATTTAATCATTTCCTAATTAAAGTTTTATATCATTTTTGTTTCAGGTCTCCCAAAATTAGATGCTTTACAAAAAAAGAGAGGAGATGCACTTATATTACAATGGAATTCAAATCTAGAGACAAGTAACTATATATAGTTCTAGATACATTTAATTGATAGTATAAATTCATTCTCTCAACTCCCCTTAATCCACCCTCTTGCATCCCCTTAATCCATCCTCTTAAAGGACCCTTAAGTCATATCCTCCTACATCCCCATAATCCATAATCTTGCATCCCTTAAGTCACTCTCATAATTCCCCTTAAGCCATCCTCTTAGGGCCTATTAAGTCATATCGTAAGGTTCATGGCATGCATCCCCTTAATCCACTATCTTACATCCCTTTAATCCATTCTATCAACTCCCCTTAATGCACCCTCTTACATCCCTTCAAGTCATTCTATCAACTCCCCTTAATCCACCCTCTTGCATCCCCTTAATCCTCTCTTACATCCCTTTAATTCATTTTATCAACTCCCCTTAATCCACCCTCTTGCATCCCCTTAATCCACTATCTTACATCCCTTTAATCCATTATCAACTCCCTTAATCCACCTCTTCCTTCAAGTCATTCTATCAAATCCCCTTAATCCACCCTCTTGCATCCCCTTAATCCACTCTCTTACATCCCTTTGAGTCATTTTATCAACTCCCCTTAATCCACCCTCTTACATCCCCTTAAGCCATCCTCTTAAAGGACTCTCATAATTCCCCTTAATCCACCCTCTTGCATCCCTTCAAGTCACTCTATCAACTCCCCTTAATCCACCCTCTTGCATCCCCTTAAGCCATCCTCTTACATCCCCATAATCCATAATCTTGCATCCCTTAAGACCCCCCTTAAGCTATATATCCTCTTAGGTCCCCTTAATCAATCCTATGGAAAACATCTTTTGAATTTGTATGGAATTTACTATATACTATTCTTTTCTCGCATGAATTTTTCTCTTAAATGGCTCATAAAAATTGTAGTTACTTACATCAATTATTTTTGCAAGTTCTCATCAAGTCGGTCTACGAAGTGATTGTTGAATTGAAAAATTATTTTATCAAGAAACTATGTAAATATCAATTTTTGGTCTTCACTTAAAAGTTGATATGTTTTAATTGTATCTACATGCACATATATGTTTCATCATATTATATAGTTGTAATAAACATCTTGATATACATTATATATGTTTGTTTCGATGTCACTTTTTAAATATCTTGTTCCAATTTTATAGATTATACATTTCATGTCTTGTATTTACCACATTTTATATAATTATTCAATTGTATAGATTATACATTTTATACATACAAGGAGATAGTTTTTTTGTTTATTGATTCAAATATTTTCTATCTAATTGGAAAATAGTTAAAATTACCTACCCTTAATTTATTATGAATATGATCTAAACTATTTAAGCAATGTTTTAATTTGTCACCTAACCATGTGATAAATTACATATATTCAATTTGATTCTAGATAAGAATTTATATAGTGCATGTAATACTTGAAAATTAGATAAAATATAAATATAGATATGTATGAGTGCATATAAGCATGAAAATGAACATAACACGATATCATAATTGACTGCATATATAATCATCATATTAAAGTCAACTAATATAAATAAACACAAATATGATAATAACATGTTCAAAGTAAAACTAGAGATTCTATAGTCCATAAAATGTATATGTCAAGTCCAACACATATATTTAAATAAAACTAGAGATCTATAGTCCATAAAATATAAAACCATCTAACTTTCAGGTTGATCGGTCAAATCAAGTCTCCTCTTTGTTCCATGTCGACTAGATGTACCTGCATCATGTTGTAAAAGAGTACAAGAAACTTGAAATTAGATTTAAATTTATTTAGAAATTTTGATATAATTAAACATATTTAAACTTGAAAATATAAAATTTTAGATAAAAATAAATTTAATTAAATATCTAGTAAATATAGCAAAAATGATTTCTAGTATGCATAAATTACCATATGATCATGTGAATCTATAATTGGCACATTTTCTTCAACGGGTAGCATAACTGTCACTTGAGAAGATGCAAATGTTTGATCTACTATATCCTGCATATTCCTATAAAGCAAACAATATGTGAAAACCTCGAATATATATATATATATATTTAAAAGGTTCGTAAAAATTGTATAGAAGATTTAAATTAAAGTTTACAACCTCGAATGATATGACCTCATGATCACGCACCTAAGATTGCCCATGCATAAATGTCGATGATGTCTCAAGTGCACGGCTCGCCATGGGTATCTCATGAAATTCTTGCATATAGATGTACAACAGTTTGTATAGATCATTGACACATGTGTATGTAAATGAAAAAATTAAATTAGATCTATGATGTGTATTTAATTTAAACTTAAGAAACTTTTGAAAGCACTCACCTAAACTGATGATGTCTTAGGAGCACTCACCACTGTAACTTGTGGTTGGTCAGTACTAGGTATTGTATGACCTCCCTACATCTAGATATAATATATCAATTCACACATGTGTAAAAATTCAAATTAAATTAGATATATATCCACAAAAATTATTTAATATATATTATTTCAAGTACCTATCCAAAAGGTGAGCCCAGATCTACAACACTCGACATATACACACAATGATCATATTGAGTTTCAGGCATCATGTGATCATGTGTCTACACCAAAAACTTATTGAATTAATATTATACTATATATATAATTTGATGTTATTATTTACATGAATTTTCACATTTCAAACTTGAATTAAATTTAAGTTCAAAAGATGAACATACCTATGTAGGACGATCCTCAGAATATAGTAAATTCAAGTACGACCCCATCCCAAATGCATGTGTGTCGCATGAAGTGCATGTATGTGTATCCCTATAGCCTAAGCCTCCATGCTCTCTATTGGCCACTTCAATGGCCGCGTGTGTAGTTTGCTAAGTGAGATGTCCTGAAAGTGAACTCAATTCTCCTAATGTCGATAACATGGTCTGTTGCTGAAATGTAGCAGGAAAACCAGGAGAAGGAGGAGGAAAAATAGGAGCAACTGGAGCACATCACTGAGGATCGATATGTGCTCCTAGTCTATGTTGGGGCATGCCATGCCCAACTCCCTGAAATGAACTCATATCAAAATAGTTGGGATTTTTACCGAACTCAAACTCAGCCCATAACTTTCTCAAAAATTATAAGGGCACCTCACTATTGCCATGTGGAGGATTATCAAACACCATCCACCATCTATCCCAAAAATGCACAGTTATCTACAGGTGCCTACACCATAAAATTGAAATTCATTTTTTCATGGGTGGAATGGGTTGGTTTGTTTGGGGGTTAATAAAATATTGGCACATGGCTTGTTCGGTAATTTTTAGGTCATTGATTTCTTTATATGACAATCCATCCACATAGAATTGTCTCCTCTCTTCTCTCCATTGATGGAACCTAACTAGGTCCGCATCAATAGATCGAACATTTATATCGACAATAGTTTGCATCGTAGATGCAAACCATGCGAGATGGGGAGGGACTCTAGGCTCATTTTTTATGAGATCTATATTTCCTTGAATGACAATGAGGTTTGCTTGAATATTCTCTCTTAATTGATCTTAATCAACTTCAGGAGGGGGTGGGGGGTTAGGCGGTGGAGAATGTGGAGGTGTGCTAGGGTTTTGTTCATGTGGTGGATTGTGATGTATAAGATCTATAGGAATTTCTTGATTGGGAATAAAATCCTCTAAATTAAACATTGGATCCATGTGAGCAATGATATGGCAACTACATGTTAAATAATTAAAATATATATATAAGCAAACTAATTAAATAATGCACACAATTTGAAAGTTATTTAAAAATCACATTGAACATGCACAAATTCAAAATATATTTCATTTGAAGACCATTCAATTTATAACATTATAAAATCCATAACATTAAAAATTCATAGCATGTACACACATTAAATTGAGTCCAGTGTGGGGTTGTTAATATGAAGGGTAGAAATGAAATTATGGGGTTTTATTAAAATTTATTTAATCTCATTCATTATTTTCAAATAATACTAAAGATAAGAATGAAAAATTAATAGAAGACATTGAAAGGGACACAGATATATGCTAGTGACCTAATTACAATGTAAAAAATATAAACAAAGATGAGTGACCGAGCTCTATTCACCAAATTGATCCCCTTAAGAAATGTCAAATTCCCCCTTAGGACATCGATTTACGATTTAGGGTGATAGGATGGCTTACGGGGATCTATGTGTAGTAAGGTCCTAGGACAAAATGGTCCATGGCTTAATGGAATAAAATTTGGTGGAGTTGCCTAAGGCAACCAAATTTCATTTTAAGGTCCTACAACAAAATGAATAGATATATTAAATAAGTATGACATAGAATTTAATTAAATCTAAGGACATACATTGATTTATCTAAATTTTCAAATTTCATGATAAGAGACACGAGATCTCTATAGTGGGACAAAGTAGATGAGAAGAAATTATAAGATTAACACTAACATTAAAATTTATAATCTCATTCATTGTTTTCAAAGAATACTAAAGATAAGAATGAAAAACTAATAGAATGCATTCAAAGGGACACATAGATATATGCTAGTGACCTAATTGCAATGTACAAAATAAAAAAAGATGAGCTTGAGATCTATTCACCAAAATTTGAGAAATTCTTTTATCCCCTTAAGAAATGTCATATTAGGACCCCTTAAGACATCGATTTATGATTTAGGGTGATAGGATGGCTTAAGGGGATCCATGGCTTAAGGGAATAAAATTTGGTGGAGTTTCCTAAGGCAAAAAAATTTCATTTTAAGGTCCTACAACAAAATGAATGCTAAATTAAGGTTTAGGGTTTAGATAAATAGAGATTTGATGACATGAAAACACATAGAAGACACATGAATAAATTTTTACAAGTAAATGAGAAACCCTACCACCTAAACTTAGTGCTTTGAATAAAATATGTGACATTCTAGGAATAGCTTCAATATATCAACAATTAGGAATTTTAGATTTCAATTATAAGTAAGTTGTTGAGTTATGATGGATTTTGAACCTATTTTGGACCTCTAAGCACTCTTGGATGATTTAAAAAGGAAGAGGGGATCTAAAGTGATTTAGACCCAATTTTTTTTCTAATCATATATTTTTTGAAAAATTTCTATGGCATAGACTCTTCCTTTGAATATTTATATAAATTATAGACGTGCATGGGTTTTCAAAAAAGAACCTAACTACCACTAAGTGAGGAATCAATTGATCAATTCAATAAATAAATAATCTTAGAAAATAAACCTTTGGTTATAGAATTGACTTGCATTTATGAATCATCTATCAAGTTTTTCAAAAAAGTAATTTGAATTTTCTAAATTGAAATGTTCATGCTACAAGTTAGCTTTCATACACTAGTTTAGAGAAAGTACAACATTTAGTTTTCCTAATCTAGAACAATGCCACTATACATGAGAGTTAAAATAGGAATTAGATTACACACAACCTATAGATCTTATGAATAACATCCTATAAATTAAGGCTTAAGTATGATCATAATGCATCCTTACATAATTCAAAAAGGATCCCATCCAAATAAAAGAAATGGGTAGAAATCATTCATGCTTCACATTTTAATATTTATTTGATTTAATAACATTTATGTGTCTAGCTCTATCCATATTGCACATAGTCTAGATTAACAAGTATGACTTGCATTTCTATGTTTTTTTAAGAGAATACATCATACACTATATAAGCTAACAACATTGATATAGAGTGATTACATGCTCATATCAACTAGCATCATGATATATGAACTTATTAAATCAAGCACATAGTTTCACATGAGGTACATTATTTTACTTCACTAGTACACTTTCTCAAGTTAAATTATACAATCGTGAAGTTTTCTAAGATAAAATTAGAAATCAAATTTATATTATGTGAACATATTATAATTAAATCAATTTATTGGTTAATATATAGATCTATGCATCGATTGTTTGTACCTCCTTTATTAGTCAATTATGAATTTCATTGGTAGTTGTGTGGATCACCAACGACATACCAAAGTGTACCTAACCTATGGACTATAATTTGTGATCCCTCCCTACATGTTATGTCATCAAATCTTACTACACATCCTTATTTTACCTATTCTATTATATCACATGCCCCTAATCTTGAATTTTTCATCACTTCCACCCTAAATAAACTAAGAACCATGAGTGAGAGTGAAAATTATATAAAGAAGGTTATGTCAAATATAAAATGTAATCTAAACCTCCTTAAGGAGCCCTAATTTAGGGTTTTAGGTTTACATTTTAGGGTAAATAACCCATTTTAGGTTTACGTAAATTAGGGTAAATAGGGTTTTAGGTTTACGTTTTAGGGTTTAAGTCCAAGGATTAACCTATGTAAATTAGTTTTTAGGGACCTATGTAAATTTTGTAACCTAGGGTTTCTAGGGTTTTGATTTCTAAGTTAAATGTGTCCAATTTAGGTTTAGTTTTTATGGATTTCAATTTACAATTTAAATTTCTTTGCTTCGTTGACGTTTTTGGTTTTTTAAATGCAATTAAAAACTATAAAACATTAAACTAAAACACACTAAACAAACAAAAATTGAATACTAATTACAAAACAAAAAAACAAGATATAAAGCAAAAAAAAGGAAGAATTCAACCAACTTGGAGGTCAATGAGGTCAGTTGTGTCGATGGGAGGAGGTGGCAGTCAAATTTTTCTTCAATCAAGGCCTTTCAAACATGTACATGATCTCCTCTGTTCTTCTTTGGTGTGGACTAAAATGGTGATAAAATGAAATATAGTCGCTTATTAAAAAAAATACTTTCACAAACCACGTACACATTCTGAAATGCGTATACGTTCTAAACATGTACGTATTTCATAATGCGTACGTGTTTCGGTTAGCATACCCGAAGCTGAATACGTACGCGTTTGGATTCAAGTTCTGGTACCTGATCCGTAACGCGTACGCATTTTTTTGAAAACATATATGCGTTTCTTGTGAAACTTTTTGTTTTGCCCAAAATTTACCCTCTTCGTGTACCCAACTTCTTGCTTTTACCCAAGAAGCATGAATGCAAATGAAATAATGGTAATGTATGCCCCCCACTTTAAAGCGGTTGCTAACACCCTTTGCTATGAGCAATTGATTTAAAGTAGAAGAGGACATGAGAGCTTACCCAAAAATCCCTATGCCAAGTCATATGTTTTTGATAATTTGTGTCATGAAAGAGAGAAGTATGTCACATGTGAGTCAATCTTAAGACATGCCATTCACATCTCAAGCTTGGTCTTTATATGCTCATGAAAGGTTAACAATTAGCCAAAAGAGATAATGGAAAGTGACATACGGGGATAAGGCTTACTAACCCTTTTCCCCCCACTTAATGTTGGACAAAGGTGAGCCTAAAGTGGATGACGGTATGCTACCCCTTGTGATGGATGCAAGACATGCAATAGTGAGAATGGAATTATCCTATACAACTATTACATGGCAAGGAGCAACAAGTAAGGTTATTTATGTGAATAAGAGGGAATATTGGAAGAATCTTGTGTGATAGTATTGATGTTGAGTGAAGGGTTGTTAATCTCGATTAGACTACAATATCCAATACCATGAGTCATTTGTTGTGTATTAAGCTCTATAGGGTTGCAGATACCTTACCCTCTAGCACCACAACCTTTACCATTATACCCAAGTTGTTTCATAAACTAATAACCTTTTCCATAAAGCTTTTCCAGGGCTTTGGAATCAGGAGGTTGTTCATTATTGTGTTCATCTGGTGTTATTGTGGAGTTTGTGGCATTGTCTAAAGTGGTTGAGGTGGATGCTTGTGAAAGGTTAAATCTAAATTTTGTGTTAACATAATTGTTGGTTGTTGTGGTTTCTCGTCTTTGAGTATGTGTTCGCCCATAAACGAGGGTTTGAAGTCTAAGGATCCCCAATCATCACCAAATAAGTTAGATAGCAATTCCTCATTGTTGTGTGCAATTGTAAGAGGATCTATGTTGGATGTTGGAATCAATGTTGTGAGAGGACTTGTGGCTCCTTTTTCAAGGTTCAAGCAACTTTCAGGATTAGGATCAATTTCAATTTGATATATATGATTGTTATAAATGTACTTCATGATATGGTGGAGAGTTGAAGGGACTACATTCATCTAATGAATCCATGGTCTGCCTAGAAGAAGATTATATGAAATTTCATAAGGCATGACATGGATAGGAGTTTGCAAAGTGACCACTCCAACCGTAATAGGTAAAGCGATGACCCCTAATGACTGCTTTGTTATATTATCAAATCATCAAATAGAAATGGAATTAGGTTTTATTTGTGATCTATCCACTTTCAATCGATCAAGAAGGCTCACACTACACACATTAAGGGAAAAACCATTATCTATAAGAGTACACTTGATACCTGTGTGATGAAATTGAGCAATGATCATAAAGGCATCATGTTGTTTTTGTAACTCCAAAGGAGGGAGCTCATGTTGGTGAAAAGTAATATCGAGACTATGTTTTGGAACAATAGCTACTACATCATTTGGAATGGTTCTAGAAGAGATTGTTATTTGTTGTAAAGTGTTTCAAATAGTGGTGTTGTAACTTGGTGATGTTTGAAGTAAATCTTAAAGGGAAATTTTGGCAGGAGTATTCTTTAATTGTTCAACAATATCATACTCCTTTGTGGGTGGGAGGTAACGAGGAGCACTAGGTGGATTAGGTAAAGGTAAAGGGGTTGGGGTTGGCTATGGAGATTATGGATTATTTCGAGTGTTATATGTATGAGAAACACTATCATCACTAGATTGTTGTGATACATTGGTGTCAGGTTGATTAGAAGGATGAAGCGAATTTGAGGGTGGGTAGAGAACAAGTTTAGTTTTATTGGAAGGATGAAGCAAATGTGAAGGTGGGTAAAGGGTAATTTTAGATTTATTAGAAGGATGAAGCGGATGCAAAGGTGGGTAAAGGATAAGTTTAGGTTTAGTGTAGTGAGATTGAATATTATTAACATCATTTAAGTGAAGTTCTTCATTGTCTTTGAAGGGCATGTTATATGTGTTGTGTATCATAATATCGTCCCTAAAAAGATAGTTCATAGGAGAACAACAAACCACATGTTCGTGACAAGCAAGGTTTGGTTCATCCAAAATAACTTCATCATAACTAAGGGGGTTATTAGTGGTTGATTGTGTTTGATTATTGATAGTGGGGAAACTAGGGGAAGATTGTATTTGATTGTTGGTTGTTTCTAATGTCATAGTCTCTCGTTCCATGTTGTCTACCATACTAGGAGAGTGTTTAATATGTTCATCGAAGGTTGAAATTGGCAAAGTAGCTGCATCACAAGTATGAGGAGAATCAATGAAGGAATTTTTTTGCTCAATAAATTTTTTTGGAGGCGAAAGAGGATAACTAAAATTCTCATAACTCTTAGTGGTTATGTTGTCACAACTAGGAGAGACACTAGGAGAAGAACAAATGCCTTGTTTTGTAATGTCTTCCAAAATAGGAAAGGTAGGGAAAGGATCATAAAGAGGGTTGTTATAGGCTTTGAAGATTTGATTATTTAAGACCAATCTATCATCCTCATCATTTACAATCCCATGTTCCTCAAAGTTATCCACACAATGGAAATTAGGGAGGGTGATGTTTAAGAATGTGTCTATGATTTCATTTTCTTGTGGTAAAATATCTTCCCAAAGGGGATGAGAAGAAGGACAAACAAGATCCTCATGATTCTCAAAAATTGTGTCTTCTTTCACCAAGATACCTTCATCACTAAAAGGAGAGGTATATGGAGAATTACAATCATGATCATTATAAGCATCTATGTTTGTATGTTCTTCTAACACACCATCCACACAAATAGGAGATATAGGAGGGAATGCAAGTTTAAGAGAAGCATTAACACTTTCATTCTCTCATGCTAAGAAGCTCTCATAATATTGACATGTAGTGAAGGAATGAAAATCATGCTCATTAACTAACATTTTGAAATAACAATCTATGCTAACTCAAAATGCAAAATAAAAGGCTAAAATAAAATGCAATTTTCAAAGAACAATTGTCTGATTATGCAGTAGAATAATATGAGAATGCAAATGTGAAAGTTAAACTATGCATGAAATGAGCTTATTTAGGCTAGTTTTGATGAAATGCATGATACAAAAATGTAACTAACTAATATATGCAAGTTAAGGCACCAAACAGAAGCCTAAAAACAAGATTTTGAATTATGTAAAGTGTTGTTTCAGATGTCAGAAGGGACTAATTCGCCCAGGGTGGCGAATGAGTCCTAGTATGGACTTTTTTCAAAAATTTCAAAAATTTCAAACTAATTTTAATGTTTTCAGAATGCTAAGATGCAAAACTAAGTTAAGGATGTAGAATTGTAGAACTTTTCAATGATTAAAGATGCAACAATGCAACCTATTATGCACTTTTTATGAAGGCCAAAATTTAACACCTAGGATACAAAGGAGTCATGAGAACCCTAATGCAAGCTAGATCTATGATGAAAGACTCCAAAATCATATAAGAAAGTGTTTGAAAAGGTGGGTTCACCAAAATATGACAGATTTTGATACCCTAAATGCTTGGTTCTCTTCCTAGGGTTTTTCACCTAGAAAGAGAGATTTAGGAACCAAAATGCTTATGTACATTCAAATAGGGATGTATGCAATGAGATATGATGTTTAAATGAACTTAACTAAATGCAATATATTAATCTAGATGACTGAAAATGAATGCAAAACTAAGATTTATGCTTTTTTTTGAAAACATAGTGTGATGCAAAAATGAACTAGAAATGAATGCAAAACTTAACAAGAATGAATCAAACTAAAAGAGTGTACCTGGGATCTTGATGAGGGTTGGAGAAAACATCTGGAAGGCTGCTAATACTAAAATTTAGGCCTGGTGAGACTCATTTTCCAAGCATGGTGAATCAGTCCCAGTTTTGGGTGACTATACCGAAGCCCGTTTCTAACAAAAGGGTACTCAAAAATGTAAAAATCCAAATTTTGACCTTAGGTTGGGACTCATTCACCAAGGGTGGCGAATGAGTCCACTTTGGACTTTTTGAAAACTCAAAAAAGGAATATGTGGCTTTCAGATTGCTCAATTTGCACCTCGAGGTGTCCGGATCTGAAACTGTCGAATTTGGGTCTGAAAGTAACTTTTTGTTGATGATTTGACTTGAATGATGAAGAGATGAATTGAATGAATTTACAACTTGATCTCCAATGATTTCTAGGCCTCCAAGAGTCCTATGTCTGCATACAACAAGATAAAATCGAGATATGTTGAAGGTTAGGGCATGGGGGTTTGCCTTGGTCAAACCCCATTTAGGTAATTAAACCAAAATGATGAAATAATCTTATAAAGCATATAGAATGGAAGTGATTACCTTTCCATGATGAATGATCTTGAAATTCTGCAGCAAAACATGTATAATCTGCCCTTGAATGTCTTGATGAAAGCCCTAGCTTGCTTGAATTGAGGAAGAAGATAGATGATGAATGAATGATGTGAATGTAAGAATGAGTTGTTATCTATAAAAAGAGGAAAAAAATATTTATTTATAGTCAATTGTGCCTTAGTATCTCGGCTATACCTCATCATAGGCCGACATGTAGAAAAAAAGAACTTAAAACCCAATTTTTCCCACTCAAACATTGAAAATGACTCAAAATGGGACTCATTTGCCAAGGGTGGTGAATAGGTCCCACCTAGATGGGACTAATTTTCCACTTATGGTGAATGAGTCCCACAAGGTCATTTTTTCTTGTTGGAAGTAAGAAAATTAAGCTTATATGATGACTATGTCGGGCATTTGATCAAATTATGCCTCGGGATGCACAATATGGATCAATTAAGACCTATTAGTGATGATGTAAATGCTAAATAGGGCTTGGGACACATAAATCAATGTGAAAGTGTGATTAAATTCACTTTACAACACTAAAATTAGGTCCACATAGCCTAGAAGGGCACAAAAACCAATGTGAATGTATAAATCACATTATAACACTAGTTTAGCATTAATTTTACATTAAGAACCTTTTAGATTGATGTAATAATGTTATTAAATATGCTAAATTATAATGTTGAATTAGGAAGAAATAAGTTAATTAAGTCTAGAAAAGCATGAAATCATCTTACAAGACTTCACAACACCTTTACAAGACGTTAATAAACACATGTTATTTGATTTGCAAGCAAGGGTCCAAGACCTAGTGTGGACACATAAAATGCCTCACAACACTAGATTAGGGCGTCATTAAGTCCATATAATCTCATTTCAAGCAGCGGGTCCAATTTTCTACGACACACGATCAAATAAGATGTTAGGGATGGATGTGTATAAATATAAGTTACGTATATATGTTAGGTGTTTGCAAGCTTGTAATTGGGCATATGCATATATATATATATTGTGTAAACGGATTATTTTATTTAAAATAAGAGATTATTAAATTTGGATTAAGTTGAATATTTTGTAACTTGTCATGTAACCTTTGTAACTCACTTTAGAATCTATTCTTTTATTGTGGCTTGAATTGTTATGTGAAGGGTATGTGTATGATCATGATGGGCCAAAAAGTGGCAATATGATGGGTATGTGGCTGGCAACTTTTTTTTACCCAAAATTGATGAAATGAAAAGGGTTTTTAAAGGAGATTCTCAGTTTTCCACCAATATAAATTATGCTTTACTTTGAATTTAATAAGTAATTATTATTCATTTTCTATTCAAATTATGACTAAAGTCCTGATTGATAGGCTGATTGAAAACCATCTATAGCATTCAAACGGTATCACATTTTTTTGAATCCAAAACATGTGTCACATTCTATGTTTCACATACTATAGGATTAAAAAAAGAAAAATTGAATTTCATGAAGTTTTGACCAAGTTAAGGTGGTCAGACATACATTTTTATATTTTTTAAAATTGTAATAAAAAATTCATAATTAATTATTTACTTGAAAACAAATTACAAAAAAATGTGCATCACATTACATGAGTCCTCTACTTGTATCCAAAATATTGTAAAAAAATATTATCATTTTATTGTGGTTAGGGTGGTCAGACAAACACCTACTTCTTATTTTTTCCCTGAAATTTAAGTACTACTGCATTGAAATTTCAAATTTTCACCAAATAGATTTTTTTTAAAATAACTCTGATTTTTCTAATTTTTTTGCTACTTAAGGGCCTATTTTTTCCATGATGATCCTGCACATACCCTGAAGTGAAATGAATCATTTTTGAGTGGGTAATGTTAGTATGTTTTGTTCAAATGGTTATATCATCTTGTAAATTAAACATATTTATGCCTTTTCAAGAATGATAGATTGTAGTGTGCAATGAAATTTGATAGTAATATCCTCATGGGCTTGGTTAATTGATTGTTGGTGACTTGCTTAAGTGGTTGGATCACTTGATCTGTTGCTTGCATTGTATGTGTGTTGATTGATTAAATTTAGTTGTCTTTGGGTTATTGATTTAATTGGAGCCCCTTATGTAATGTGGTTAATGAAAGTCTTCCAGAGGCTTGAGGGAATTCTTTTCTTGATGGAGTTTATAATGAGCCATGGTAATGGTTGGTTTTGCATTGATGTGTATGTGATGTTCCTTAACCTTGCACGGTATGTTCACCTATGTGGTTGGAATCTTCTGAGCGGGAAGGGTTATGCCTCGTCATGTTATTTATCTTAACAATATTTTGTGATTGTACACGTTGGATTTACTCTTGTGGATTTCATTTAGATCTCCTAGTGGTTTATAGGGGAGTGGCTCTCAATGGGGGTTCAATGCCCAAAGTGGCAGGTCCAGGGTAACTCATTGAGAGTTTAATCAAGTGATAATCTAATCTAATTAATTAGGGGGTTTGGGTAGTATCTCACATTATTTCATATAATGTAGCCTCACTCTTGGCTCAAGTGCTTGTTTAGGCTTGGGATGAGTGGGAAGGCCTGGAATGGCAAGGTCAACTACCTAGACTGACTGGAAGGTATGTTGATCCCACATAACGTCCATGGGGGTGTGACGGCTGGTAGAGGTGGCTAGGTAGTTCGATAGCCTAGGAAGGTTACACCAGGGTAACCCACAACAACCTATGTGATGACACTCCTCTTATGACAATCTAGTATTCCCTTGTTTCTTGTCTCCCTTGGATGTTTGAGTGCCTCTGGAAGTGGAGTTACTATCATGTGTTGTTGTACTGTGATTATACATTGGAGTTATGTTAGTCTTTGTGTCATCATTTGTCTCTTGGATTTTGTGGTGGAACCTTATGCTATCTCCTAGCACAGGGGGTGGACCTTAAGGTTCCACATGGTTGGGTGGAACATGCTATGCACTCTATTGGGTTCCCTCACTTGTTTGTGTTCATGGTGATTGCTCCTGGATTTGAAGACTTCTTCTCTATCCTAGTTCATGTGGAGTATCTTCATGTATTTGTATTGCTCTGTTGTTCAACTGTATCATGCATTATTCTCCTGATGTATAAATGTAGTGATGCAATTATTGTAACTATATGTAAACACTTTGTTGTAATGGTGAATGTAATGAATGTTGTTGACAATTTTATGATCCTTAATGTTATTATATTATTGATCGTGTAATAGATACCTCATAGTAATTGATCTTGTAAATGTGATGGTTAAACATACTTTCTTATTGTAGATGGAATCTAATTAATGTGATGACTTCTAGTTCTTGCTCATCTAGCTTATGGGAATTGAGTAGCATAGTCACAAACCTTAGAGGGCTTAGGATTGATTTGTGTTAACATTTCATTTGCAATTGTGTGAATATATCACTTTAAAAAAAAATTGTCTCATTCTAGGTGAGTTAGTGTGTTTTCCTCTAAGGTTTCATGGCGGGCCATTACACATATGATGCCTTGCTTATAAAGGAAAGTTGTGAGATATGATTAAACAAGATCATGACATGTGTCTTAATCCTATACAATGGGACAACTACCTCAACAACTATTAAATGACTTAGGACATAAGCATTAAATGCTAAGAGATAAGATAAGATCTAGTGACAACTAACACTAGAACTAGAAAGATTCCCTCTTAGGACCAAAGTGGACTTAACATGTAAAGATGGCCTAGATAGGTAAAACACCTATTTACACCAACAATTTTTTATTGTCTAAATTCTAACTTTTTGTTTATCCAAATTGAAGTATCTATAGATGGTATCCAAATTTAAACATCTAATGAATTTGGAAAAAAATCAAATACATTAGAAAATTTAATAAAATACTTGGCTTGATTCAACAACCTTACCTAATATCTTGAACAATTTGTTGCACTTGTTATTTATTTGAATTGTTGATAACATTATTGCCCCTTTCACCTTGGTTTACAACTAGTAATATGCTTTCTAATTCTTTAGAAAAAGATGAAATGAATTCTTTAGTTGCAAAATGTACCCCCTTTGAGGAAATAAAAATAAAAATTAATATTCATTATGATTAAACGCCACAAAATAATTGAGAATTACTAAGAAAATAGCTCACAAGTCATAACGAATTAAAAAATAAAATAAGGATAGAGAATTAGATATGCTACATAATTTAATTACACTATCTAGAACTTCTGTCAAACCAACGAAATCAACTTTGAGTGCCTTTTTCGCTAGCATCCATGAGAATCCACTATTTTGCAAAGGTATGTCAACAAAGATCATAGTAGATAGCTATTTGAATCCATAGAGCAAGAGACTTTTGCATAAATAATTCATTTACACAAACTATATATATATATAATTCATTTGTAGATGCAACAAAAAACTTGCAAATAACACACAAAAAACATGGAAGCTTATTTTATTGACAAAACATTGTGTACCAGCTTTAGTGTAGCCTCTACAATTATTCAAGGAGAAGATTTATCACAAGAAGAAGATGCAACACTCATCACAACATATATATAGTCAACATTTGTACCTAACACTTATTGAGTGAGTGTGTACAATGTTACCATGTCTATTAATGGCACTTATTTATTGAGTGTAAAAAATGTTACCACGACAGTCAATGTTTGTATTATTTATTGAGTGTGGGAAATGTTACCACAACACTCAATGTTTGTACTTATTTATTGAGCATGGAAAATGTTACCATGCCTACTCAATGCAATAAAAGTTTATTCAATGTTTCTACTTAATAGATATTTATTAAGGATAAAATATTTTACCAACTATTTACCTGTCCGAGTAGTATTTTTTGTAAACTAAATTTTAGTTATAATATTAAACATGTTACAAGTGTAACTTATTTGTCCTCATTCAATCTGCTTTGAAGACTTGAATGAAAGAAGTTCAACACATGTAAATGTGGCCTATAAAATCCATTGTTATATTAATAATATGAAATAAAAATAATAGACTTTGAAAACAATAATTTAATACAATAGAATAAATGCATATATATAAAAATAAAATAATTTAATTTTGATTAATCAGAAAAATAAATAAATAACATTTTAAAATTATTAAATCACGAAAATAATTTAAATCATGAAAAATAGTTTAAATCAAGAGAATAGTTTTAATTGTAGCTTTATTTTTAAATTTTGTATTATGATTGATTTCCCACGTAAAAAAAAATTGCATCCCAAAATGCATGAATAATCTTATCTCCAACGAGAACTAATAATGAAATATTAAAACATCATGTTAACATTTCTTTTTTTAAATAATTAGAAGTCGATTCTCATTTCTAAACATAAAAATTCCCAATACTCAACACACATTTTCAAGGCACACTTTGCCACCATACATGAAACATCCATTGGTATCAAGTACTCAATTATTGCACAAACAATTAGGGGAGAGGACTCAATAATTGAGCACCCTGACTTTGCGCTTCTAATTATTCTGTGGAAATTTCAAATCACTCCCAATTTTTTACAACTTGGCAAGTCCCTTGCTTATAACTTCCGTTTCAGGGCAACATTAAATATAATGCCACATCAGCGTGCTTTTTGTCAAGATGTAGTTGACCAATACTTATACATTAATATCATGAATAATTGAACGCTGATGTGACATCATTACTTTTTAGATAAAAAAAAAAAACACTTTCTACTGCCTCGTTCAGAACAAACGAAATTACTTGCTTAATCGTTATCACGTGAACTAGCAGTTGACGGGAGGAGTGGGAAATAAATGTCACGTGACATAAAGTTGGGAAGATCGGGGGAAATCTGTGACCTACTTTGCTCAGTCAATTCGTGATCTGTCTCGATTGCCCCCATAAACATGAAGTCAAGTCAAGTTGCATAAGGACTTGGAAATAGTCGGTTGCCCACATGGAATCAGGCATCGTGATTTTGGACATTTGTTCTCCACTTTTCTAACGTAACAACCACGGCGTGGGTCCCACATCGGGCGAAAGTTCCCCTGTTACAGCATTGACACGGCGATAGACAATATCCGCTTTCATGGCAGGAAAATAATTACAAGGAGCGGGACATCTATTCTAGAATACAAGGAAGCTTCCTCGGTTAGGTTTTCGAGGAACTCCTCTAAAAGGCCTGGCAGGCCCTGCTAAACTGTCTTCGGATTTGTTCCCCTTGGAAATGGGAGAGGAAATTAATCAGTCACATATGCAATAGTACTTGAGCGTCTTAATTATTCATTTTTCATTGAGGTTTAAGTATCTTCCAACAAGATATTAAATATGGCGTGAGCTCTCTTCTTAGATCTTTCATATTCTCTTCAATAAACCATTTTTCAATTCTTTAATAATTTGAAGTTTAGTTATCTTACCAACTTCAATCTTAAAATACATATATAAGTACATTGTCATTTTGTTGGTTATTCTTAAACATCAAATGATTTATCAAAGATAATTTTTTCTAATAAAAATATGACAATTATTCATCACTTTTTGTTATGGATGAGATGTAAAATTACTATAAATTGAATATTTGATGTTTAAGAAGAGTCCATATCATTTTGATATTATGAAAATCAGGAATTAAAAGGCTTGAACACTCTTTGACAAATAGGTCATAAAGGTAGATATTTCAAGTCTTATGAGGAGTGAGACTAAAGTCAAATAAGCAAACATGAACATAGTCTAAAACAAAGGACTAGAGAGGAATACAAAGCACAATAAGTAGACAACTTAGAGTCATGATAATAGAACAACACAAAAGATAAAGAGGCTAGTGGTCTACTAACTTCTATAGACTACTAGTTGTTTACCATTCAGTTCTAATAAAATCAAGTTTCGTCATGAAGGAGACCTACTTAAAAACTTTTTACTTGTCATTAAATTTTTCCTTCAAAATATTGGCATTTTTCTCTATGAATTTAGCCCTAGTTCTTTTGGTTAGACCTTGTAGCATCTTCCCTTTTTTGTGAAGCTCAAACTATAGGACATAAATTATAGTGGCCAATTTTTTTACCATTTCTCTATTGAATTCCACAGCTTCATTAAAGTTATTTCTCATTTCTTTATGATTTTTTCTTAATTCCTCCATGCTCTAGTCAAGATTCTTTCCCTTTTTGAACTTTGCAACAAACTTTACCACCTCCAAAATTCCTTTGCCCACCTTGTCACTTTTCTAGCCTTTAGCACATTTGTGAATTCATTTAAATCTTGCATGTTTACTTGGTTGTTATTTGTTGGATGAGCATTCATTTTAGAACAGTATTGTGTAATTAAAGGTTTTCTTTTAGTTTACCCAATTTCTCCTTCATGATAGAACAATCTCGGAAATTTTCTTTAAAAGTTCTTTTAGAGTTTGGGGATTTATAGCCTCTTGGGGTCCACTTTTTCAAGGGTGTTAGAAGTAGAATGCTCCACTTAAGAGATGCTTGCTTTATCAAGGGACATGAAAGAGGTGGGGCTCAAGGTAACCCATCCTTTTTTGGCTTAATCATGGGGTTGATTGTATGAGTCTCCTTGAAACTATTAGGTGATCTATATCAGTGTAGCTAGATGTTCTAGAGCTAGCCTTGCCAATGGTAAGTTTCCTTATATAAATGAATTTGAGGACAAGAAAAGTGTGAGGGTTCCAACTACAAAGAGGACATAATAATGTTCACTACCTAGGTGGTATGCTTTTCCAAGTCATAGAGACCTTAGGTTTACTTTTTGAAGGTCCTGTAAAACACTCATGGGGGGGCCAAAGAGGGATCATAAATTATAACTTGACAAAAGGGATGGGAAGGGTTCAAGCTAATTGAAATCTATATAAATAGTATATGAGCCCTTGGTGAAAGGGGAAATCATTTTTCCCATTAAAACCTTATCAATTAACTGCTTAAGAGAACTGCAATTCCAATAAGGAAAGTTCATTTTAATGTCATGTCTTAAGTGATTTAACATGGGAAACAAGTAAGAGTAGAACCTTTCAAATCCTCCTTCTAGCATGATATGGCACATTAGGGTCCTTGTGACATCTTTCCAACACCCAAGAAGACCACCCATTTTGAAGCCATTTTGGATTCTATTGAATTTCTCTCTTGGCCTCAAGAATTTGTTCATCTCCTCATGGTCTTGGTTCTTGATCATCTTTTGAATTTTCCTCCCTTCCATCTTGATCCTAGAAAAAAGAAAGTTATTAGCTCCTACAAGACTCTAAATGAGATGGTTATGATGAAGAATGAACTAGCTTTCCATGAGAAGGAAAATTCCTTGGATAAAATAGGATTATAATCAAATTGATGGCTTCAAGGTAGCTTGAGATATTTCTACTGCAAAAGATATCCCACACCTCCACATTATTTTTTACTTTATTGTAGTTTTAGGCTCAACTCTATTGAGGTTTCCTCCCATGGTTAGATTTTTGGGTCTTTAGAAACACAAAACAATACTTTTGCAAAAATCAAAGGCCAAGATTTTTTTGTTCTTTCAAAACCCTCTCTGATTCTAGTAGGTTGTTTTTTAGAATCAATGGTGTTTATTGTTATGCACATATAGATAGATTGGGCATGAAACTTAATAGTTTTTTCCTCAAATCCATTTGCATTAGCAGTTCAAAAATTTAATGGTAGCAGTGGAGGCTCAATCATTATCCCTCACTTCTTCATCAAGGCTATTTATAATCATTTGAGGGAGGGTACTCTCAATATGCCAATATTTTAAACCTTTTATAATTCCTCCCAAATTGGTTAGTGAATCTTGTAAGGTATTTTTCCTTCAGAGTCACCTTCAAGTATTAGGTTTCTGGTGCCATGTCTCTAACAAAGGTTGTGCCTCTTGAAGTGGTAATGGCTTTAGCAAATTCATTAACTTGACTCCCTAGATTCTCAACATAAGCATAAATCAAATGGAATTTACATTCTATGATTAAACCCCCCACCAAGGACCTAGGTTACCTTTCAATGAACTATCAAAGTTTAACTTGATCCATCCAAAATCAAGGGATCCACTTGGTGTTCTTTCTATTGAGTATTTTGGCTATGTCCACATACCCCAATCTTTCCACCTTATTCTAGTTGATGGTTATAAGTATTTCAATTTTAGTAAGAGAGCACTTGGGTTTCTTTATTTTAACCACATAAATATTCTTAGATTGTTTTGGATAATCATCTTTGATACATGTACTAGGTTTAAGGTTTCTAATTTTTTTGTTATTCCTTTCATTCCAAATACCCCATCCATAATGTGGTAGAGCTAGGCCCCATATTTCCTTGATAAGAGGATATTTTAGAAGTGAGGACCAATTGGTTATCCCTTGATTCACATTTATATGTTAGAACCATTGGATATCATTTTTTTCCAAGATCTTCATTCTAACCTTCTAGTAATAAGGACATTCAAAAATAAGTTACTAACTAACTACTTTTTTTCTTACATAATATACATCTATTAGTCAGCTAGAAACCACGAGTCATTAGGTTGTCAATCGTGAAGGTCTTCTTTTGACAGATGGTCCACTAAAAGAAATTATTGTATAGAAGAGTACATATTGTTGTTACTTGAATCAACTTGTAATTTCTTTTTTTTTTTTTTTGGAACTTATCATTCTTATTATGCTCTAACAAATATATCTTTTAATGTTTTATATATCAATGCAACATGAAAAATATAAATATTACTAGAATAATAAAATGAATTCTATTTACTGTAATATATATACTTGAATACAAAATAGTTTCATAATTATTAGCAATTTTGTATCTGGCCTAAATCCAAAAATATAATATTAGCAAAATTCACCCTTTTAATATCTAAACAACCAGTGGATTCTTTGGTCAACGACATTTGATGTTCTTAAGCCAAACTTCGTTGAAGCTGTTTTATTTCCTCAAGACGAGTTGCAACTTCCATCATGTCTGGTCGAACATCCCTGTCTGTTGCCAGACATCTGAACGCTAATTCGGCAACTGCAGAAACTACGAGCTTTACCTCCTGCTTTATTTCAATCTTCAAATCTGGATCCAAGATCTCATCCAAAACTCCTCTTCTAATTTTGTCTGATGCCATAATAGCTAGGATGATTTCATTTCTACTTCGGCTTGTATCGACAGCTACTTTAGCAGAGATGATTTCCACTAAAACGACCCCAAAGCTGTAAACATCAGACTTATCTGTGAGTTGAAAGCATTCATGATAATGTGGGTCTATATAGCCTGGCGTACCTTGCGGCATCGTTGTGACGTGCGAGACATTAACAGGCAAGAGCCTGCAAAGCCCCAAATCTGAAACTTTTGCCCCGAAATTTTCATCTAGAAGAATATTGGTGGATTTTACATCTCTGTGTAGTATGGGTGGATGTAAACCATGCAGGAACGCCAAAGCCTGAGCAGTTTCTACGGCAATGTTTAAACGAGTTTCCCAAGGCAAACCTTTCGGGGTTCTTCGACTCCCGTGAAGATGCTCGGCCAAGGTCCCATTTGCCACGAATTCATAAACCAGCAGCAGCATTGGACTCTCTGGATTGCTACACCCATAAAGATCCACAAGATTTGGATGTTTCAGACAGGACAAGATCTGTACCTCGTTTATGAACTGCTCGACGCTCTTCCAATTTTGCTGATGAAGCCTCTTTACTGCCACGCTTCGTCCGTCCTTCAGTTTGCCCAAATACACCGACCCAAACCCTCCATCTCCAAGTTTGTTTCTCTCATCGAAGAAATTTGTTGCCCATTTAAGTTCTTCAAAAGAAAATATGGACAAATTAAAATACTGCTGCCGGCATGCTTCCAGTTCATTTCTTTCATAGTCTCCCAGATCTCCAGCAAGCCCCCGCCTGGGATACGGCCTCTTCTTCATGTAAATTAGAAACACTACTACTGCTGCTACCAGGCCTCCAATGGAGCAACCTGTAGAACAATTGCAGAATGAAATGACTTCTGACTAGGTTATTATGAGATTGATTTTAGAGGAGAAATAAAAGTAATTGTTGTGTACATTGAAATTTGCACAAAAATTAAGCGAACTAAAGAGAACACATATGTGCACTCACCTAGAGGTAGAACAATGGAGCTCTTATTCTCTGCAACGATTCATTCACAAATTCCATAAGCAACAGTTTGTACATCAGATTTCAATAAATAGTACCACAATATTAAGTTTAACAAATCCAATTTAGAGATCTAACTCTTTCACTCTGTTCATCTTACAAAGAACAACATTTCACGATTTGTAAATTAATTTGGACAAATAGAAAGCAAAAACTTTACCAGCAGGGCATCTGTCAGGATATAGGATGTGCCGGCACCCGCAATGAAACTGCATCGAACTGCTGTTATAACCACAATGCCCACCACTTGACTGGCAATCTCTGCAACATTTGCTGACATTCCATTCAATTGGGAAACCTCCATACATAATTTGATGGTCATCTACAGGTCCTCCTGAGTTATTGACCGGTAAAACAGCTCGTGCTTTACATACTTTAGGCCAACTAAAGCCTGCTGTCAAATTGTAGTGCCAATTAGGATTACATTCTAAGCTCGCCGTACGATTGGGCAAGTCTGTCCATCCTGTGGCGCACCAGCCCCCTAGGCTTATGTTTATGTGTGTATCAGCAATATGAAATTGAGAGCCAGCCCATAATTCCGTGTAGTTATTGGAAGATGGATCGCAATTATCTTGTAGCTTCTTGTCGATTATTGTCATGGTACCTCCCATGACATGATCGAATCTTGAGTGATCATAGACTTTGGGATGCAGTATGTAGTATTTCTTACCACTTATATCAAGTACAGGCATTGGCCATCCATGATCATAATCACAGTCGAGCTGAAGGCTTAAATCACCGTGGCCGCTCATTGTCCATCCGAAAGGGTAATCGAAAAAATATTCACCACAGTTGAAATGTCCAGAGAAAGGAGTGACCCGTGCTGTGAATAGTGTGAATAATAGTAGGAGACGACCTCGACATGCATGGAAGGAAGGGGGAAAAAGCGGAGGTTGATGCAGAATCATAACTGCGATTTCCAAACTAATTTGGAGAAGTGGGAGTGAAATTGCAGTTTCAAATAATAGAATTGAGAGATGAGAGGGGTTGGATGAAGGAAAGCGTGGCAAACCATAGCCATACGAAATGGTTGACTCTCATTCATTGATATTTTATTTAAAGACGTAATTGACCCGTTCATGGGGTATTGCGATAATTTGTACGTATTCCTCTATTTTTCTTTTTTGTGAGAGGCGCTCAATTTAATCATGTAGTAGTGTATATTTTAGTCATGGTTACAGTGTTAATTATTTCACCACGGCTCACTTTTTTGCGAAAGTTTTTGTGCTTCTTTACGAGTATTATTTTAATGCAATGAGTATCTAGTGGATTATTTATACGTGATTTGGAAAATCGAATTCGGTAGCATATAAATTTTTGGGGTCATGTTATTATAGTTTGTCAAGAGTGTGGTCAAGATATATAAGTGAATTTGTCTTCAAACTAGTACATAGAGAATGTGATAAGGATCGGTTCAAGTTAGAGAAGATATAGGGTTCCTTTTGAATGTATTTGTTTATAATTCTAAATTCAAAAAATTATTTAGAAAATGCAAGAATAATAATAAAATTATTATTAAAGTAGTGACCACATCTTTGTGTGGGTAGTGAGTAAGATTTGAAATGTTGGCATTTAAATTTCTGTTGTGTTGTTCGGTTGTTCATTGTCTCATATTTGGGAGGTTATTGGAAGATTACATATCTTTATGTGTTCAATAAAGGGGATTCTAGTTCTATTGACTTTATTCTATCTTAGGATTGTTACACCTAAGGCAGACCCCACCGCCCATATTTTCCCTAGGTGGCAGCATCTTGCGAGAAATGTAATGTAACAATTTTTCATGTAGAGAGAAATACAAGTACAATGTAAGCTCTAGAAATGTGAGGGCTTAATTGAAGCCAAGAGGGCTTGCTACATGCCTATGCGTAATCTTATGTTAGGTATCTCTCATATGTAATGGAGGATGTGGGTGTTTGTCGCTATAGAGTTGGTGGTACAAATTCATCTTTCTAACCTATAAACTTTATAGTCTTTTATTAATGTAGTAGAATTTGTTGCAAATAATTATTTCACTACTAAGACAATGTGCACAAGTTTGTGGGCAATCCATAATAATCTAGGTTAATAACCCTCAAGTTGCATCAACAATGGATTTCTTAAGTTATATTATTCACCAATGACCTAGTAATATGACCAAATAACTTTAATCAAGTTGCAATAGCATTGAATTTTTGAAAATAGTGAGGGATTAAAACAAATAGTAGGGCACAAAACAAGAAAAATACATAAAGATAAATTTGAATTTAGGAAAAACCCATATGGGTATATAGATTTACCAAATTAATGGTCTTATTGGATTTATATTCTATCTTTATGTTGAGAGGCACAATCACAATGAAAAGGGGTGAAATGTAATGGTGTTCAAATATGTTAACAAAAAAAACTATTAAAGTTCCAACATATAAAAACAATACAATACAAAACAAATAAAATATACGAGCGACAAAAAAAGGCTTCATAACTCTATAAAATAATTAGAATGAAATAACTATGTACTTTAGTAAATAAAATAATAAATAACTATGTGCTTTATTAAATAAAATAGTAGACCATTCTTAAACTTGTTTGAAATTACTATAGAATATATTTCTTAAATAATAAATGTTAAATAAAAAAAATTAGCTCTTGAAATAAACATAAATTAAATTAAATAATTTTAAATTAAAGAAACCTCTCAAGTAAATAAAATAGTTCAAGATTGATGCATTTAAGATATCTATAGTAGTTATAGTCTTCTCTACCTCTACTTTACCATCTATATCTCATAAGAACCTTATATACTTCTCCTTTTGACTTGCCCATTGAAAGTGTCTTTCTTCAACTAATGACCCTTTCTATAGTCCCCACTATTGGGAAAACATGTCTCAACCTTGAAATTATATAAGCTACTATTGATACATAAGGTAATGTTCATCTGACAACAATGGGGTAGGGAGTGCAAGGGGTCTCCCTTTGTGAGGGGTTTGGGGGGATCATCTCATACCCCTGACCAGGGTTTGGGGGCAGAGCCCTCGAAAGGAAAATTTTATTTATATTTTATTATTGTAAATCTGGACCATTCACCATTATGTCTTAGATCTGATGAACAATATTTTATTAGCTTGACTTGCCCTAGAAGGCAACCCTATTTTATGAGGGCATTGCACTACGACTATGTATTGTGATGTATTATGACAGTTTGATAGCAGTTTTGTTGCCTCTCGACCTCTGGTTGGTGATACTCATATGAGAAGCTTGCTCTACAAGTATATTGTAATCTTTGTGATTTCTGAATAATATATAGGGAAAATTTTTGGAGTGTGGGGTTTTCCTCTCGACAAGGTTTTCCCCACATAAATCATTATGTTGTGGTATGTATGCCATTTGTATTTATTTATGTTTAAGTTTCTATAACTGTTAAATATCTGTAAATTTTTTTTATTATTCTCCTCTCAAGATTAGTGTAGGAATTTGTTTCGCTACTATTGATACATAATGTTCATCTAACAACGAGGAGAGAGGGTGCAAGGGGGTCCCCCCTCATGAGGGGTTTGGGGGGATCATCTCATCCCCCCAGCTGGGGTTCGAGGGCAACACCCCCAAAAGGAAAATTTAATTTATATTTTATTATTGTAAATCTAGACCATTCACCATTGTGTCTTAGATTTGATGAACAATATTTTATTAGCTTGATTTTCCCTAGAAGGCAACCCTATTTTATGAGGGAATTGTACTATGACTATGTATTGTGATGTATTATGATATTTTGATAGCAGTCATGTTGCCTTTGGAATTCTAGTTGGTGATACTCATGTGAGAAGCTTGCTCTGCAAGTATACTGTAATCTTTGTGATTTTTGAATAATATATAGGGAAAATTTTTGGAGTGTGGAGTTTTTCTCTCGACAGGTTTTTCCCCACATAAATAATTGTGTTGTGGTATGCATGCTATTTGCGTTTATTTATGTTTTAGTTTCTATAACTATTAAATATCTATAAATTTTTTGTATTATTCTCCTCTCAAGATTAGTGTAGGAAGTTGTTTTGCTACCTTAGCTTCCTTACACCCACTTTTTCCCTATATTCTTTCTTGTCTCTTATTTTCGGAAGAAAAACTATTTCTCCCATCATAACAACTCTCTTAGTAATTGAATGGTCTCCCAAGATAATTGCACCATATGCATTCCTTATGTGCATGGGAAGAAAAAATTACCTCTAACTCATGCATAATGGTCACCAAGAAAATTAATAAATTCTCTTATCGAAGAAAATGAAAACTAGTTATCCTCTAATCTAAAAAAAACACCAAAGAAATTTATCACATGTGACATGGGATTAGTCATAGCCACAAGAAAATAATTCACATGTGACTTTTTATGTGTAAATTGAATAGTGTAGGCATGTAGGTTGTTCTTGAGTGGAGGGTGCAAGATGGTCAAAGGAACTATGGTTCCTGCTAAGGGTGTTCAAATTAGCACTTTGTTTTAGCTAGATGCATACATAATTTAGTGTAACAATTATTCAAATACTATAGTAGGGCATGTGCACCAAACTAGGGGACCAAAAGTGACTACCCTACTTTTTGGTCCCATAAAAGAGAAAATGTAAGCACATGTTATAATGAAACACACTCATGATATAGGTTGGTAGCACGACCAAGCCATAATGAGAGTATGTTATAACACACTCATATTATTGTTTTCTTTTGAAATTTCTCTTTTTCTTTCTCTTTTGGTGAAACTATATACATGAAATAATTTAAATTTAAGTTATTGTTTGCTTTGGAAACTATAAGTAACATTTATATATGGATATTTACTTTCTTATACTTTAAGTTATATTTCATGTATATAGTTTTAGGATGTTTGAGAATGTATTTAGATTTCTAGGAGTTATAATGCAAATTCTAAGTTTTGGAAGATATTATAATTTTTCAAATTTAGTCAAAATTAAGTAATCAACAAGTCAAATTTAAGTAATCAAAAGGTCAAATTTTAGTAATAAAAAATATCTCTCAATCTTTTATATTACTCACGATCTAGACCTCTTTCTCACTCACTCTTCGTATATTACTTAAAATCTAGACCCCTCTTGAGCTCTCTCTGTCTCCCTCCCACCTTCCCTCTCTACTTCTCTCTATCTCAGCTATCCCTCTCTAACTCCCTCTCTTCCTCCCTACCTCTTACTCCCTACCTATCCCTCCCTCCTTCCCTCTCTTCTCTTTATGTCACCTCTCTCTCCCTCCCTTCCTCCCTACCTCTCCCTCCCATCCTCATTCCCTCTCTACTTCTCTCTATCTCTCCCCTTCCATTTCTACTTCTCTCTATCTCACTTGTCCCTCTCTACCTCTTTCTTTCTCACTCTCTCTAGATCTCTCCTTATCTACTCATCTCTATCCCACCTCTCTCTCCTCCCTGCCTCTATCTAATCTATCCCTCTCTACCTCTACCTCCCTCCCTCCCTCTCTTTTTCATCCTCTCTCTCGAGCCTTCCATCTCTATTTCTTTGTATCACTCTCCCTCCTACTTTCCCTCTCTCTAACTCCCCCTTCCTCGGGTTCCCTCTCTACTTATCTCTATATAGCCTACCCCTCTCTACCTCTCCCTCATTCCCTCCTAGCCTCCCCCACCTCTCTCCCTATTTGTCTCTACTACTATCTATCTAACCTCTCTCTCCCTCCCTCCTCCTGCCCTTCTCTCTCTATCCTTCCCTATGTACTTCTCTTTATATCACTTATCCCTCTCCAAATATCTTTAACACTCTCTCCTTCCCCCTCTACTTCTCTCTATCTCACCTATCCATCCCTCCCTCACTCCCCCTCTCTCTAGCTCTCTCCCTCCCTCTCTACTTCTCTCTATCCCACCTCTCTCTCCCTGCCTACCTATATCTCACATATTCCCCTCTACCTCTACCTGCCTCCCTCCCTCCCTTTTCACTCCTCTCTCTCACTCTCTCCTTCTCTTTCTACTTCTTTGTATCTCCCTCCCTCCCTCCTGGGTCATCCCACAATAATGGGTCCCAAACTTGGGACATCCTAATTTTTGTCTGAAATCACATATTTTTAGAAAAAACTAATGATTTAAGCCTTGAGGGATTCCATATAAAGGGTTTTAATTGAAGAGGGTTATACAATACCCCCTTAGATCAAACCCCCTTGGATAGAACCTCTTTAGTCTTAAAAAATACCCACAATGGAGTCTCCTTCGCACCTATCAAAATGCTGCTAAAAAACACTTTTTATTTACCTTTTGAGGGATTAAATAAAGTCATTTAGAAATTATTTTTTGTAATTATGTATCTCTTATTATAAGCTTTCCAAAAATTATATTATTTCATTATCATATTATATTTTATTCTTGTGAATGTTGTTTTTCACTAAACATCAAGGTATGTGTTTCACACATGCGAAAAATATGTGTGCACTAGGTATTGATGTTCTTGTTCCATAAACAAATCAATGCATACAAAACAAGTTTTGTGTGACGACATACACCTTTATCCCGATTATAGTTACTTTGACTTCAAAATTTAATTTAAAAAAACTACAATAAAAAATTATGAAAAAATATCCATGCACTAGATATTGATATTATAAATCTATATTTTAAAAATTATAGTTTTATCCTTTCAATAAAAAATTTATGTGTGACAAAATAAATGCCACTTTTTTAAAATATTGTTTACTATAAAAAAAGTTACATAAAAAATTACAATTTATTTTGTATGGTTTTTTACAAAAATATATTTAAAATCTACACACAAATTTTCACAAGTCATAGTTCACATCATCTCCAACTTATTAATGGTTTAGTTGCTATAGGTTTCATAAAGTAAAATTTTGTAAAAAATATTGATATTAATGTCCAACTTGACAAAAAGGTGGAATGCAATATTATGGGTTGACCCTCCTCCCCTATCTCTCTCTATCTCTCTCTCTCAATATCTCCACCTTCCTCCTTCCCTCTCTACCTCTCCTATTCCCTTCCTCTCCCCCCTCTCTCTCTTTTTCCCTCTTTGATTTTTTCTACCTCACCTATATCTCCCTCCCTACTTCTCCCTTCCTCTTCCCCCCCTCTCTCCTCCCCTCTCTATTTTTTTCTATCTAACCTCTCTCACTCCCTCCCTACCTCTCCCTCCACCCCCCTCTCTCTCTCCCCCCTTCCCTCTCTATTTCTCAAGATATCTCACCTCTCTCTCCCTCCCTCCCCCCATCCTCTCTACTCCTCTATATCCCTCCTCTCCCTCTCTCTCTACCTACCTCTCCTTCCCTCCAACCTTCCTCCTTCCCTATATACTCTCTATCTCCCCTCTCCCTCTCTAAATTTCTCTTCCTCCTTCCATATCTCTCCCTATCTCTCTCTCTCATTACCTCTCTCTATCTCTACTTGCATCTTCCTACCTAAAGAGAGAAAGAGATGGATGGAGGGATGAAGAGTGAAGATAGAGAGGAGAGATAGTGAGAGGTAGAGAGGGAGGGAGAGGAAGGTAGAGAGAGGGAGAGGAGAGATACATATAAGTAGAGAGGCAAGAAGGGAGAGAGAGAGGAATGGAGAGGTAGAGATGGATAGGTGATATATATATATATATATAGAGAGAGAGAGAGAGAGGTGAGATAGAATTATAGAGGGAAGGAGAGAGTGAGAGAGAGAGGACAAATAGGTAGATCTTGAGCTCATTCGAGAGAGGTAAAGAAAGGGATGGAGATAGGGAAGGAGAGAGAGAGGTCTAGAGTACAAGGGATATAGATAAAGTGAGATAGAGAGAGCAAGATGATGGGATCCTACTAATTACTAAAATTTAACTTGCTAATTACTTAAAATTGACTAAGTCAATCTTTTAAATCTTTCAAAACCTAGAATTTGCATTATAAATCCTATAGATCTGAAAGCATTCTCAAGCATCCTAAAACTATATACATGAAATATAACTTAAATAAAAAAGTAAATATCCACATATAAATTTTAGTTATTCTTGAATGTTTATTTCATGTATATAGCTTCACTAGAAGAGAAAGAGAAAGAGAATGAGAATGAGAAATTTCAAAAGAAAATAATTACTCGAGCAAGTTATAACATCCAAAGATATTTTTTTTGTAAATCGTAAAAAATTAACATAATCTCAAGCATGCTCCCCATCAAGTTTGCACATGTTTCAATGTCAAGTCGAAATAATACCATGATAATTTTAAGCTCTCTCTTAGAGTTCTAACCATGTAATTGTTTCACATTTTGAGTATGTTAAGGTTTTCATCATTAATTTATTGTGTTAATGTATCTATTCTTTTGTTAAAAACTAATGTGTGGTATTTTTATCTTCATTTTTAATCATTCATCAAAATTTAAAATGAAATATTTTTAGAAACTAGAATCCATTCTACAGGTATTAAAAAAATATTTTTTTATTAGTTTTAAATAAAATAGAGAGGAGCATGCTCAATTTTCTATTTTTCAAGATGTGCCCACTTTAAAAATTACTAAAAAAATCATATATTCATTAAAATATAAAAGAAAATTTGGGCATAAAATACATGGTGTTAGCTAATTTCTTTCCAGAAATATTTTTTAAATATTAAAAGAAATTTAACATTTTAAGGGGAGCACAATAGACACCATGTTATGTTTTTTTTGAAAAAATAGGACCCCTTATTCTCTACCATTTTCAAAAAATAAAAATAGTAGTTTAGAAAATAAATTTTGAGAACAACTCTTGTTTTAATTGTATCTTCAAATTTTGAGCATAACTATCTTCAATTTCTCATCCAAAAATAGTCTTTACTGATTTTAGAGAAAAGTGGCCACTTAAGACCCTTTTTTGGTCCCCCATCTTTGTGCACTTACCCAAGAAAACTTTGTACACATCCCTCAATAGAATGGAGTTGTATAAAGAATAAAAGAACATTACTAGAGAGGGATATGAGTATGCTAAGTGGGGCTATCTTAGAATATGTTTTTAGGAAGGAGTAGTTTTTATAGCTTGTTACCTAGTTAAAAACTCTCATACATAATCTCTTATGAATAAAAACCCTATGGAGGTGTAGCTAGGAAAAAAAACCTCATTGAGACATGTTTGAGTCTTTCATTGTGAGATATATGCATATGTGACTAGAAAGAAGCACACACAAGGCTATACAATATATCTTCATTAGCTATGGCATTGGTGTAAAAGAATATAAGCTTTTAGACCATATAGTTGAAATATTTTTTATAGAAGTTGTAGACACCTAAATTTGGACACTTAATTTATCCAAATTTATCCCTTTTCATCTAAACATCCCCTTATTTGCATTAATTAAGTAATATCACTATTATTTAATTAATATCCTTAATTCTTCCAAATCCATAAGGTATTTAATTATTAAATAAATACCCTATCTCTTTAATCCGCCTTTTCATCAAGTGAATTAAATAAATGGGTATGTGCAGGATCGTGATGGGCCAAAAAGTGGCAATATGATGGGTTTGTGGCTGACGACTTTTTTTAAACCCAAAATTGATGAAATGAACATGGTTTTTAAAGGAGATTCTCAGCTTTCCATCAATATAAATTATGCTTTACTTTGAATTTAATAAGTAATTATTATTAATTTTCTATTCAAATTATGACTAATGTCCTGATTGATTGGCTGATTGAAAAATATTTATAGCTTCCAAACGATATCACATTTTTTGAATTCAAAACATGCATCACATTCTATGCATTGTATACTATAGGATTAAAAAAAGAAAAGTTGAGTTTCATAAAGATTTTTATATTTTTTAAAATTTGTAATAAAAAATTCATAATTAATTATTTACTTGGAAAAACATTACAAAAATATGCATCACATCGGAACATAAGTCCTCTACTTATATCTAAAATCTTATAAAAAAATATTATCATTCTATTGTGGTTAAGGTGGTTAGACAGACACCTACTTCTTATTTTTTCCCTAAAATTTAAGTACTACTACATTGAAATTTCAAATTTTCACCAAATAGATTTTTTTTTTTAAAAAAATCCTAGTAGTTTATAAACTATATTCAATTTTATACAGATTCTATTCTTACATGTTTTTGAAATAATATAGATAACTTATTCAATTTTTTTACGTCAAGTTTCCTAACTCTGATTTTTCTGATTTTTTTGCCACTTAAGGGTCTATATTTTCTATGATGATCTTACATATACACAAATATGACATTTATTTAATTCCTTACATGTCATATCCCTTTTTTAATCCTAATTATTCTCCTAATCTCATCATTAGGGATGTGCACATGATTAATCATTTATTAGGATTTGTCACATTCTCCAACTTTGCAAGTTGGCCTCTAATCTCTCTTAGCCACCTAACCCTCCTCTAATCCTTCATTAACTAGCCTAATCAACCTCTCAAGGGATTTTTAATTCCTTTTATCCTTCTAAGGAATATTAAATTCCTTTTTCTCTACCCCATGTGATCTTTGACTTGTCACATCAAGTCACATGTGAACTCTTCCTAATCTCCCACTTGCCTCTAATATGTCATTAATTTGTCTAATCAACTACTTGCACAGTTCCTTAATCATTTATTTAGGTCAACCTAATCCCCATATAATTTATAGAATATGTCATAAGTCAACCCTATTAAAAACCTTCTCCTTTTGGAGAAGGCACTCCATTCCCCATGTGAATTTTTAATTTACATTTAATCCCCCAATGCATTCCTTGGAATTTAAAATTCCTTTTCTCATCTCCATGTGGATATTTGAGAAATTTTAATTCCTCACATGTCCTGTCAACCACATGGGGACAAGGACCTCCTTTATGAGGAGATCTTGTCCAATCCCAAGGTACTATGTAGTATCTCCATGTCATGTGTACTCTCCTTCCAACTCATGCACACATCATCTTTACAAGCCACTTCACATGCCACATGTCAAGATGTGAGGACTTGTGAGTTCTCAACTCACCATAACTCTACATCTTGTCCTTTTTGGTTTAATCCAAACCATCCATTTCTCTAGATAATTCAAAATTCTCTATAAATACCCCCTCTTTTCTCTCATTTTGAGAGAGATAATTTATGCTAGTCAAACTCTTGCAAAATTTTCTCTTGAGCCATACTTAGCAAAATTCTCATACTTGCATCCATTTTCACTCATTTTTCATCCTCATCTCATCTTATAGCTTGCATCTCTTTCCACCAAAGGAGCATACAACATCAAAGATCGAAGGGCCAACTAAAGGACAACTCAACAAGGTGAAATCTTTCATTCTTCTTAGTTAAGTTAATCATTAGGCCAATCTTGAGGTGTAGGGTGCTTGTAGTTGTTATTTTCACTTCTTTTGTTTGTTGTTAATTTTCTAACAAGTATTTTCCCCCTATCACAGAAGTATATATTTAGAGAAGTTAAGCCTTCTTCCATAGTATTGTGGCTAGAGAAATATGGAAAGAAAGATGTGGTTCATCTCACTTCAGATATTGTGAAGGTTGAAATAAATTCCTATAAATGACCAAAAGAGGGAGAGAGATTAGATAATTATTAAGAAGAGATATGACCTCCACCTTAGTCATTGAGGAGGTCCACATAGCAAAGACAATAGCCAAAAATATATACACACTTTTATTGGAGATATATTCTTTGCTTGGTTACTAAAATTGATGAGCCTAGGATTATAAAGAAGACTATGGGTATGAATGATGTAGAGTCTTGGAAGGTGGCCATGTATGAGAGGATAGATACTTTGAAGAAAAATAAAACATAGGACCTAATACCTTTCCCTGATGAATGAAATCTCATTGGATGCATATGGCTATTCAAAAGAAAATTAAAGTTTGATGGTAGTGTTGAGAAGTACAAAGTGGGATTGGTTGTGAACGGTTATTCATAATTTGAGGGAATAGATTATGGTGATATTTTCTCCTTAATAGTAAATTGCATGTCTATTCAATTTTTTATGTATCTTACTATAGCATACAACATTGAGGTTGAACACATAGATGTGAAGACAAAATTATTTCACAGTGATTTAGAGGAAGAGACTTATGTGACAATACTAGAGTATTACATTGATAAAGGTAAAGAAAATTTTAGTTTGTAATTTGAAAAAATATGTGTATGGTCTTAAGCAATCTCCTAGGATGTGGTACCAAAATTTTGATTCTTTTGTATTAAGTTTAGGATTTCAAAGATCCAAGTTAAATCATTACATCTGTTATATGACATGGATGGTAATCATATTCACATTGTTTTTTTTTGGTCGATAAAGGGGTATGATTGTATTTCTGAAAAAAGAAATTACATGAGTTCATATTTTCATCTTCAGACCAAAATACATCAAAAACTAGAATGTTCAGCCTTGAGGCACATTAACATGCAAAAATAAGAACTACCACAACCCTTGTATTCCCATCATTTACAAAATCTGGTCTAAGCTTCATAAAACATCATAAACCTTTAATAGTTTTTAAGCCCTAATCGTAAACGCCCATTTCATTCCTTGTACAGTCTAACCACCTACTAATTCTAGCTTAAGAAATAAATAAAAAATTCAAAAAAAAAATAGAGAGATTCTTTTTCTTCACTTTGCACTACCTAGTTCCTCTATGACCTTTCTCTTTGCTTTCACCTTGAGATTCCACTGGTTTTCCTCCACTTTTTCCATTATGTTTGCTTCATCCTTCACCTCTTCAATTATGGCTTCAACCTTTATCAACTCCATGAACAATTTTAATGCCTTCTAGCCAAGCCGCACTTCTTCCCTGCACCATGCTTTTAACTTCCCCTCTAGCCAGCAAATGATAGGAATAAAACACATTGAATCTTCAAAATCTTCAATCTTAATTGGTTCATTAATGTCTAATCCCACACCTGGGTTAGCCCATTCTAAGATTGAATCCAACCCCACCAAGAAATTTGGGTGCACCAACATTTCCATCACCTCTTTAACTGTCTCAACCAATTCTCCAAGATCAAATCCCCATGCAACCATTAGGGAGTACACATCCATGTTTATCTTGTAATGGTGCCTTAGAATCCCAAAGTCTCTTCCTATAATCATCTTTACGCATTGCACCATCCTTTCATCATCAATGAGAAACAACCCCATTAACCTCTTCTCTGATGTATTCCCATAAAATAGATTGAGTTTCCGCTTAGAGAGAAAGGTAAAATTTTCCTCCATTTGTGCTTTGTTTCAACATTGCCTCCATAGCAATTTTTCCTTCTCATATTTCTCTTCCCCACACCTAACACAACCAAGATGATCGAGACCAAGGGATGAAATAATAACTCCTTGATTACTTCACTCTGAATTAAATGTTGGGTAAACCCACAAAAGTGGTTTACAATTTGAGTGAGGGAGGAAAAGTGGTAAAAAATGAACCCATACAAAAAAAATTGGTTTTTGAGGTTCAAATGAACCTTTTGGTTTGAGAAAACCAACAAAGGGTTTGAATGAACCTTGGTAATGCGAACCAGTTAAATGCAAGGTGAACCCCATCCCAAAAAAAATAAAAATGAAAACCCCTTTTTGAAAGGGGGTTCGAATGAATCTTGGTTTGCTTGAACCCCTGGGGGTTCACTCGAACCCCCCTTCTCCCACCTCCCTGCTCTCTGGCACAAAAAAGCCAAAATTTTTTCCCTTCAAAGCTCGGGTTGAGGATGAAAATAGAGGAGACTTCACAAACCCAACTAGAATCGGGTAGTCCTTAGAATGAGCTATCCAACGACTATAATTCTAATATGTTTTGGCTTTATTATCTTTTTTTTAGTTTTATTAAAAATAGGTTTTTCACCAAAAATGAAGCTCTCTGTTTTGCACATGTGGAAAAATAGAAGATTACCAATTTTATTTTTGAAAAATATGAGTGCACTAGATATTGAAGTCCTTGATCCAACAAAAAAATTGATTTTTGATACATACAAAAAAAGCTAAATGCATTATATGGTCTACCTATGTCTAAATTGTAATTGGTTTGACTTTGAAACTTAAGGAAAAAAATATTCAATAAAACACTATCTAACCAAGTGGAAGCACTAGATATTAGAGTTACAAATCTAAATTTGAAAGAATTAGAATTTTATCCTTCATGGAAAAAAAGTTATGCATTATAAGAGTCACTCCTTAAAAATGTTGTTTTCTAAAAAAAAACTAGTTTTTGAGGAAGATGGAAAAAGAGGTGCAATCTGATTCCAAAAATTTTGAAAAAAATATATTTAGAATCTACAAACAAAATGTCATGAAACTCTAGTTTACATCATCTTCAAATTCCTCACAGTTTAGCTGCTATAGGTGCTCAAAAGTGAATATTTAGTTAGAAAAAATATTTCAATGTCTAGTTTGGCCAAAAATTGTAAACCACCATTGTGGGATCACCTCGCTCATCCTTTATTACCACCGCCAGCCTTCCCAACACTTCGTCCATATTTTCAAATCTACTACAAACTGATCCCCTATCTTATCTATTAAATGCAACATACTCTACATTCCTTTATTTAGTCTGCGAAATTCAAATTCCTTAGATCCTTCAATTTTAATTCACCAACTTCCTTAAAAGTTAAGGCCCATTTAGAAAGTATGTTAGCTTCAATGTTCCCCAATCTTTTGTTGTGGCTTACTGCAAAGTTTTCACATGAAGATAATTCATCTCTTATTTTCTCAATTACATTTTGAAGGTGCCAAACATTTATCGTTCCCTTCATGATGGCTTAAACAATTATTAATGAGTCCCCCTCTAAATGAATTTTTTATGCTCCCAAACTCTTACCAAGCTTAATCTTTGTTAAAGCTGCTAAAGATTCTACTACATTATTTGTCCCTTCCTCCAACTTCTTTGCTCCCAATCCTAAAACATTTCCTTTCCAATCTCTAATGATGAACCTTGCCCTTGATGGACCTAGGTTTCCTTTTGATGCCCCATCAAAGTTAATTTTCCACCACCCTTCCAATGGATTTTCCCATTTCACCTCTTTAGACACATTTACAACTAGTTTAACCCTACTAGGTCCCTTAATGGGCTGAATCATATTCACATTGTTATGTTATATGTTTATGATATATTATTTTTCAATAATGGGAAGGGTTTGATTTGTGATTTGAAGTCTTAGATTTTAGCATAGTTTGAAGTTAAGGATTTAGGGGTAGATAAGTACATCTTTAGGATGAAGATCAAAAGAGATAAAGTGAATAGAAAAATCTATTTGGGCTATAGTGAGTATGTGAACTCCGTGTTGGAGAGGTTAAGGATGATGCTTTAATAAATGTTGTTTCAAGACCTGCTACATTGGGAGTACAATTATGTGGTAATAGGCATAATTTTTTTGGAAAATGGACTTAGATGTATTGGTTGGGATAATGTTCTGTAGAGGATCATGCAAGCATGTTAAACAGTCATACTGTTGTGGGTGCCTACCATTATTTTTTTGCATGATGTTTTCTAAGCATTTTGTCTTCATCTTGGATTTATAACATAAGACTTCTTTCAATAGTCATTAATTTTTGTAATGAGTATTGATCATCCTCATCTAGGGAAGGCTAGATATTTTTCTCCACTTGTCTACATGTGGCTAGGAAGGTAGATAAAGGACTAGCTTCTTTGTTACATTTCCATTGGAAATGATCATGTTACCAAACTTGTAACCTATGAAGGCATCCATAGTATCCAACCAAGGTATCCCTAAGATAAGGGGATATCTTGCAAGATTAGCTTTAGGTTGCAACACCATAAAGTCTACAAGGTATTCCTATGAGTCTAATGTTATTACCAAGTCTTCTATGATTCCCTCAAGATTCACTGTAGACCTATCTACTAACTATAACATGGTAGGAATAGGTCTAAGCTTGATTAGTTGTAATAACTTCATGGTTCCTTGGTCATTACATTAATGGATACTTCAAGGTTAATTAAGGTATTCTTGATGAGAGTTCCATTGATTTTGACATCCCCAATAGGGCTCCCAAGGTCTTCATACTTGGGGATAACTATGTTTCCTAACATAATATCTACAATTTGTCTTAAAACATGCATAGTCTGAGGATCCTTACATTTCCTTCTTGGATTTTTGAGGCATAATTTTCTCACTATTTTAGTATAGATTAGCACTTGATAACCTGAATGAGAGGTATCTTGATGAAAACATCTTTTAGTTATTCCAATAGATCAGTTTCAGCTTGTGAATGATGTTTTGGATTATTAATCTCTCAAGGAATCTAGAGGTTCTAGGGTTATGTTTGTTGGATTGACTTGATTTGATTCATGTTCCCTAGGCTATTTGTGTATAGTTTTTGTTGGGATTTCCTCATTAGTAATCTATGTGATGTGAGGTGATGAAGGAATAGCTAGCATTTTTCTTGGTTTGAGGTGGAAATCACTCATCTCAACCCCATAAGTAGGGTATTGTATTATTTTTTAAGCATAAGTCTGTTGGATGATCTTATTATATTAGTTAGGTGTATATTGTACTAGAAATTGAGGTGCTCTTAGTGATGTTGGAGTAGCTATTGTTGGATTTATAATTATGGCTAGTTGTTGTGGCTACAAGGGCTATTGTGGCTACTATTAATTTATATTTGATTTTTCCACTATTGGCCTCTTTTCCATTATGGTGCCCATTGGTTTTGTTGGGTGGTCATTATGGATTATAATTCAGTCCTTATCAATTTTTTGGTGGCCAAATGCCTTGTTGTTGTTGATTCCAATTGAAGGCTTGGGGAATTGGCCATTGTGAGTTTTTCACATTGGTCCAATATTAAGGGTTATGATTTGGGAAGTTCATAATATTTCTTGGAAGTGAAATATTATAGGTCATAGGATCTTGGAGAGTACCTTATCTCAGTTTCCATGGTTTGTGCTGATCTATGTAAAACAATTGACCTTCCTCATCTTCTAGAGCATGATATTTTGGCTTCCCTTGCTTATTGAATTGTAAAGAAAATAGGATGGGGTATGCACCACTATTCTCCTTTGATCATTCAATAATTTCATAGGAACCCAAATTGGATTGAATATCAACCTCAAAGGTGAGTCAATTATCAACAAGGAAGAGGTCTAGGAGGGGGTTATTTGAGCTTTGAGGGGTTCACCACCAAGAAAAATCTTGGAAAAGACAACTTGACATTCAACTCACAAAACCTAGTAATGCAAGCCAAATAATGAATGCAAATGATGAAATTATGCAACAAGTTAAGATGTGTATACCTAGGAAGTGTGGAAATGTGATGAGGAGTCTAGAAATAAAAATAAGTTATCAAAATATGCCATGGAGGACTAAGACACCCTTACTTTCTTATTAGTCTTGTTGCTATTTTTTGGGGCAGATGTAGAATCTTCAAATGCCAGAATAGGATCTAAAAGAATCTCTACAAAATTCCACTTGAAGGAAAAAGAAACCCTTACTACCATCTTACTCCCTATCTTAATTTTTGGAATCTCTAACTGTAGTCCTGAGCCTTGATATCTACACTTACTTCTTCTCAGATCTCAAGTCCTAAAACTTTTAGATCTGGCCTGTAGGTGAGTTTCCATGAAGATGACAAATTTGCAATGCAAATTTGAAACTTTTCACTTCAAATGATCTTCAAGTCTTCAATATAAATAAAACCCTTTCTATGAAGTTTGAAAACTTGCGTGAGATGGCTAGCTTGGATGTAGATCCTGAATGAAGTGAATGCTTGATAGATATGGAATTGAATTGCTTGCTTGAATCAAAACCCTACATCACAAATGTTAGCTCAAAAGCACACATGATGTAAGAAGATCTTTGATATGATGCTTGAATATTGATGATGGCTCCAAATTCTTGATGAGTTACTCTTGAATGCTTGAATAATTGAATGCTTGAATGCTTATAGTGCTTAGATTGCTTAGATTGTGTAGATATGAAAATGAGAGAAAGGAACCTTGTATTTATACTTATCCATGCTTAATATCCTAAAATTACACCACAACAAGATGACATATGAATTCATTAATTAAAGGAGGCTAAATCCCACCAAGATTTAAAATTAAATCCCAAAAAATAACCTAAGGAGAACTAAGATGCCCTACGTGGCATCTTAGTCTCAAGGCATGAAACTCGGGGCACAAACTCCAAAAAGGGCCCCATTTAAGGTGCACTTCAAATCAAGGTCCCAAGACCTTTGGGAGACAAGGATGCCCTAGGTGGCATCTTAGTCCTAACCCAAAAGTTAAGGACACATAGCTAGAATCATTAAACTATCATTTATCCTTTGATGTTTTTTAGGATTAGCCAGAAAAAGATATAGTTCATTAGGCTTGTGAATGCAAAATAGGACCAATTAAGACATAAATAAGGATAAAAAAAAGAAAGGAGAGCCCAAACAAGTGTGAAAAATGCAAGGGTATGCATTTTCCTACACTACATTTATCCCACAATTTAGTGAGAGGATGAACTTGCTTCAAACTCACACTAAAGTATCCAACCATGCAATCAAGATGGGTTCCAATGAACAAATGCTAGTAGGATAGAATGACAATAACCAAGAGTGTGTCCAAGCCCCCAGGATCAAGATCCTATGATAAAAAAACATAGGCACAAAGGAACACACTTGCGGATGATATATGAAGCCATAACCAAATCTCAAACATACACCATCAAAGATATGAAAAAGGAAAAAGGAAAAATAAAAATGAAATAGATCAAGCTTCTATTGGTCATCCAACACGTTGTGGATTGAGTCTAGGTTTTTTTTCCAAAAAGGTTTACAAGTGGAATGCACTATCCACTATGCAAACAAAATGCATGCTCACAAGGGCTAGTGAAGTTATTTGTTCACTAGGTGAGCCCCAAGAAGTCCATATCAATGTCATACCCCCATGAATATGATAAGGACAAAGTGAAAATGTACACTCACAAGGGCTAGTGAAGCTATTTGTTCACTAGGTGAGCCCTAGCGACCATATCAAAGCCATACCTCCATGACTTTAATAAGATACAAAAGATGCAACACAATAAAAAAGAGGGATGTTCAAAGGGATTTTTCTTAGTTCATGCAAGGTCTCTTCTTAGGGAACATTGTTCCTAATGTCTCCAAGAGAGGACAAGCCAAAAAAATATCACACCCTTGAAGGAACCCAAATCCAATGATACCATGATGCAAAGCATCTACAAACTTCAGGGGTTCTCAAAACCCAAAACAAAAACTTTGAAAAGTCAACTAATCATTCATCAAAACTCACTTCTTTGAAACTTGATTCCACATTCCTAAAAGGCACCAAATCATGAAATCATGCTTCTAATATATTACCAAACCCAAGTACATCTTAACCATCATTATTTTGAATGAATCAAAGAAAAAACACTCTCTTATAACTCTGTACCTAGAATTTCTCCATTATTAGCACTAGAAGATCAAATTTTTCTTGTAGTATTCCATCATGACAAAAATGGGTATGTCTTCTAAACTTTATTGAATCTCCTTAGACACCATAAATTTTTAAGGAACCATTTTTGAATACTTTAACATATTAGAAACTTAAATGGAGTTGTTTGGTAAATATTACCTTTAGATTTGACTGTACCACAACAAATAACTTCAATTAGGTCTAATTAACAAAGAAAGTACTAACAAAATAACTCCACAACCCCTAATAACCATGGAAAATGTCACAACAAGCTAAAAAACTTAAAAATCAACAATCTCTTGGTCACTCAAACCTTCAATCACCTTGCCACTAACTTAGACATCTTAAAATATGTCTTCATATGGTAAATAAACCACCTCCAAGCCTTTAACCCTACATTTTTAGCCAACTCCATCATTGAGCCATCATTTTTTAAACTAAAAACAATGAAAATCAACTGGGACAATATAAAAAAATTTGTATCTTTACTTCCCCTGCATATTCCAACACACACACCACTAAACACACTTTATATTAACCCATTCCACTAATTCTCTAAGCCTACATCACTGCAATGGTTGCAAAATACAACTTAGACTCTCAAAACCCTTGATTTGAGGGTTAGAAAATAGTTTCTGGAAAATGTGATCTTAAATCCTTTAAACTAAATGAAAAATTCTTCAAATCTACTTCAAATTGGAGCTAGCACCTATTACTATGAAAAAAAATTGAAATTGAATCCTAATAGATTTTGTACAGTTCGTACAAGACCTAAAGACAAAAGAGAAAACATTGCTACAACAGTACAGAGCATTTTTATTGCAAAATTTGTTTCAAGATACAATCATCAATGCTTTGCTCACCCTTAAAATGCTCTTATATGATGTTTACAACAATTAGGATAACTACCCCTTCAACTTCCAATGAACAAACCTTTCCTTTTCACAAATGACTCTTCAACTTCTTGTATTTGTGCATTTTTGCAACAAAAGGCAACTTTTTTGCAATTTAACTTCTTTGACTTCCTAAATACCTAGTAGTGACTTAATTACATTAGAATGGGTCCATAAATGAAAGTATAGATTGTGAATGGAGATTGTAAACCTGCACAAACACAACAAACAATCACACAGATAGATCAATATGAAAGTTTAAATCCACATTCCCCATAGAATTAATTTATAATGCACAAAATAGGAAATAAATGAAGAACACAACAAAGAAAGAAATTAAATCCTATTAGATCATGCAAAATCTCAATCCCATGAGGGAATTGGTGCCATTTTGATGTAGAAAATGGCCCTTTCCCCATCCCTTGTAAGCTTTATGATGCCTTGATGATGATTTGATGATTCCTTGGAGAAAATCCTACATAACCTAGCTATAAAACTTGAGAATGGATGAATGAATGAGAAAAATTCAAAATCTGAAGATTATGACTTTTCATGAAGTTGTGTATCCAAAATACAAAGGAAAGCCTCCTATTTATAGATGACAATGTTGGAGAATGAGGAAAAAAGGATGAATGTGGGATAAAAGACCAACCAATAAAATTAAGCCACTTTTCAACATGTGAGTGGAAAAAGGTGGAGCACATTTTGATGAATGTGCCAATAAATGATATTAGGAATAATTTCAAATTTATAAAATGACATGTTGGAGGGAGAAATAAATGAATTAAATGCCACTTGGCTCAATGCACAAGGACATGTAAGAGATATTGAATGCCTTGTTGGAAGGAAAAATCCATTTGGAGGGATTTTCAAACTTGGAGGAATATTCCCTTTTGATACCATGTTGAGAGAAATTAGAAGATTTAATAAATCAAAATAAATGATTTATTGAGAAAGTGGCAAAATCTAGAAAATTGGAGTGATTAAGACTAGAATTAATCAGGATTTGATTAGCTCAAAGAGAGATTAGTTGATGTGACAATTTGATTTATATTTTTGGATTGATTTAAATCAAAGCTGAGAGCAACATGAATTTAGATTTAATTAAATAAATATTTTGATTTATTTAATTAAAGAGGGATGATGTTAGATTAAATTAAATAAATTTTGATTTAATTTAATAGAATGACCTTTGAAATTTAATTAAATAAAATGGAATATTTAATTAAATAAAGACAATAGGGTTAATTAAAATTAACATTGATTTATTCAATTAATAGGAGATGATGACTTAGTTAGATAAATTTTATTTATTTACCGAAGGGATGGAATATGATGAATTTAATCAAATATAGACTATCTGATTAAATGATTAGCAAAGGGGGTGATTTGGGACAAAGCAGTGTTAGTAATCAGGATCAAGTGTGATTGGTACATTTTATGTGTCTACATTTTTCCTCTCTTTGGAGCAGAGTACTTGTTGCATTGGTTCAAAGAATAACCTATCTCGATCAAAATTCATAATTTTTCCAATTTTTAAAATGCCCCATTGCTTCCCCGGTGAGAAGAAACATGCTGATATAATGCCCTCTCGAGGGATTAGATAAAAATTTCAATTTTTTGGCGATCTCGCAAAAAAGAGGACAAGGTGCCCGAAAGGTCCAGAAAGGCTCTAGAATGCCAAAAATGTGAAAAAAACACAAAAAAAAATGATGTAAAATGGCCTCTAGTTGGGCGAAAATAAGCTCGGGGGTCCAAAACCCTAGCTGGACTGCTAAACAGGGTCAAAAAACCCTAACTTTTAGGCTTAAATAGGCTTGGGGAGGCCACTTCCAATTCATTTGCACACATAGCCTTTAGAATTCTTGCAATTTGAACTTTGAGCATTGATTGAGATGGTGCAATGTGTGCTTCCCCACCACATTTTTGAGCACGTTTGGGTGTTCCAGAGGCTTCCTAGCATAGGACCAATAGTAAGTCATCTTGCCCCAACTTCATTTTTTAATTTTTGAGTGCATTTATTAGGGTCTAGGGGTCAATGAAGTCAAGTGGTCCTATATAGCACCGCTTAAAAGCTCAAATCGGTGCCGTGCAGTCCTAAATTGCACCGTTGATGCAAGTTGAACCACGATGACAGAGTTTAGAAATTAGAGTTCAAGTCACAAAGTGTGTTGCACTTGCAAACAACACCATGACGATGCCATTTGAAATTTAGGTCTAGGGTCACTTTCAAACTATGTGGCGGTGGTGGACTTTAGAAAATTTTGACCTCTAGTGGTATAGTTTGGAGTTTCCAAATAGCGTCGCCTCTACAAACAATGACACATGTTGTTTGAGATACACAAACTCCAAACAGGATCACATTGTTTTATGAAACTTGACGCGGTGACTTCCTAATGTAGGAGGACATGGAGCTGGTTCATTCACATGAGCACAAATCATCCATTTTGGGTAGATTGACCCAAGACCCCCCATTGTACAAGGTACTCCAGGAGCACCTAGGGGAAATTGGATTATGGTACATGGCATATGCCCCAGTCATTTGGACACATCTGGGCATGATGACAGCATTGGCAGAGCACTAGCATAGCGAGACATCCTTGTTCCACCTTCCCATAGGCAAGGCCACAGTGACTGTGAGAGATGTTTGCTATGATATCATGGGCTTGGACGAGTTTGTTTTCTCAAAGGGATAAATTGAGCTTGAGAGGTATAGGACCATGGTGACATCTTTCAGACTGATAGTTGTTGCCATCATTTTAGGGCTCCTAGCACCAAATCGGCGTGGCCAATACTTTAGCCTAGGATGGGGGATTTCTTGGGAGTGTATTCTCTAATGAAGGGAGTGCTTTGCCTAGAGGCTAGTGATGTTGGCCTCCCTGTACCATGATTTTCATGAGTTTACTTTCTACCATAGCTAGGCTATTGGATCAAGGGTGACATTACTGCATATTTGGGCCTAAGAGCACATTGTAGTGCTCTGCCATGTCAGAGTTACACTGGTTGATATGGATCTAGATGATCTAATTATTTGGAGGTATAGGGGTTCCCTTACCTTTTCACACATAGGGGCAACAGGCAGCAGGCATTAGCGGTGAGTGATCGATGAGATGATAGTTTTCACCTAGAGATCATACCTTGTGCAGTCGGCTTGGTATGACGATGTAAAAAAACTATTCTTTGCTAGGTAGGACTGCCTGATGTAGGGCAGAGAGCATACCATGATAGAGAGTTATCTTCCAGACCATGTGGCCTGATAATTTGGGGACACATAGGACCATTCTGATGACTAGTGTGTGGCCATCTTCGCCCATACCATGATGGAGATTACATGGGGTTAGATGATCCTGGCAACAGATGTCATGCATAGCTTCATGCAACTAGTGGCTAGGTTGTGGCCTTATGATTAGGGATAGGCAGACCCGAGTATGACACAAACCTACAGGGATTGGTTCTGACCATCGGTGAGATTGACAATTCCTGGTGCACTTTTGCCATGGAGGAGACCCAAAGGCTGGTCTGCAAGGTGGGGGTGTGGCTAAGGAGGTAGAGATAGTGATGGTGATGAGGATGGAGGCTGAGGCAGAGGTCAACCAAAGCAGAAACCCAATCAGTAACTAGAGTAGGATAGGGGACAAAGGGATGGTGACAGGCATTAGGATCAACCCATGGATGGTCACCAAGATAGGTAGTTGACGCCACTGAGAGATGGTCACTAGGACAGGCAGCTAATGCTACTGAGAGATGCTCACTAGGACCAACCACCCATCTAGCCAACACCATATCTAGGCCTGAGGGATGGGTAGATTTTATAGGTGTAGGCACAAATACAGGTGCTGACCACAAAGAGAGACTAGGCAAGATAGTAGGTCTTGACCCTTACAATAGAGAGGGATTAGGCCATTTGGCAGTGGTAGGATATTGAGATATAGGCTACATAGGAGATGGGTTAGAGACAATAGTTAGAAAGTATGGTTGCCTCCTCCTTCCGGAACAAAATATCTATGCGAGCATACAAAAAGGTCATTCAAGAGGTAGAGTACTATCATGTGCACTATCATTAGGTTGTGCCTCAAGTAGGATGAGTTCCTGATTACTCTCAGTAGACTGGATATGAGCCTCTAGAGGAGCATGAGGAGAGGCTGAGTGGTGAGGGGAACAACCAGTAGGGCTAGCTCGTTTACTTATCAAAGACATTATTCTTTTTGAGATCCACAGGCTCATTTTTGATAGCCCTATGGACCATTGTACTTGTATTAATTGATACACACTTGATCCTGATCTTGTACCATGATAGTGTATATTATTTTGATAATATATGAGATGATTCATTTTGATATGATGTGTTCTATCTTATTTATGCATTATGGATGGATTTTATTTTATGTGATGCATTTATGACTTTATTCTATTAATGCAATGCGATGATTCTATGTGATGTTTATATAATGTTATGATATGATGCAGTGTTTTATGGATGCATTTCTTTTCTAGTATCTTTTCTATGCACTTTTGATGATGATGTATGCAAATGTTATGATATGTGAATGCTTAGACTAACAGATCTATATTGTGATGCTTAATGGATGATGATGATAAAATGTATCAAATGCAATCTTTTTATTTTTCATTATCTTTCTTATGCATGATATGGTGATGCATTTATGGATGACATGATGATGCAAATGATATGATGTGATGATACTTTTATTATGACACCTATGTGATGATGCATTTAATGCATATGTAATGATGTGTATGTCATGATATGATGCTCATGGATGAATTTTTTTATAAATGGATGATATGCATATGATGTCATATGATTATGTACTAGATGAAAATGAATAATATTATGATGTATATGTGATGATACAATGGATGTTTTGATGATGTATATGATATGAGTTAATAATTCCTATGTGATGGTTCCCTTTTATGCTTATTCCATGAATGCAAATGTATAGTTTATATGAGATGCTTAGAATAACCAATCTATATTATGTAATGATGAAATACAATGCATGTGAGATGGTCAATGTTTCCCATATGTTATGATATGATATACATTATGTTGATGGTTTGTGGATGTAGGATGGATGCAATGGCAATGATTTGTGATTAAATCACATGGTACCATAGTGAAAAAAGAAGATAGAAGACTGTAAGAGACTCCAAAAATTCAAAAGATGATGATTTGCTTACCAAGGATTGGGATTTTAAAAGGACTAGTTACCTTATGTTTGATAATACAAATAGGAATGATGCATCAAGGTATGAAGGACGAGGATGGCATTGAACCTAGTGTGATGGAATTTGACTCAAAAATTAGATAAGAGTACTCCTGTTCACACTTGACAGATGAAATTCTATTCAAAATGAAATTCAGATATTCCAAACATCTTAGACCAAAACATAGAAATACAGGCATGCCTATGTGGTCAACAAGACACTTAAAACATCCTCCCTAAACCTAAACAAAGCATGTATGAACAAGGTTATATTACATGAATATCCAACAAGCACATTAGATAAAAAGATAATGATCTTTGCCCCATTTCTTTCTCTCTAAATACTTTTGTTTAGACATCATCAAGGGGTCATCAAAATGAGAGCAATAATATAAGTCAAAAAGAAAAAGTAAAAGTAAACAAACAAGCTAATGTTCTTCAATACCGCTAGCCAAGAATAAACTACAGTGATGACTGATGTTGATTTCCATTGTAGGAAGGATGCATCCTTGGACATGATGTTATCAGATGATTGATTTGGGACTGATTAGATGACAGGATGTTGACACAAAGAGTTGACCAACTTGTTTAGGTACTGACCTAGCTTGAGACCTTGATGCTTGAGTTTTCACTTTTTAACCTAATGGACTTGTTTCTGATTGTTTCACCAAAGGTTGAGAATGACGATGATTTATTATGAGCAAATGTTTATTTCAGGTGAAAGCAAGATGTGACAGATGGATGTTTTCTTCAAATATTTGGATGTTTTTGAAGTTTTTTGAAATGTTTTGAGGCTATTTTTGGTATTTTTGAGATTTTTCAAATGTTTTGATTTTCAAAATTTCAATTTATTTTGGTATTTTTTGAGATTTTGACCAAGGGACTAACCTAAATATGTATCCTAGGGGCCTCAAGGGATGATCAATAGATTATCCTTTCCTACATTATACATGTAGAGACCACGTAGTTCAATTGACACACACTTGATTATTGATGAAATATGAATAAATGGATTTCTAGTTTATTATGATGTAATCCTAAAGGACTGACCTAAGTGTCTTGGGGGATGATCAAAGACCAACCTTGCCTATGTTTAAAACTTAGAGATGATGTAGTTTGACAAGACAACTCTATTTTTTGACCTTTTGACTGACCTTTTGACTTGTTTTGGATTTTCTAGTTTTATGAATGTTTTTGGATTTTCTAATTTTGGGGAAAACTTCAATAATATACACAAATCCAATCCGAAGAGAAAATTCCTCCAGCATGATGCAATAGACCACCCCAATAAAGGTAGGATAAACTCACCTTGAGAATGGGCCAAGTAGTACTAGGAGGGATCATGACATAAACACAGGATCAAGCTATGATGCAGACGCAAATGGGTGATGAAAGGAGATATGGAATGTGATGGGTGATGGAAGTGTAATGGATGGATGATGTAGAAAAAGCCATGGAGATTCTAGTGGATGGAAAGTTCTTATTTACAAAAGGCATCTATTTTTCAGGATTTCACCAAGGTACTTGCCCAAAGCACCACCAAAGTGGTTTTCACTAGAGGACAATTTTTCTCTTTACTGTTTTTAATCCTTTTTTTGATTTTTTTCTTTTTTGATGTTTTTTTTGTCACCAAGATGCATGTAGATGCTTGTTTGGTAGGCCCATAGGGTGAGATTTAGTTGGAGATGCTAATCACGACCAGCTTCATTAACTACCTTCTAAAATATTTTTAGGATGGTCTTATTTGTATCCTTGGCTTGATCATTTCCTTGGGGATAATATGTAGTGGAAAAGCGATGTTGGATATTAAAATTGTGGCATAGGTCACGAACATCCTGATTCTTGAAAGGTGTCCCATTATCTAAGATAATGGCTTGAGGGACACCATAACGAAAAATTAAGTAATTCAGGATGAACTTTGATATTTTCTTTCTAGTGATATAAGTCATGGGGATGGCTTCCACCCACTTGGTGAAGTACTTAGTGGCAGTGATGATAAAATTATGTCCACTAGATGAGGTGGGGGAAATTTTTCCAACAAGATTAAGCCCCCACTGTGAAAAGGGCCATGGTGTGACAATCGGGTAGAGCTCTTGAGTTGGTGCATGGATGAGGTCCCCATGTTGCTAACATTGTAGACACTTTTTGACATAGTCACGTGCTTCCCTTTCCATTGTAGGCTAATAGTACCCCATCCTCAACAATTTATTGGCCAAGGTCATACCACTCAAGTGTGAACCACAAATGTCATTATGTACCTTAGTTAAGGAAGTTAATTCCTTCTCAACATTTAGGCAACGTAATAGGGTTCCTTCCATGCTTCTATAGTAAAGAATATCTCCTAGAATGACAAAACAAGATGCTTTTTTGAAAAAGGCTCTTTTGACGTTTAGGGTTATGTCAGCTAGGAGAACTCCTATTCTCAGATATGTGTATATATCATGGTACCAGGGATCACTGGGACCAACAATTTCACACACAAATTTGGACTCTGGTACCTCAAATGCAAGCATAAGAAGTTTCTCTATGAGGAATTCTTTCTTTGGGATGTCATGTGGGATTTCTAGGAGTGATCCAATTGTAGCCATTGCATCTACCGCTTTGTTGTTTGGTCTTGGTAGCTGCTCAAATGTAATATCAATGAATAACTCCTTAAGACTTTCCACCAATTTCTTGTAGGGAGACTTGTCATCCTTTGTTTGATAATTATTGTTGACTTGGTTGATTATGGGCTATGAGTCTCTATAGACCTTAAGTGCCATTATCTGCCATTGCACTATGATTCTTAGCCCTATGACAAGAGCTTCATATTCTACTATGTTATTCGTACAAGGGAATGAAAGCTTGTATGATTTTGTAATGTAATCCCCTTGTGGAGTGATGAAGAAGATACCTGCCTCCAATCTGTGCTGAGTGTAGGATCCATCAAAGTACATTTTCCAGTGATTCGCTACACTTAGGTTGAAGATTGATTTGTCAGGGAATTCTGAGACAAGTGGATTTTTTTAGTAGATTGGTGCCTCTGCCAATTAATTTGCAATTGCTTGTCCTTTGATATCCTTGTTCTCTACATACTTTATGTCATGCTCTGTAAGTATCATAAACCACTTTGTTGTCTGCCCTGTAAGTGTTGCTTTGGAAAGCAAGTACTTAAGGGGATCTATCTTTGCAAAAAGCTTTATCTGATGGGCTTGCATATCACTCTCTTTGTGTCATTCTTCTAGTTCTATGTCTATTTGTGGAATGATGATAGTTTTGACCTCTCTAATATCATTGCAACAAAGATAGATATTGACCAAAATAGAGAAGTCCTCGCTTAACATTAATGTCATCACACAACAATTATGATTTGAATTTGTTAGATTTTACACCCTCCAGTAAAGGAGAGAACAAAATCTCACAATCTAAAGAGTCTTGTGTAAGTATGACATCTTGTACTAAGCAAGAGATATGGCTATGTGCAGAATCATCATGGAAAAAATAGGCCCTAAAGTGGCGAAAAATTTAGAAAAATCAGAGTTAGGCAACTTGATGTAAAAATTTGAATAACTTATCTATATTATTTCAAAAATGTGTAAGAATATAATCTGTATGAAATAGAATGTATTTTCTCAACTACTAGGTTTTTTTTTTTTTAAACTATTTGGTGAAAATTTGAAATTTCAATGCAGTAGTACTTAAATTTCAGGGAAAAAACAAGTAGGTGTCTGTCTAACCACCCTAACCACAACAAAATGATAATATTTTTTTTATAAGATTTTAGATATAAGTAGAGGAATCATGTCCTAATGTGATGCATATTTTTTGTAATTTTTTTCCAAGTAAATAATTAATTATGAATTTTTATTACAACTTTTTAAAAAATAAAACTTGTATGTTTGACCACCTTAACTTGGTCAAAATTCATGAAATTAAACTTTTTTAATCATATAGTATGCAAAGCATAGAATGTGATGCATGTTTTGGATTCAAAAAATGTGATATCGTTTGAAAGCTATAGATGTTTTTCAATCAACCTATCAATCAGGACTTTAGTCGTAATTCAAATAGAAAATGAATAATAATTATTTATTAAATTCAAAGTAAAGCATAATATATATTGGTGGAAAGTTGAGAATCTCCTCTAAACACCCCTTTTGTTTCATCAATTTTCGGTAAAAAAAGTCATCAACCACATACCCATCATATCGCCACTTTTTGGCCCATCATGATCCTGCACATACCCATATCTTTGTTGCCAAATAAAGCAACACCATCTACTTTTGATCAAGAGAGTATATTGACAAGACTCCTCCAAGCTTGTTTGACATCCCTCCCTCTAAGAACAAAAAAGAAATTTTATTACAAGAATTTGTTTTGTGCATATCATAGAGTTCATGGTCATTCTACTAATGAATGTAAGGATTTAAGTAACACAATTCAACATCTTGGGTATTGTGGTGCTCTCCCTTGTGTTGTAACAACTAGTTCCACTAATTGAAACTTATTTTCATCCAATTTAGCTCATCTTTATCATACACTAAGTGGGGGAAAGGGGTTAGATAGCCTTTTCCTCATATGTCACTTATTGTTGTACTGATCTGCAATTGCTTGTCCTTCTAGTGCCAAAATGTGAATGGAGATTGTAGACCTGCACAAACACAACAAACAATCACACAATTAGATCAATATGCAATTTTAAACCCACATTCCCCATATAATTCATTTACAATGCACAAAATAGTAAATAAATGAAGAACACAACAAAGAAAGCTATTAAATCATATTAGAGCGTACAAACTCTCAATCCCATGGGGGGATTGGTGCGATTTTGATGTGGAAAATGACCCTTTCCCAACCCCTTGTAAGCTTTGTGATGCCTTGATGATGATTTGATGATTCCTTGGAGAAAATCCTGCATAACCTAGCTTAAAACTTAAAAATGGATGAATGATGAATGAGAAAAATTCAAAATTTAAAGATTATGACTTTGCATGAAGTTGTGTATCCAAAATACAAAGGAAAGCCTCCTATTTATAGATGAGAATTTTGGAGAATGAGGCAAAAAGGATGAATGTGGGATAAAAGAACAACCAATAACATTAAGCCACTTGTCAAAATGTGAGTGGATAAAGATGGAGCACATTTTGATGAATGCACCAATAAATGATATTAGGTGGAATTTCAAATTTATAAAATGACATGTTGGAGGGAGAAATAAATGAATTAAATGCCACTTGGCTCAATGCACAAGGAAATGTAAGAGATATTGAATACCTTGTTGGAAGGACAAATCCATTTGGAGGGATTTTCAAACTTGGAGGAATATTCCCTTTTGATGCCATGTTGAGAGAAATTAGAAGACTTAATAATCAAAATAAATGATTTATTGAGCAAGTGGCAAAATCTAGAGAATTGGAGTGATTAAGACTAGAATTAATCAGGATTTGATTAGTTCAAAGAGATATTAGTTGATGTGACAATTTGATTTATATTTTGGATTGATTTAAATCAAAGTTGAGAGGAACATGAATTTAGACTTAATTAAATAAATATTTTGATTTATTTAATTAAAGAGGGATGATGTTAGATTAAATTAAATAAAGATTGATTTAATTTAATAGAATGACCTTGAAATTTAATTAAATAAAATGGATTATTTAATTAAATAGAGACTATAGGTTTAATTAAATAACATTGATTTATTCAATTAATAGGAGATGATGACTTAATTAGATGAATTTGATTTATTTAATTAATGGATGAAATATGATGAATTTAATCAAATACAGACTATCTGATAAAATAATTAGCAAAGCCCGGGTTGATTCGGGATAAAGTGGTGTTAGTAATCAGGATCAAGTGTCATTGGTAAATTTTTTATGTCTATAGGAGGCATACAATGCAAAAGGTGCTCCTACACCATACCACCAAGAAAAGGATGCATCACAAGTGAACAATGGAGAAATGGATGCTTTATAACCTAGGTCATAGAACACCAATTTTCTCAAATTATCATTCAAGTATGTCCTAGGAATCCAAATTGGATTGACTATCAGCCTCAAAGGTGAGTCAATTCTCAACGAGGAAGACCTAGGAAGGTGTTCTTTAAGCTTTGAGGGGTTCACCACAAAGAAAAATCCTAGAAAAGACAAGTAAACATTCAACTCACAAAACCTAATAATGTAAGCTAAATGATGAGTGCAAATGATGAAATAATGCCACAACAAGTTAGGATATGTGTACGTAGGAAGTATAGAAATGTGATGAGGATTCTAGAAATTCAAAGAATCTATAAAAATATGTTATGGAGGATTAAAATTCCCTTAGTGTCTTATTAGTCCCACTGCTATTTGTTGAGGTAGATGTAGAATCTTCGAATGTCGAAACAAGATCCAAAATAATCTCTACAAAATTCTACTTGGAGGACTAAGATGCCCTTACTATCGTCTTAGTCCTAATTTGAATTTCTAGAATCTTTGAATGTGGTCATGAGGCTTGATGTATGCACTTTTTTATTCTCTAATCTCAGGTTGTAAAACTCCTAGATTTGGCATGTGGGTGAGTTTCTGAGAAGATGACAATTGTACAATGCAACTTAGCACATTTGCAACTTTGCACTTCAAATGATCTTCAATTCTTCAACCTAAATCTACAATCACAAACACACAAGAGAGAAAAGAACTTTTTGATTGTTAGTGAATGGGGGTTTTCCTTGGTCAAACCCCTTGTTGGTAATTAAACCTTGAAATGAAATAGAATAATGAAGGGAAATAATGAATGAATAAAGTACTATGTTGCAACTCAACAAACCCTTGCTATGAAGTATACTAACATGTGTGAGATGGCTAGCTTGGAAATGGATCTTGAATCAAAGGAATGCTTGATAGATATGGACTTGAATGTCTTGCTTGAATCAAAACCCTACATCACAAATATTAGCTCAAAAACATGCATGATGCAAGAAGATCTTTGACATAATGCTTGAATCTTGATGATGAATCCAAATGCTTGATGAATTTCTCTTGAATGCTTGAATACTTGAATGCTTGGATTGCTTGGATTTATCAGAGTGCTTGGATTGTTTATATTCTTAGATATGAAAATGAGAGAAAGGAACCTTGTATTTATACTTATCCATGCTTAATATCCTAAAATTAGACCACAACAAGCCCACATATGAATTCATTAATTAAAGGAGGCTAAATCCCACTATGATTTGAAATGAAATCCCAAAAATACCTTAAGGGGGACTAAGATGCCCTAGGTGGCATCTTAGTACTGAGGCATAAAACTCAATGAACAAAATCCAAAAGGGGCCCATTTATGGTGCCATTGAAATCAGGGTCCCAATACCTTTGGGGGACAAAGATGCCCTAGGCGGCATTTTAGTCCTAACCCAAAAATTAGGGACATATAGCCAAAATCATTAAATTATCATTTCCCCTTTCATGTTTTTCAATATTAGCTAGAAAAATATATAGTTCATTAGGCTTATGGGTGCAAAATAGGACCAATTAAGACATACACAAGGATAAGAAAAGCAAGGCAAGCCCAAACAAGTGTGAAAATGCAAGGGTGTGCATTTTCCTACACTATAGCAAGAAGAAAGAAAATCACACAATGAAACATGAGTGTCGATGTATGCCCCCATTTTAAAGCAGTTGCTAACACCATTGTTGTGAGAAATTTCTTTAAAGTAGAAGAAGACATGAGAGCTTACTCAGAAAGCCATATGCCAAGTCATATGTTTCCAATAAGCTACGTCATGAGAAGGGAAGGGGTTGCCCCTAAAAAGCATAACTTAGTACATCACATGTGATCCAAATTAAGGCATGTCATCCACGTCCCAAGCTTGATCTTATGTGTACACGAAGGTAGTCAACTAACCAATAGAGAGAAGGATAAGGATAACTAACCCCTTTCCCCCACTTAGTTCAGGACAAAGATGAGCCAAATAGGATGAAAATAAGTTTAAATTAGAGGAACTAGGTGTTTCAACACAAGGGAGAGCACCAAAATACCTAAGATGTTGAGTTGTGTTACTTTAAGCCTTACATTCATTAGTAAAATTACCATGAACTCTATGATATGCACAAAATGAATTCTTGTAATAAAATTTCTTTCATGTTCTTAGAGGGAGGGATATCAAACAATCTTGGAGGAGTCTCATCAATATAATATCTTGATAAAAAGTAGAGGATGTTGCTTTATTTGGAAACAAATATATAGGTATGTGCAGGACCATGATGGGCCAAAAAGTGGCAATATGATGGGTATGTGGTTGATGATTTTTTTTTACCCAAAATTGATGAAATGAAAAGGGTTTTTAGAGGAGATTCTCAGCTTTCCACCAATATAAATTATGCTTTACTTTGGATTTAATAAATAATTATTATTCATTTTCTATAAGAATTACAACTAAATTCCTCATTGATAAGATGATTGAAAAATATCTATAGCTTTCAAATGGTATCACATTTTTTGAATCCAAAACATGCATCACATTCTATGCTTCGCATACTATAGGATTAAAAAAAAATTGAATTTCATCAATTTTTGACCAAGTTAAGGTGGTCGACATATGAGTTTTTAATTATTTACTTAGAAAAAAATTGCAAAAAATTATGCATCACATCGGAACATGAGTCCTCTACTTGTATCTAAAATCTTATAAAAAAATATTATCATTTTATTGTGGTTATGGTTATTAGATAGACACCTACTTCTTATTTTTCCCCTAAAATTTAAATACTACTACATTGAAATTTCAAATTTTCACCAAATAGTTTTAAAAAAAAAACCTAGTAGTTTAGAAATTGCATTCTATTTGCTATAGATTCTATTCTTACATATTTTTGAAATAATATAGATAACTTATTCAAAATTTTATGTCAAGTTTCCTAACTCTAATTTTTCTAATTTTTTCGTCACTTAAGGGCCTATTTTTTCCATGATGATCCTGCACATACTCATATCTCTTGCTTAGTACAAGATGCCATACTTACACAAGACTCTTTAGATTGTGAGATTTTGTTCTCTCCTTTACTAGAGGGTGTAAAATCTAACAAATTCAAATCATAAGTGTTTTTGTGTGATGACATTAATGTTAAGTGATGACTTCTCTATTCTGGTCAATATCTATCTTTGTTGCAATGATATTAGAGAGCTCAAAATTATCATCATTCCCCAAATACACATAGAACTAGAAGAATGACACAAATAGAGTGAAAACAAAGAAAATCCTTTTGATTCAACATGGAAGAGACATAGGGTGTCTCAATGCCTTGTGTTATCCCCAAAAGGAAAACACAAGACAAAAATGAAGAGATAAATGAAAACAAAAGGTAAAGACCAATGAAAAGGAAAAAAGCTTATGACATATAGAAGAATGAAGTTAAAAATAGAGGAATGCACATAGGAAAAATCAAACAATACATCATGGGGAATCACAATAAGAACATGCACTCAAAAGAAATCAAAAAAGGAAAATAAAAAGACTAGTAAAGCACAGGCAAGTCAACCTAAAGTAGGTCATCCATATTCCAGTCTTGTTTAGTATATTCAGAATGTAGATCACTAGCAAGAGGGACAACATCAAGCATTGTACTAGGAGAATCACTAGGTTCAACATGTGGTGCATCACTCAATTTAGGAGAATCACCATGGTTTTTATTGTTTAAGCTCATGGAAGAAGAAAATAAAAAATTCAACTCATTATGCACTTGCTCATCAATTTTAGTTTTTTCTTCATCATCATCCAGATTAACGACAATAGGAGGACAAATGATAATATCCATAGAAGGTTTTGTTCCTTATTGTGTTGAAGACATAGGATCTATTGGTTCTAGTAATGGAGGAGGCTCATCGGTTGTTGCTTATGTCAAGTTCAGATTTTGATTTTCAATGTCCTCTTTGTTCATCTTTTGAGCAATAGCATGATGTCTACACCTACTCTCTCTAGAATTTATGTTTATTTTATTATGGATTTTAAGTTGCATTTGTGCAAGAGCAGGTTTTTTAACCATAGGTTCCTTTTCTTCATGTGAGGGAAGAACGAAAGAAACCATGGAGGGTTGGTCAACCACTTTCTCTTTGGCTATATAAATTTTCTTAGGAGGCAAATTAGGACTTGTTTGGTTCTCTCTTGGCCTTTTGTAGGAAATAGGAAAGGGATTTTTTGATGGATAGGTCTTGGTGAAATGGAAGGGCTTTAAGCTCAATATTGTTTCTTTAAGGGTTGAAGGTTCAATCATGGGGGAAGGAAATTTTTCAAGAGATAACTTGGATATGCATTTTTCTTTGAAATTTTGGTAGGATAGGAAAAGGAAGTCCTCATGGGGTCTTACAGGTTCCATGGGATTAGGCCAAAAATAATCTAAGGAAAATTTTCCATGAGAAGATGGAGGGCTAAAGCCACTATGGTTTACAATGAATATTTCATTGCAGATTAGAAACTTTAAGAACTTATGGACAATGGATGGGACCACATTCATGGAACGAAGCCATTTATATCCTAGCTTCACATGAAATTGATCTAAATTATAGATAATAGAGAATGATACATTTAATTTCTTCGGTTCTAATTGTAAAGGGAATGTGATCGATCCCATCATAGCACAAGCAAAACCATCATGCATTTTAATCCATGCTTTCAATTTATCATATCTATCTTGAGTGATTTCATGCACATATAATAGCTCTTCTATGATCATATTCTCTCCACAATGGGGATCAATTAAAATCCCAAGAGTGGGCTTGTTATTGATTCATCACATAGCGCTTAGTTTCACTAGCCTTAACAAATGAAATATTATTTTTAGGAATGGGATTGGTAAATATTATAAAGTTTTGGTTAGGAGGAGCTATAGAATTATTACCTTTTTCATTCACACATCAAATTTGGATATGATTAGAATCAATGAGGTCTTGCACAAGGTGTTTAATATGCTTTCAAGGTTGTGTATCATGTCCTTTTTTTTGGTGATGAGAACAATAGGCATTGTGTCTAACGCTCAGAGGTAATGGCTTGCTAGGGTCAAGAGGTCAAACGGGAGGTAAGGTAAGCATGTTCTTATTTAATTGCTAAGTTAAGATGCTTTGAAGTGTGTCAAGTAAGGGAGTAAATTGTCTTTGTGGATCCCTAAAGATATGTGGATTACTCTTCTTTATAGTAGCTAGTTGGGTAGGTTGGGAAGTGGAATTTAGTTGAAGTAATCTTTTATTTTTCCTTCTAAAAGGCTGGTAGGTGTTTTGGTTTGAAGATTTAGACTTTTCAAGACAGGTAGAGGTGGGTTTCGGTTAACAACTACCTATAGAATTCTGATAGTCTCAAAGGGCAGTGCAAAAGTGCACGAAGGAAGGGAATTTCATCATGGTAAGCTTGTCTCATATCTTACTTTGTAAATTTTGTATGAACATCTTTTGAAGGTTAGAATTGGGAATCTTCACACTAATTTGGGAAAAAAGCGATTGGTAACATGAAATAAATTCAGTGAATTTTTCACCTTCATTTTGATTGCATCTCATCAAGTCAGCTAATGTCATTCATTAAATGAATGAATTGAGTTATTCAGTAATGTTGAAAACTAGTCCAAGGCACATCTTTCAAGGATCAGGGAAAGAGTTTAGCCAAAATTTTGTCCTCAAGGATGAAATCACTACACAAAGTAATAAAGGAATTAACATGATTAACAGGATCTCCCCGTCCTTCATATTTCTCAAATATAGGGATCTTTATACCTTGTGGCACTAGAGTTCTTAATATCTCCAAAGATAGTGGGTTTCTTTTGACATAGAATGAAGGTGGACCATTTTGATTTTTGATTTATGGTGGAAACTTGATGTTGAATGGATGAAAGGCTTTATAATATGTGGTTAATGATAGGATCATTGATTGTGGTTTGAGATGGAGGTGAATATGGTGGTGGTGTGTATGTGTTGAAGGACAAGTGAATGCATTGCTTATGAGAGGAGATATAAGATTAGATGCTACATAGGTATAAGGAACACTAGTGGAAATGTTTGAGGTAGGAAGGATATTGCTAGTTGGTTGCATAGTTGTGGAAACTTGAAGATTGGTATAGGTGGGAATGGAGGTTATGGTTGAAGGGGGAGGAGTTTGATTTCCTCCTTGGCTTTGCATATTGTTTAAAGCTTGAGCACCATTAGTGGTGGAAGGAAGATGTTTTCCAAAGATGTGAGCTATGTTACACACAAATTATAGTCCTTCATCACTTTCCATCTTATGGTGAATAATATATATGGTAGGTATAATAGTGTTGGAAATGTTTTCAGTACTCATGCTATCTTGTAAATGGGCTAGGTCTTCATGAATTTTCATTATATTTTCTTGAAGGATATGATCAACCACTATTTGAACACTTGGCATAGCACTTGTGGGTAAGATAGGAATAGAAAAAGAGGTATCAAAGGTAGGGTCATTTCCTAGTGAACTAATAACAACACTAGAAGTAAGAGAAGTAGATAACCCAAGATCCACAACGAGTGTTTTATCACGGGATGCCATGAGTCTTGCACTCCATCTCACCATAGCATTAGTAGTAGGAAACCAATTAGTACAACTCATGCAAGGGATAAACCAAAGAAAGTGCAATGAAAAAAATATCATATGTGAACCAAATATTTTATTAGTGTTTATGTAATTCTCTTGCACTCTTAGGGTTTTTCACCTAAAAGGAGAGAGATAGACCCCTAAAAATTGTGGTGGTTCACTCAAACTAGTGTATGTATGATGAAATTATGACTAAATTCAATGATATAAATGTAGGAAACTAATGAAAGCTAGTTATTATTGAATGAAAACTATTGAAATGCAACTTGTTTGAAAACACATTGTGTAATGCAAAAACACCTAGAAATGAATAGTAAATTGTAATAGAAATGGATGAAACTAAAAGTGTGCACCTGAGATCTTGATGGATACTATAAATGACTTATTGAATGCTGATAATCCTTATTTTTAGGCCTAGTGGGACTCATTCACCATCTTGGGTGAATTAGTCCCAATTCTATGAAACTGTTACGGAGCCCGTTTCAAAAAAATGGGTATCCAAAAATGCAGAGAACCAAAATCAGGCCTAAAAGTGGTACTCATTCTCCACCCATATAAAATGATTCCAATTTTGAATTTCTTAAGATTCAAAGGTGGAATCAGAAGCCTTTGGTTTGCACTTTTGCCTTCTCTAAGTTTCTGGTTCTAAAACTGTCAAATTCGAGCCTGAAGGTGACTTTTTGTGGTACTTTGACTTACCCAATGAAGAGACAACTTGAAAAAAAAAATTCAATGTAATATTCAATGATTTATAAGCCTCCAAGATGTCTAAATATTTAAACACACAAGACAAGAAAGAGAAATGTTGGATGTTAGGGCATGGGGGTTTGCCTTGGTCAAACCCCTTTTAGGTAATTAGACCAAAATGATGAAAGAATGTAATGAAGGATGAAAGAATGAATTCAATACCTTTCCATGATGTTTGATCTTGAATTTCTATAGAATAACATGAAGAATCTACCCTTGAATGTTTTAGCAAGCAATCTTAATAACTTGCAATGATGAAACCCTAACTTGTTTGACTTGATAGAGAATATAGATGATGAATGAGTTAGGAGCTTATGAATTATGGATTATAAGGTTGTATTTATAGGAATTACACCTTATATTCCTATTAATTGGACCCCTATGGCCGACATGAAAGAATAACAAACTTAAATTCTAAAATGTGTTGCTCAAAAGTCAAAAATGGCCCAAATGGGACTCATTTGCCACCTTGAGTGAATTAGTTCCACCTTGAAAGGATTAATTCACCATAGATGATTAATTAGTCCTAGAGGGTTCCATTTTCTATATAGGTTCTTGGGGAATGAGTAAATTGAGTTTATATGGTGACTTTGTCAGGTATTTCATCAAATATTGCCCCGGGATGCATAATATGGGATAATTTGGGCCTATTAGTGATGATGTGAAGGTCAATTAGGGCTTGGGATAAAAAATTCAATGTGAAAGTGTGATTAAATACACTTTAAAACACTAAAATGAGGTCCCCATAGCCTAGGAAGGCACAATATCCAATGTGAATGTGTAAAACACATTACAACACTAGGTTAAAGTCAAGTTTATTTTACAAGCCTTCTAGATTAATGTGAGGATGTATTTAAATATATTTTATAATGTTGAATTAAGGGAAATTTGGCTTATTAAGTCTAGATAGGTGTGAAAGTCTTTTACAACACCTTTACAAGACATCGTTAAATGCATTTGAAAGGGACCAAGACTTAGTGTGGATGTGAAAAACACATCACAACACAAAATCAAGGCCTTATTAAGTCTAATTTATCATCAATTATTCCCCAAATCAAGCAAGTTTCCTTTCTTCTATGGTACATTTAGCCCCCACTTTAGTGAGAAGATGAACTTGCTTCAAACTCACACTAAAGTAGATATTCAAGAGAGATCTGAGTGTACAAATGTAGGTGATAGAGGATGACCAAGATCAAGAAGGAATTCAAGCCCCCAGGATCCAAGATCTTGAGTCAAATCATCAAGATACACAATCATGCAATGGAAAGAACTAGGAAAAAGATGAAAATGAAAAGGTGGATCAAGCTTTGATCATTTGTCTAGCTAGTTGTGGATCAGATCTAGGATGGTTTTCCAAAATAAAAATGCATACTCACTTTAGGACAATGGAACTCAAGGTTGTTTATCGAGTGAGAAGGTCAAAAAGGGGAGAAACATTAGATCAAATGGTATGCACTCACAAACACATAGGTGGTTGTGGGGAAAGTTGTGCCTTAGAATAGGCTTCCCCCTCAACCATGCCAAAGTTATACCTCTTGATAAATTTAATAAGAAACCACAAAGGAAAGTGACTTTTGAGCTCTATAAGGTAAGAAAAAATTCATATGCTTGACACTCATAGACATTGTAAATGCAAGGTAGTGGTTCAAGGAATGTTCAAAGGGATTTTCTTAGTTAGTGAAAGGTCTCATCTTATGGAACATTGTGCCAAATGCTTCCAAGAGAGGAAAAGTGAAAATGGTCTCATCTTGTTTCCAAGAGAGGACAAGTGCAATGTCTCATCCTAGGAAACATTGTACCTAATGCTTCCAAGAGAGGAAATCGCAAGAAAAAGAAAATCACATAATGAAATGTGAGTGGTGATGTATGCCCCCACTTTAAAGTAGTTGTGAACACTAGTACTATCAACAATTTCTTTAAATTAGAAGGAGACATGACAGCTTACTCAAAAATCCTTATGCTAAGTCATATGTTTCCGATAACCTACGTCATGAAAAGGTAGCATGTCACATGTGGGCCAACTTAAAGCATGTCATCCACATCCCAAGCTTTCTCTTATATGTTTATGAAAAGTTAATGACTAGCCAAAAGGAGTCAACGACAAGTAACATACAAGGAAAAGGATACAAAACCCCTTGCCCCCACTGAGTGCAGGACAAAGGTGAGCTGAAATGATTGATGAAATGTAGGCGAGAGTGAAAATCGGTATCAGTTAGAGGAATTAGGTGCCCCCACATGGGGAAGCATACAAAACTCCTTAAGATGTTGGATTTTACAACTCAAAGCATTACATGCACTGGTGAATGACCATGAAATCTATGATAGGTACAGAAAGAAGATTTTTAATAGCATTTCTTTCAAGTTTTTGGAGGAAGGGATATCAAGTGACCTTGGAAGAGTCTTGAAAAGGTGCCCTCTTGATCAATGGTAGAAGGTGGTCCTATGGTTTTATTGAAAGAAACATCTTGCTTAGTATGTGTTATCATATCTTCACAAGACTCTTTTGATTGCAATATTTTTTTCTCTTTATTAAATAGGAGGTTGTAAAATATAATGAAGTAAAATTATTAGTTGCTTGTGAGATGAAATTGATGTCAAGTGAAGAGTTCTTTGTGTGTTTTGGTTCAGGAGAAATATTAAAACCAATAGTGTCAATCAACTCAGGATGTACTATTGTTAAGGTTTGTTTAGAAGGATGTTTTGTGATAGTATTGATGTTAAGGGATGGCTTGTTTATCTTGATCAAAGGGTAATAACCAAGACCATGAGTCGTGTGTTGTGTGTTAGGCTCTATAGGGTTGTGGATACCTTTTTCTCGAGCACCACATCCTTTTCCACTATATCCAATTTGTTTCATGAGTTCATAACCTTTTCTATAAAGCTTCTTCATTGCATTTGAAGTTGGTGGTTGTTCATGACTAAGTTCATCAAAGTTTGTTGTGTAACTTGATGTATGCTGTTCTAAAGTGGTTGAGGTGGATGCTTGTAAAGGGTTGTTTGATTTTTGTGTTGAAAAAACAATGGTTTCTCTTCCCTTGCTAGAGTCTTTGTGTATGATCTAGTATTCTCTAAAGGAGGTGGGTGTGAAGTCTAAGGAACCCCAATCATCATCTAAGAGATTTGAAATTCGTTCAAGATGTTGGACCGGGTCCACTTGTGTGGTTGATGTTAATGTGTTCAAGGGATTCTCTTTGTTTTTCTCAATGTTTAAACAACTGTTTGGATGAGGTTCAGCTTCAAGTGTGTACACTTTGTTGTTGTAAACATATTTCATTTTTTGATGAAGAGTAGAAGTCACACTATTCATTGCATGAGTCCATGGTTTGCCAAAGAGAAGGTTATATGCAAGATCATTAGGAATAACATGGATTCGTGTTTCCAATGTGGCCACTCCAACTGTAATAGGTAACATGATCACACCAAGTGGTTGTTTACTTATATTGTCAAATCCCTTGATGGATAAAGGATTAGGTCAAATTTTTGATTTATCGACAGCAAGTCTATCGAGAAGGTTCACTCCACATACATTAAGACAAAAACTAGTATCCACAAGAGTTATATTAATCCCTTTTCATTTGTATTAAGAGATAATCATAAAAGCTTCATTTTGTTTTTGCTCTTCCAAAGGAGGAAGCTCACTTTGGTGGAAAACAATGTGAGCATTTATGGCTTGAATCATGACTGCTATATCATTTGGTTGCGTATTAGGAGGGACAAGAACTTGTTGCAAGGCTAATTGGACCATGTTGTGATAGTGAGGGGAGGCTTGAATAAGGTCCCATAATGAAATTTTAGTAGGAGTATTCTTTAGTTGTTCAACAAGATTATTCTCCTTTCCACTAGGAAGACTTGGGAAGATAGGTTTAGATGGGATAGGATTAGGTAAAGGTAAGTTTTTTGGGGTTGGTTGTGGTAGATGTTGATTATTTCAAGTGTTATATGTATGAGTAATGGTATTATGATTCAGTTGTTGTGATACATTATTCTTAGGTGGGTAGAGGATGAGTTTAGGTTTATTTTGAGTTGGAGGTTTATGTGAAGGGGGGTAAAGGATGATTTGAGGTTGAATAATGTTAACACACCTTAGCAAGTGAGAGTCTATATCATTATTATGGTTCTTTTCTTGCATCATGATACCTTTCTAAGAGGAGGGTTTTGAGAAGAACAAAAAATTGAAGTTTCTTTACATTCTAAGGTTTTTTTGTTGAAAAGGACTTCATAAAAAGTAGGAGAATGATCAATGGTTGAATTTTGTTGGCCAAGAAAGCTTTTGTGAGGTGAAGGGGTACAATCGATATTCCCATGACCTTCATGGAATAGGTTTTCTATCATTGAAGTATCATCTTCACAACAATGAGAAATACTAGGAGAAGAAGAAATTGTAGTGTCATGATCATCTAAGGTTGTGTTATGTGGGTTGTGAATGTTTTTTCCACTAAGAGAGGTAAAAGGAGAGAAACAACTAGGATTCTCAAAACTCTCATTAATTGATTCTTCTACTAAAATATCTTCATTAGCAAGAGGAAATATATTATGAGAAGAATAAGTATGATCGTTACGAATGCCCCAAGTTGTAGTCTCTTTCACTAAAGAACTCACATAGGGAGGGGAAAGGAAATGTTTCTTAACATGTCTAAAAATTTAAGGTACTAGCATTGTTTGAATAAGAATGAAAAGCACATGTAACCATTTCATGCAATGTTTTAGCAATATGAACAATGTATATGCAAAGTTACAAAACACTTTGAGCCAATGTATGGAACACCTTAAGAATTTAAACAATGCATATGAAAGAATGAAAAGAAATTTTATCAAACTTATTCAAAGTTTTATGAATAGAGATATTTTGTAAGAAAAAGTGTAAAGAACTTGTATCGATGTTATGCAAAATTTAAGAAATGTAAGAATTTTTAGATGTAAGGATGTTTACAACTGAAGTGATTTGAAGAATGATTAGTCTAAAATGATGTTTTTGAGCTATATGCATAAAAAAAATGTTCCAAAAACTTTCCATAATTATAATATATGATACTAGGAGGCTTAGGAAGCACAAAAATGAGGTTTCTGATGTTGTAACAAATAGTTAAAATTCTGGACAGGGATTGATTCGCCCAGCATGGTGAATGAGTCCTAGTAATGGTTTTTTTGCAAAATTTTCAGAAATTTTGAATTGTTTTTTATGTATTTGATGTTGTATGATGCACACCTAAGATGGAGATGCAAAATTTCAAAACAAATTAAGGCAATTATATTCAAATATGCAAGCTAAATGGCCTTTTCACTAATGCAAGCTTTTGAAACCCTAGAATGGAAAATAATGCAAAATATAATGTATGCAAGCTATTGCTAGGATGATAATGGACTCTAAATCAAAAAAGAAAGTTTTCTAAAAGTAGGTTCACCAAAATGAACCAAATATTTTATGAGTGTCTATGTACTTCTTTTGCACTCTTAGGGGTTTTCACCTAAAAGGGGAGAGATAGACCCTAAAGATTGTGATGGTTCACTCAAACTAGTGTATATATGATGAAATTATGACTAAATACAATGATATAAATGAAGGAAACTAAAAAAAAATATTTATTATTGAATGAAAACTATTGAAATGCAAATTGTTTGAAAACACATTGTGTAATGTGAAAACACCTAGAAATGAATAGGAAACTGCAATAGAAATGGATGGAACTAGAAGTGTGCACCTGAGATCTCGATGGAGATTGGAAATGACTTTTGGAATGCTGATAATCCTAAATTTTAGGCCTGGTGGGACTCATTTTCCATCCCAGGAGAATCAATCCCAATTTTGTGAAACTATTCCAGAGCCCATTTTAGACAAATGGGTATCCAAAAATGAAGAGAATCATTCCCCACCCATGGTGAATGAGTCCAATTTTGAATTTTTGAAGATTAAAAGGTGGAAATATGAGCCTTTGGTCTGTACTTTCTAGTTCTCCAGGTGTCTGGATCTGAAACTATCAAATTTGGGCCTCAAGGTGACTTTTTGTGGGTACTTTGACTTATCCAATGAAGAGATGACTTGAACAACTTTGTGTATTGTGAAGTATTGAAATGTGTAAATTCAAAAGAAATAGATACAACACAATAAATGAGACATTGTTTTAGAGAATTCAAATCACAAATCTCATCGAATTGAAACAAAGAAAATTCCCTAAAGTCGTCCCATTGTTTCCTATCTTCAAGGATTCATGAAATCATAATGCCTCTCAGTCTGTTTATGCACTTATGACCTTTATAATGACAAACTAAAGAATAGAATGTTGGAAAATGCAAGAAATCTATTCCTACATGATTGATTGATCTACATGATAATGTTGCCATAATAATGATGTTGTGATAAAGATATGATGCTAAATGTTGTATGAAAACTACTATGATAACTAAAATGCAACTAATAACTAAGCCATGATCATAAACTAATATGCTTCTAAATGCTAAATGCTAATTGCTCACAAATACTAAGTGCTCAAAATGCTCTAATGAAAATTCTACAGAGTTAGATTGCTCAAAGTTGGGATATGAAATGTTGTAGAATAAGGATGCATTTATAGATTTTCCAAGGCATAAAATGATGTGATAACAACCACCAGTCAGGATTTCAGCTGGAGAGATGAACAATGGAGGATGAAGAAGTTAAAGAGAATCAAGGAGAGTGTTCCCTTTAGTAAAAAATTCTGCCAAGTGTGAGAGAATAAATGGAGGAAGAGAGCCAAGTGTCTCAAGTTTGTTTCAAAATTTGTTGAAGGTAATGCCAATTTAAATATTAAGGATATTTAAATTCATGAGACACATGATGAGGTGGCATGAGGAAAAGTTGTACATATGTGACTAAATTCAAATTTGAAATTATTCAAATTTAGTAAGAAGATATTAATTAAATAAAAAAAACTATTGACATTTTTTTATTTAATTAAGATTAGAGGAATATGATTTAAGATGAGAAGAACTAGAAAATGTGAACTATATAAATAAATTTATAATTTATTTATAAGTAGATGAATTAAGAGGTTTATTAATTAAATAACTTGTATTCAATTAATTAAATAACTTGTATTTAATTAATTAATTATCCAGACTGATTTTAGGTGTATACATTTTTCCCCTCTTTGAAGTGATGTATTTACATGTTGCTTCAAAGAAAAATTTGTTGATTGTGGTGACAAAAAAAATTCAATATGCCCCTAACGCTGATTTATGAGTGATGATGGATATATGCCCCCTTAAGAGATAAATCGGTGAATTTTTGAATTTTTGAATTTTTTGATTTAAAAAAAAAAAATTATGAGTTTTTGATGATTTGATGATGATTTCAAATTTTTAATGATGTCAAGTCAATTTATCTCCCAAAAAATGATGTTGAACTTGCCAAATTTGATGAATTGATTAATTAAGGCCCTTTGAAAAATAAAATAAATCAATCCCATTAAATTCCCACTTAGTCACCCATTTAAAAGGTTAAAAAGGTGAAAATAAACTCATTTGTATCATTTGCATTTTGAAAATTAGAGTGAGTGAGCATATTTTGAGCAAATTTGGCAAGATGGTGATTCTGATCCAAACCCACCGATTCGAGTGTGTGCGACATCACAATTGCTCGATTGTGTATAGACCTTTGGTATGTAACTCGAAAAGCCTCCCCATTAATTTTGAATCTTGTTTTTGGCACATTTTTTTCAAGTTTAAAATTTGGTATTTGTTTTTTGGTGCATATGGTACCCGATGTAGCACATAGGTATACTGTTCTAGTGCATAGGGTTTATTTTCTAGTGCATATAGTTAAAGTTATAGCGCATGTGATAAAATAGTGCATTTAAAAACTTTAGTAGTGCATCCATAGAATATTTTAGCTCAATGATAGTTTTCGTGCATAAATGACAAGATTTAGCGCATTTGGTCAAAGTTTTAGCACATTGATAGAGTAGAATGGTGCATTGGTGAAATTTGATGGCACATTCATAGATTTCATGCATTGAGGCACTATTTTGGTGCATCTATGAAATTTTATAGCACATACATATTTTTAGTGCATCCAAGCCAGATTGATGAAATTTGGATTAGACTTCTTGATTTTGATGATTGTTGATTGTGTCAGCTATTGATTTGATGATGTTTGATGATGTTGATAGATTAGATGATGATTGATATCCTAATAGGTGAGATTCACTGATAAGATGATGATGATTGACCTCATTATAGGTGAGGATCAATGATAGGATAATGATGATTGACCTTGTGATAGGTGAGGGTCAATGATAGATGCTCATGAGATGTAATCAAAATCTCACTAGAGCTAATTAGATTGATAGGTTTACTGATGTTGATTGATAAGATTGTTGATTTGTGATATGCTATGATGATAAGAGCCTTCAACAGTCCTTCAGTCTTGGGAGTGATTCCTAAGGACCTGAGATTTGATTCCACATCTGGTGTAGGATGATCTAGATGTGATTGGATGATGCAAATTGAATTCATTGATAGATATGCCCCAACATAGGATTAACAAGGGACTTCTGACCACTTTAGTAGAGAGGTGGCACAGTGACCACAACACCTTTCACTTAGCCACCGATGAGATGACAATGACACTGGAGGATGTTTATCAGATCTTGAGGATTCCTCTTGTTAATAAGTTGGTTGTTTATGATTCCACAGAGAAGGGGGCACTGATGCACTGAGGAGAGTCTTCGAGGATGAGAATATTTTTGGTTATGAGATCCCATGGTGAGATATGGTGATACATATGTGACACTACCATGTGTTCTTGCTAGATTCATTGGAGGATTCTTATGTCCCGACTGTAGGTCAAAGGGACTCTCAGTCAGATGGGGTTGCATATTGGAGAGCATGATTATGCATGGGACCAAATATACTTGGGGATCTTGCATGTTAGCTCACTAATACCATGATCTTCACTAGGTTGTTTATCTCAAAGGGGCTAGTTTGTCAACTAGGGTCACACTGCTATAGCTATGGATGTGGGAGCACATAGTTGTCACTCATCCTATGGCCGAGAGACAACGTCTAGCAGGGAGGCCATACGTTCATGGATATACAAGATTAGTTGTCTGACAAGCTAGAAAAACTAGAGTACTAGTAGAGATTGTTGGATGATCTTGATATTGTGACATGGAGCCCTATCTAGACTACAAGTAGTGGCCGGAGGATGACATAAAGATGCCATAAGTGTGCAATGCCAAATATTTGATTGGGAGGACACTGTTTGTTATAGATAGATTCCTTCTTGGGAGAGTGCTTTGATAATATGGACAGGTACATGGCATGCCCCAGGGAGTTTCCCTTTATGCATGCAGACAACAGGAGATTTTGGAGTGGGGACCTTGCCTATCATATGATGCAATGATTGAGGAGTACCAGGGGCTACAGGAAGTTATTTGGGAGTACCATGCAAATATCATAGAGGTTGTCGTATCATAGGATTATGCACATTACTTATTCTCACATCCTTTCCCAAGGATATCTAGTTAGGATGAGCCATCACCTTTATTAGATGATGATTTGGCATCGAGATGGAGGAGGCAGAGAGTAGTGATGATGGGGATGGAGATGATGGAGATGGAGGTGGCGGAGATGGCAGGGATGGGGGTGGTGGTGATCAAGGCAGAGATGGTGATGAAGGAGATGGAGGTGATGGAAAAGGTGGACTAGTGCTATATGTGTGAGTGGCTCAGAGGAGGAGATCCTTGGTGGTTGTAGCTCAACAACATATTTAGATTCATTTTCCTTCATAGCGGTAGCAAGCTCAGATAGCTACTTGATAGGACCAGGTATAGACTCCACAGGGTCAATGGGTACAGATATAGGGACAACTACATGCATAGGCACAAGCAAAAATGTAGGCATAGGCACAAATTGCTATGCTTACCGCAGAGATAGATAGCTTGAGACAATGGTGTGAGCAGCTAGAGGGCTTGGAAAAGAGATTGTAGAGAGTGGTTGAGGGTACATCGACAATAGAATACCTTAGGTGAGACACTCTGCTAGGGATGCCAAGTATTACAAGGGACAATATCATGAGGTAGTGCCTCCAGAGCGTCAGGTCAATTATGCTTAGTCTACTAGTGCACACAATCATTCAAGGACTACTAGCAGGGGTGTCACCGGTCCACCTCATAGAGATCAAGGGGTAGGATAGTTAGGTGGTGCAACAAGAGGCATAGGGCTAGCATTGTTTGAGGGGAGTACCACATAGCTTCGTTATGAACACTTCTGATGCATTTGAGATATGATGTATACATTGATGATTTCTTCTATTTTGATGATGTACCTCTTAGCATATTTGGATATCATTGTACACTTAACATTATTATTTTTGATATTTATATGATATGCAACAAACTATTGACCTATATGATGTTTATATCTATTTATATGGTTTTATAATGGATTCTTATGATGGATGCATTTAGTTTCTATTTTATATGCTATGTGATGTTTAATATGCTTATGTGATGATTATGTATAGATGCAATGATGATGATAATGATGCATTGTTTATGATTCTATATGGTTTATGAATGATATTTTTACACTATATGAGATGGATTTGATTATGTAAATTATATATAATGCACTTTATTTTTGTGTTTCCTAATGCAGATATTATGATGTAATGCATGGATGGATGAATGATGTGATAATTATTTTTTAATGTATGTACGATATGCAAATGATTATGAAACTACATGAGAATGATATGATTTTGTTAATCTCAAATGTACTTAATCTATTAATGATAGAGATAACATCATTTTGAAAATTTTGCTAGCCTTGGAAAATCTATACTGTAGGTGCAAAACTAACATGTATACAATCTAATTAACCATCATTGAGCCTTTAAAATGTTGAAAGTGAGTACAAACATCAATTTTATAATTAGACCATGATGACTTGAGTACTACTTTCATGATTTTTGATATTGCAAGTTAACACAAGAACCTAGGTATAATTAAATTGAGATGAACTAAGCATAATTTCTTGCATAAAACAGACAAGAGTCAATCCTTTTCCTATGCAAATTCAAAATTTCATAGTGATACTCTGTAGATCATGTCTCACAACAATTCACATAGTATTAATGATCAACTCACATACATTAGACAAAGAAAAATCATACTCCTTCCTAGATCCTCTAGTTCAAGACATCCTTAAGATGCTCCAAAGATATGATAACAAAAAATTAAAGTGTAACAGTTGAACATACATGCTAACATGATAAAACCATGATTTAGACATCATCCATTTAGATTTATTTTGATTGATTGATTTTGTTTGTTAGTTTGGATGATTGATGCATAAAGTTTATGATCGATGTTCAATGTTGATTCTCAGTGTGATTATTGTATTTGTGATGTTGTTGTACTATTTTTTGTTTGTTGGTTTAAAATCAAAGTTTATTGCCCCCAATCTAGGGTGAGACAAGACCGTAATTCCAAAATATATATATGAAGCTTTCTAATGATAAGTAGAATGATGGTGAAAGCAAATGGTTGACACATGCTCAAATAGATGGAAAATATAATCTATCACAAATAGTGCCTATTGCCAGGTTTTCATTAGTTTTTATTGCCCCTTTTCAAATTTTATGATTTTTTAATTTTTTTTTAAATTATTCACTTTTTCTTTCTATTTTCAATTTTTCTTTTTTTTTTTGTATTTTTCCTTCTTTTTTACTTTTTTTTGTTGTCACCAAGATGCCTATTTGCTAGGTTTTGATCAGGGTGACCATTTTTTAAGGACATTTTCTCATTTTTTATTTTTTTTAGGACTTTTATTGTGCATTGGATGAATTAGGTTTAGAACTTCTTGAGATGTAGGTTGTTGATGGGTTCTTCGAATAGGTCCCCTTCAAGTGTAGATAGCTGATAGGCTCCTGATCCATAGATTGATACAATGACAAAGGGACCTAGCCAGTTTGCTTCAAACTTCCCTTTCTTTTCCCTATCTTGTTGATTGCGGGGAATTTTTTCAGGACCAAGTCACCAACCTAAAATGTTCTTGGTTTGACCTTGTGATTATAACTTCTGGTCATTCTCTGCTAATAGTCTTTTAGGTGATCAACTACATGTTGACGATGCTCATCCAACAGTTCCAACTCTTGTAACCTGGTTACTCTATAATCTTCCTCTAAGATAATCCCCTTCAAAGAAACTCATAGGGTAGTAGCTAAATATCAATAGGTAAAATGGCCTCTAATCCATAGACTATAGCATAGGGTGTAGCTCTTTTTGGGGTGTGGATACTAGTACGATAAGCCCACAAAGCAGAGCTCATTTGAACATGCTAATCACATCTAGCATCGTTGATGGTTTTCTTCAAGATTTTTTAGAATGGTTTTGTTTGAGGCCTCTACTTGGCCATTTCCCTGAGGGTAGTAAGGTGTGTAAAATTGATGAGCTAGCTATGAAACCTTTCACAAAGTTCTTGGACATTCTGATTCTTGAAAGGTCTACCATTGTCAATAAAAATTTACTAAGGAATACCATACCAATGGATAATATAATTTAGGATGAAGGATGCAATTTATTTTTTGGTGATTGTAGTTAAAGGAACAACTTCGATCCACTTTGTAAAGTACTCCATGGCTACAATGATAAAATTGTGTCCATTAGAAGATGACAGATGAATCTTACCTACAAGGTCAAGTCCGCATTAACAAAAAGGCCAAGTTGATGCAAATGGTTGCAATTCTTGTGTTGGTGCATGTATTGGGTTTCCATGGACTTGACATTTTTGGCACTTCTTGACAAATTGAAAAGACTTCTTCTCCATGTTTGGCTAGTAATATACCAAGCATGGGAGCTTCTTAGCAAGAGTTAGACCACTTGAATGAGTGCTATAGATACCTTCATGAACCTCACATAAATTAGTTTCAACTTTGTTACGTTCAAGACACTAAAGGAGAGTACCATCAAGACCTTGTCGATACAATACATCAGCTATCAAGGTATGTCAACCTGCTTGTCAAATGAAGTTATGTTTTTGGTTTTGGGACAGATTAGGTGGTATGGTATTGTCTCTTACATAGGTGTATATCTTACCATAGATAGAAGCTTCAACCTTGACTAGATGATATATGACTTGATTTGGGGTTATCATAGGCAGGGTTAAATAGTTGTTCCACCATGAATTAATTATGAGCTCATTTTTTAGGTATCTATAAGAGAAAGCAATGATCACCATAGCATCAAAAACTTTATTGTACCCTCTTGGAATCTACTCAAATTTGATCTCCACAAAGTACTTCTTAAAATCATTGACCATTCTTGTATATGGCATTAATTTGTCATCTTTTGTCTAGTAATCGTCATTCACCTTATAGACATGTAAATTATACTAATTAATCTCATGCACTTGATCCTAATTTACTAACACTAATTCTACCTAAATCATCTCTCTACTAACCATTTAATTGAATAATCTTTATTTTATTAAATTCATCATTATCTTTTGTTAATTAAATAAATCATTTAGCTTAATTAATCCTAATGTTCCTCTTTTAATTAAATAAATCCCTCTATTTGATTAAATCATAATCTCCCTTTAATTGAATAAATTAACCTTTATTTGATTAAATCTAACATCACCCCTTTTAATTAAATAAATCAAACTTTATTTAATTAAATCTAATATTCATTATTCCTCCCATTTGATTTAAATAAATCCAAAAACCTAAGTCAAATGTCAAATCAAACTAATTTCCATCAAAGTTAATTAAATCCCGATTAACTCTAACTCTAATCCTCAAATCCTTTAGATTTTTCAACTTGAACAAGTAAATCAATTTAATTTATTTATTAATTCTTCTATTTCATTCAAAAAGGCAACTATTTGGAATATTCCTCCAATTTGAAATCTCCCTCCCAAAAGTACTTGTCCTCCAACATGGCATTTAAGTGTCTTACAAGTCCGTTTTCTTGAGCCAAGTGGCATTAACTCCATCTTTCAACTCATCTTTCAAGCCAACTTTCAAATTTAAAATTTCCACCTAATTGCATTTATTTGCACATTGATCAAAGTGTGCTCCACCTCTCTTCAATAGCACATTGACAAGTGGCACATTGTTATTGGCTCATCTTTGATCCCACATCCTTCACGTTTTGCATTCCTCCATCCTTCTTTCCTATAAAAGGAGAGCTCTTCTATTGATTTTGGAGCCAAAACTTGAGGAAAAGTCACTATCCATAGATTTAAAGCAAAGTTCATCCACTTTCATCAAAGTTTCATAGTTTCCCATCAATCTTAGTTAGGTTATTGTAAAATTCATCAAGGATCACATTGTTCATCATCAAAGCTTGCAAGGAATTGGGAAAGGGCTACTTTCCATAGCAAAGTAGCACCAATTCCCCCATGGGGTGATGGGTATGAGTATTTCAATAGGATTTAAATAACTTTCATTTGGTTTGTTTTCTTTATTCTTGTCCATTGTGCTTTGAATGAATCTCATGGGGAATGCTAGTTTAGATTTTTTTATTGGCTAACATTATGTTGTTTATCTGTGTTTGAGTAGGTCTAGAGCTACCATTCACATTTTGGCACTAGAAGGAGGGCCAATCTTGAGAAATTAGCATATTTTTTTAGTCAAAATTATTTTTTTTTTCAAAAACTTTGTGTTCGCAAGAAACAATGACACTATTAGTCCAGTGTCGCTATATATAGTGATGTTGTGTTTGCTTCAAAGGGTGACACTTTTGTCATTTTCCTGAAGGGCCAGTCTTTCAAACTCCAAAGAGTGACACTTGGTGAAACAACGACACAATCATGATCTTTGTTTCTCCATAGAGTGATGTTGGTTTCACTAGAACACCGTTGGACTTCTCCAAATAGTGATGCCTTTGTGGATCATGATGCTATGGTGGGGTAAAAGTCAAATTTTTAGTTTTAATTCAACATGTGACTTTTATATTGATCACCTTGGACTTCTAACCTTCTCTTATGACTCTATTTTTTGTTGGCTAATTAGTTTTTGTAGGTTGAGGTGATCAAAGAGGGAAGGAGGAAATGAAGAGAAAGGCTTTCTATGGCATCATCACTTGATAGTAACAAGTGTTCTTAAACACTTTGGGAGCAATTATAATCCCATCTTAGGGATTTTGTTCTCTTCAAGTTTTAGGACTCAAAATAAATTTCATTTGGGTTTTAAAAAGAACAATCAAAGGGTTAAAAAGAATTTTAAGAACTTTCTAGAGTTTGTTTTGGATCTAAAAATTGAACAAACAAACTTCACATTTCATCTTGGTGCTATAAAAAGAATCCATTTTTGCTATTGAAGTTAAAATGAACATGTGTTTTTCATGTTTTGTAACCTTTTCTACAAATTAATATCATTTAAAATGTGTATTCACTTGTCTCATGCTTCACGGTGATCTTCAGAATCAAAAGTCTTTTGGTGATATTAGGTTGTCTAAAAGATTGCCTCCATGTTTCAATTTTAGTTTTGTTAAAATTGGACAAAATCTTGCTAGTGTGAGTTAAGTATATCACATGTTTTCTCTCTTTGTTCATGCAAAAAAATATTGATTGAACTATGGATGTGCTTGCTCATTTTTTTTACCTTTAGAGGGGCATGCCTAAGACCAATTCGAAGGTGACTCCAACCATTTTTTTACTCAAATCGATATACAAATGGATAAGACTAAACTTTCAAGTCCTCATGGTATGTAGGCCTTAGCCATACAGTGTCTTTTAGAATGGGGTACTACCTTAAAAAGTATAAGCACCCCTAGTAGGATTTATTAAATCCTTTAGTGGCTTGCTGGATGCTTGCAAGGTGCCATGTCCCCTATCACCCTAACTAAGAACCAATTTGTGTAGAAGCCAAAATCCCTTTCTATTTTTTGGTGCAAGAGGTCAGACCTTTGAAGCCGCCCCACATTTTTGTAGTTGTTTGTAGAGATGGAAAGTTCATCATGGTAGATTCATCAGAACTAAAGGTTGGCTGACCAGATAAGTGTGTGTCATAGAGGGGAGCCAATGTGGTCAAGCTTCTATTCATCTACTCTGAATAAGCACAACTAGATTTATCCAAGTGGAGATTCAACAAATTTTGTCTCTTTCTATCCTAGGGTTGTGCATCATTTTGGAATAAAAAAACACTCTGCTTGGATCTAAAACATTGGAAAACAAGCATTCAACCATGGCCATCAAACTTTAAACCCTTTAGAGAAAGAAAATACCTTTGAAGAAATCTAAGTGTTACTGCTTTCCTTAGGGATTCTATCCTTAGAGGCTTCTAAGTATTTGGATTTATATCTTAATTTTCTCTCACTAAAGTCAACATTACGGAACTATTGCCTTAATTTCCTTGATTTCCACATAATGGATCTTGTGGAATGAAAAGAAATTGGGACATTAGACATTTAGTTTGAAAAGCTAAGGCAAAGAAGTGCTTGTGGTAAAAAGAACTCATTAAGCAAATATAAGAAACAATTAGACCCCACACATGTGTTATTCCAAATGATTTCCCACAAGATAAAAATTTGAAATCAAAAGTCCAAAGGTATTAGTCCAATATCTCTCAAAAATGTCTTTCAACATTTTATGAATTTAGAGAGAGATTGGTAGATTCGAATTTTACAAATGTGCATTGAAGAACAATCCCAAATTGTATTCATTTTACTATTGTCAAAATCCAAGACTTTTTCAAATGTTTGAGTTTCTCACATAGGAACTATAGCATGTTCTTCAACACCTAGGTCTTGTAAACAAAATTCTTTCTAGGTTCACTTAGGATTAAACACCTTCATCCATTCCTCAAACATCAAAATCAAATTCCATCTCACAAACAACTCTTGGAAATCTTGGAAAAATCCTTCCTTGTAATCAAATCAAAATCATCTTGTTTGAATAAGTGTGTGTAGATGCATCCTTCTTCATACACTTAGTTAAATTATCACCTTGTGGAAAAATTTATTCCAAGACAACATCTAACCTCTTGGAGTTTATGAGTCCATTACCAAATCCAAGATCAAATTAAAATCAAATCAAACCAAATCAAAATCAAAATCCAAAATCAAATCCAACATCAATCCAAAAGTCCTAAAGTCTAGTACATCTCCTTCAAGGTTTCTTAAGAGTTCAAATCATTCAAAATCGTCCATCTTTCACTATCTCATCACAATCCTTTGATACTTAATATCTTAGGCTTTCTTTTTTATACCTAAAATTTAGATCAATCCAAGGAGTTAGAGGTTCACCTCCCACATTCCTAAAAATTCATCCTCATTTTATGGTCCAAACTAGATCTCAACACAAGAAGAACATGGGAACAAACAAGGAAACATCCACTTCAAGTGACTTGAGTCAAACTACACCCAAAATCAATCCCATTGGATCTAGCAATCCCCTACCCAATCTTCCTCTAATACCACAAGATATTCAAGAGGGAGGTTGTTAAGTGGAGGGCATCACCAAAAATTTCCTAGGGATGACTCTAGATAAAATCATAGAAATGGTCCAAAATCCTAAGACTCATAAAATTGTCAATGCCATGATGATGCTCAATCCTTCACAATACATGCTAGAATTGGCAAAACAACGGGCTAAAATCCCTTCCAACTATGATGTAATCACTATTGTGGAGAAACCTCTTGGGATTATGCCCCTACTCTCATTTACACCTTCATTCCAAAGCATCATTCAACCCATCCCACAACCCACATCATCCCTTGCTCCAACTCAACCAATTGTCAACAATGAAAGCTCATTGTTTCATGCTCTTCAAACACATCCCCTTGTTAAAACCAAGACTTGGAGGAAAACACCATCTTGGGTAAATCCATTCTTCAAAATCCATAACACCCATATGTTCCTCTCATCTTTCATGACCCCAATAACCCATCCTCTTTCAACACAACACCGACATACCCTCTTAATACACAAGTCTCTCTCCCTATGACTTCACAAGGAGAAGGAGGACTATTTGGACAAGGGGGAATATTTGATCCCTCATCATCATCATTTTCTCAAGGGAACACACCACCCATCTTCCCACCTTTTCCACCACTACCAAAAACATCTACATCAATCCTCAGTCTAGGGCAACCCCCTTTACCAATCCTCAATCAACAAAATCAAAAAAATCCTCTAATCATAAATCAAGCCAACATACAAAATATTTTGATCATGCCACCAATATCACAACAACAGGTGGAAACCATCCAAAAAACCCAATCAATCATAACACCATCTATAAATGTGGTCTCTCAAGGACCTAGCATATCAATTGCACGATCTACCACACAACCCCCTAGCATCAATCCAATGACACATCTGATCACAACATCTCACACAATGTTGAATCCTCCACCACTACCACCAAGATCAAACATTCAAAACCAATACAACATCACATTGGAATCAACTCAACAATCCTACCAAAAGGCACTTCAGCAATTTCAAGCTCAACAAACCACACAAGCTGCATAGCAAGCTGCTCAACAAGCTGCACAATAAGCACAACAAGTTGCCGAAGCTGAAAATTTATTGAAAATAGTAGCAAACCACCCATGCTGCTCAAGTTGTGCAAGTAGCTCAAGTTGCACAAGCCGCACAAGCTTCGTAGGTTTCCCAAGCTGCACAAGCTGCCCAAAAAAGCTCAAGCTTAGGCACAATCCCAATATCAATCTCAACAAGTGCAAGTGCAAGAACAATACCAAGCTACCCAACAACAAGCATATCAACAAGCCCTACAACAGTACTTAGCCCAACAAGAAGCAACCCAACTATTAGCCCAACAATAAGAATTATTGGCACAACAACAAAAAGACCAGAAACAAGCATTATTGGCACAAAAACAACAAGACCAACAACAAGCATTATTGGCATAATAACAATAAGCATTGTTGGAACAATAGAAATTACAAGCATATCAACAAGCCTTGATCGCACAATAGAGATTGCAACAACCTCCCACAAACATGTAAAATACCCCACCCATCACTCAAATGATCTAGCCACTAAAAACATGTTCAAACCACCTCCCAATCCAAAAAATGACATAATGACACAAATCAAATTGCTCTTGCAACAAATGCTAGACCTCCAATTGGGGAATACAACGAAAACACCAAGAAATTTGTGCCCTTATCCTTTCGACAAGAGTTTTGCAATGGTACCATTCCCAAAAGGGTTTGAAATCCCTAAATTTGACAAGTATCATGGGATGAGTTATCTTGAAGATCATATTAGGGAATTCCAGGTACATTGCATGGAAGTTTCATATGACGACACATATCTAATGTGACTATTCCCTCAATGTTTGGCTAGACCCACCATGGAATGTTTCTCTCACCTTCCTCCTGGAATCAAAAGGTTCCAAGAGATTGTAGATGCATTCATAAAAAACTATGGATTCAACATAGGTATGGATGTGACTCTAGAGGAACTATCTGTTCTTAAACAAGTTAAAGGGGAAACATTCACTTCCTTCTTACAACAATGGTGATCCAAGGTCAACAAAAGCAAGTATACCATGCCAGAAGAACAACAAATCTGCACCATCATTTCTAATCTTGATAAAACCTTTTCCTTCCATATAAAGATGCAATGCATCACCACATATTACCATTTGATCCCCAAGGTTCGAAAGAGCCCTTATTGCACAAGGGGGGACACCCACATATCAAGAATATCAAGACAACTGCCGATCAATCAACTACAATGAAAAACCTCACACATGGGCAAAGAACAAAAATGTCACTAATGATGGTGTGGTTGATGCTAAGGTCATAATTAGTGCCCCAAAAAAAAGCATGCAATCATACCAGCAACCACAAGGCAACAATCAAAATAATACACAAGCCAACATAGTATCACAACAACCACCCAATAATCAAGTCAACAATCTAAATAATCAAGTGGGACCACCCCCACAAAACAAACAATATCCACCAAAATGAAAATACATGACCCTTATGGAATCAATCAAATCCATCATGAAGTTTGTAATGAGAATCTCATTAAAATTCCCAATTATGAGAATTATCAAGAGCCCCAAGTGAAATCACCATGGTACATTGAAAACCACCTTTGTGATTTTCATAAAATAAAGGGGCACATAATGACCAATTGCATGAGGCTGAAAAATATGATCTAAGACCTTATTGATGACAAAGTCATAAATGTTGAACAACCTGCAAGAAATCAAGACCTCAAGATATACACAAATCCAATGTCAGATCATAACAAAGGGAACAACAATGGAAAGAAAAAGTATGGAAATGTAAACCAAGTTTATGATCATGTTGTCACATCCCTAGATTAATGGGTCACTATTCTTAACATCAAGGGAGCCAAAAAAAATTGTGGAGTCACCACACATGGCGATAAGGTTACCATTGTGGGATCATCACAACCACCTAGGGTATCCACCTCTAATCCAAAATCCATTCCCAATGGTTATAATGTCTTAGGCTAGCTGAAAAGAACCCTCTCTTAGATCTCCATCATGGAGTTGTTGAAGATCTCACCCACACATAGGGAGATCCTAGAGGAAGCATTCACTTCATCCACCATTTTTGCAGATCTTGATGTAGACCAGTTCCAAGCTATGGTCAGACATGTCACCACCCAACATCTCCTAATGTTTTCTAATTAGAACTTCCCAACTCAACCATCTCATAACTGTGCACTCCATCTTGAAGTCTTAGTCCATAAAAATAAAGTTAAAAAGGTCTTGGTGGATGGGGGTGCAGGTCTAAATATCTATTCGCTCAAGCTAATAAAGAATCTAGGATTCCCTAAGGATGTCATTGAAAAAGGTAAAGGTATTACAATTAGGGAATATGATGATCAGAAAAGAGTGTCCCAAGGTACTATTCAACTCCCTATTCAAGTAGGGCCAACCATCGTGGAAACCACATGCCAGGTCCTCAACCTTGATTTACCTTATACTATTATCTTGGGGCATTCGTGGATCCATGGGATGCAGGATATTGTATCCACCTTCCATCAATGTGTGAAATTTCCCTATCAAAACCAAGAGGTCACAATCCATGGTGATCCTAAGCCCTTTTATTATTGCAAGAACTTGGAAGAAAAGTACTACAAAATCCCTCAAGTCCCAGAGAATGATGAAGGCCCTACAACTCCATATGTAGACCTAGCTACTTTAGCCTCCACTTCTAAGACAAAGACAATCGCCATTCCTGACATCTTTAGAATCAAAGTCATTATCTAAGATAATGGGTGTGGGGATTGGTGAAGAAAGTTATTTCCTAATAGGAGAGTTACCTCAATCTCCTAGGTCTCACGGGCAGCCCTAACTGGTTGAAACATCATCCCAAACCTTCAAAGTAGACCCCTCTAGATTCAGATGTTGGGAAGACCTAAGTCGAGAAGTGGTAGATGAAAAGGACATATCAAGTCTCCTATACCAAGATGAAAGGCCCATGCTTGATCTTCCCATGGATGAGAGCAACAAAGGACTACAAATAATGCTTAGCATGGGTTACAACAAGAACAAGAAACTTGGGCAGAATGACAATGGCTTGTTAGAACCCATTGATGCTAAGAAGCATATAAGAAATCTTGGACTCAAATGTACCCTTGCGAAGGTAACCATACTTAGAAAAGGTTCCTTGGTTAGAAAATTCAAAGCTCCCCCTCAGTTGTTGATGTCCACAAGTCTAGTCTTAGACAACTATACTTGAACCATCAATTTTTGGCTCTTAGGAATTCTCTTGCTCTTCTAGGGTTTTTCACCTAAAAGGAGAGAGTTAGGCCAAAAATGCTAAGGGTTCATTCAAATTATGTTATGTAGGATGTTATCTAAGCTAAATGAAGTAAACTAAATGCAATTAAGTGATCTATATAATAGATTATGAATGTAAAACTAAGATCTATGCTATGTTTTGAAAAAATGGTGTTTTTTGCAAAGAAGCTTTAAAGAATGAACAAAAATGAAAATTAAATTAAACGAAAGGCTATTTCTCAGAATGAGTGCACCTAGAAAATTGGAGAAGACTATAAAACAATCTGGAAAACTAATTAAACTTGAATTTGAGCTAACTAGGACTCATTCGCCACTTTGGGTGAATCAGTCCCAGATTAGGAATTTTCTGCACATAAGTTGTTTGTTGATAATCAGGGAACTAGATCCACATCTGACTCCAAGTCTTCACCTAAAGAGGGACTCATTTTCCATTCACGGTGAATTAGTCCACTTTCATATTTTTGCAATTTCAAAGTTTTGTCCTACAATGTGCACAATAATTTATGACGGAAACCCGATTCAGGATCTCAAAAAATTCCTACAAAACAGCTCATAATTGTTTTTCTAATGGGGGGTTTTCCTTATTCAAACCCCTAGTTGGATAATTAAACCTTGAATGGAGAAAAATCAGCATAAACCCTAGCCTTAGATGTGTTAAAGACTAGGAAAAACTGAGATGTGACAAAGATCCTATTCTATTTCCCTAGAATAAGACATGCAAGAATGATTTATATGATGCAAGATATCAACCATAGAAACCTTACAAAACATGAAAAATAGGAATGAAATGACATGCAAATGATAAACAAAAAAATGCAAACCTTAATTTGAAGATAGAGTGAAAATGGAAGATGGAATCAATAGGAAGCCAAGTCCTTAGGTGTGATTTGGTGGCTAGTTGTACCTCCTCACCCTATATTTCTTCATGATTCACCATAGGCATCCATCATTAACCCTTTGCAATGTTGGATCTTGATAAGAGAAGTGAGCTTCAAGACCTGCAAAAAACCCTAGTTTGCTACCCTAAAACTTCAACTTTTTCTAGTGAAACTTGTTGTGGAAGACTTGAATTTATGAATTGCTCTTGAGGAATGATAAAAATATAAGAAAAGATGATAAAAATATGTGTGAAATGACTTGAACTGATTATTTATAAGCAAAAACACCTTATTTTCTCGTTAATTATACCTAGGAGGCTGACATTCACCAAAAAATAAAGTTAAATTGATTAAATTTTGGCTTAAATTTGAATTTTCCCTCAAAGGGAACTCATTCGCCACCCTTGGTGAATGGGTCCCACCAGAGGGGACTCATTCACCCAAGGTGGCGAATGGGTCCCACTACTATGTTTGAAGGTGGGTTTTTGGGGTATGAGATAATTAAATGTTGTTTGTTGGGTTTTATATGATTTGTCAGGTAAAACAGGCCTCTAGATCAAAATTAATGGGTCTAAGGGGCCTATAAATTTTATTTTGAAGGGTAAATGATGTAAAGGGACTCAAAAGGTGGGTCCAATTATGCATGAAATTGTCTCTTTTCTCAAGAGGGTCTTATTTTCTATGGCACAATACCTTTGACATAACTGATGTATGTGATGAGGATCCCCTAACTGACTTACCCATGTTGTTTGAGGACTCCTCCCTTCTCATGATTAGTACCTTATATTTTGAGTCAAAAAACAAAACTGATGAGCTAAACTTAGTCTATCCCCAACTCATCAATTACAACCAACAAGGACTGCCAATTTTGGACACATTTGAAAATGATGATGCTCGCTCAAAATTTATGGGATTGTCAGATACTATACCATGTGGATATCACAAATTTGGGTTTGACATCGTGTTGGGCACACATTCCTATTATGGGGAAATGATTGAATCGCTCAGTTCCAAAAGTGAAAATTTGAGAATAATCTCTAGGTCTTTGAGTGAAAACCACACTATGGCACTCTCTGACCTGAAAACAATAAAAATAAAGGATGCATCCAATGGTGAAAACCTCTTAAAGGTGCTAGCAGATGAGAGATTCAATCTTCCTCTTAGTGCTATTCATTAGGAGAAGTCAACAATATTAGTGGAGAAGTGCAATTCGGTCAACCTTGGAATAGAAGAAATGCCACATCACCTTCTATGCAGAATCACTCTTGAAAGAAGAACAAGAACTCCTCGTTGTATTCCTAAAAGAAAGAAAGATAAAATTTGCATAGACCTATGCCAGCATGCTTGACCTTTATCTATAAGTAGCGGTTCACTACCTAGCTATATATCCCAAAGCAAAGCCAATGAGAAAAAAGCTAACGAAGATGCATCCCCAAATAACATTATTGTTCAAAATGGAATTACATAAGCTCCTAGATGTTGGGTTCATATGGCCAATTGATTATCTATAGTGGGTTTCAAATCTTGTACCTATTTCAAAGCCCACTAGGGGGCATCAACATCTGCACTGACTTCAGAGATTTAAACAAAGCATGTCCCAAGGATGATTTCCCTCTCCTAAACATAGATATGATTATGGATATGTTGGTAGGGCATGAAATGATATCACTAATGGATGGATTCTCAAGGTACAATCAGATCATGATAGCTAAGGATCACCAACATAAAATGATTTTCACTTGTCCATGGGGGACATATTGCTGGAATATGATGCCATTCAGGCTTAAAAATATAGGAGCTACATATCAAAGGGCCATGACGCTAATATTTCATCACATGATTCAAAAATATATGGAATATTATGTGGATGACATATTGGCCAAGTCAAGAAAATTTTGGGATCACATAGCGGAATTGGGCTCCATTTTTGACAGGCTAGATGAATACAAGGTTAGGCTCAATCCAAAAAAGTGTGTCTTTAGGGAACTATCAGGAAAGTTACTAGGGTAAATTGTATCTATGAGAGGAATTGAGATAGACCCAACCAAGGTCAAGGCAATCATTGAGATGGAGGCACCAAAAAACATTGAAGTAGTTAAGGGGTTTGTAGCGAAGACTCCAATCCATCCGTCAATTCATAGCACAACTAGCAGACAAGTCTATCCCATATTCTCATCTACTCCACAAGGGGGTAGCATACAAATGGGACAAGAAATGTGATCAAGCATTCAAAAAAATCAAGGAGTACTTACTCACACCACGAGTTCTCATGCCACCAATTCTAGGAAAACCCTTGATCATGTATATATCAACAACAACTCTTGGTGCTCTCTTGACACAACATGATGAAAATGGGAAAGAGAGGGCTATTTACTACATTAGCAGAACCATGGTGGGACATGAGATAAATTACACATCCATTGAGAAGGCTTGCTTAAGAGTCGTGTTCGCAACACAAATATTTAGACACTATATGCCAGCACATCAAATAAAACTCATTGAAAAGATAGACCCTCTTAAGTATCTAATTTTTAAAGCAACACTCACAAGGTAAATAGCTAAATAGGTTATGATCTTGATATAACACAACATTGAGTATGTAGAACAAAAAGCCATTAAAGGACAAGAAATTGTAGACCAACTAGTATAAGCACCGATATATTCAAAAAATCCACTTGTATCAGAGTTCCTTGATGATTCCATCTTTAACCTAAGTGTGGTAGATCACTGGAAAATGCACTTTGATGGATCTTATAGATAACATGATTTAGGAGTTGGAATCTTCTTTATCACACCACAAGGGGATTGCATACCTAAATCATATAAGCTATCTTTTCCATGCACAAACAATATTGCAGAATATGAGGCTCTTGCCATAGTGCTAAGAATTGTAGTGCAGCGACAAATCATGGCACTCAAGGTCTATGGAGACTTGTAACTTATCATCAACCAGGTCAATGATGAGTATCAAACAATGGATGACAAATTGATCCCATACAAGAAACTAGTAGAAAGTCTCAAAGAGTTCTTCATTGATATCATGTTCAAGTAGATACCAAGAGCAAATAATAGAGTGATAGATGTTATGCCAACAATTGGATCGGTATTGGATATCCCACACAACATCTCTAAGAAATAATTCCTCGTAGAGAAGCTTCTCATACCAACATTCAAGGCACCAAAGTCTAAATTTGTGTGTGAAATCGTGGGTCTTATTGATCCCTAGTATTATTATATATACACCTACTTGACAATAGGAGTCCTCCCCACTGATATAGCCCAAAACCTTAAAAGAACATTTGTCAAGAATTCATCTCGTTTCATCATTTTAGGAGATACCCTATACTGTAGGATCATTGAAGGAAACCTTTTACGATGCCTAAATGCTAAGGAATCTTTGGCTACTTTAACCAAGGTACACAATGGCATTTGTGGGTCACATTTGAGTGGTATGATCTTGGCTAAGAAACTGCTAAGGATTGGGTATTATTGGCCTACAATAGAGAAGGAAGCTCATGACTATGTCTGAAGGTGTTTGCAGTGTCAATAGCATGTGGATCTCATCCATGCATCAACTTAGGAGCTCCACCTGATCATTACACCTTGGCCGTTTTCACAATGGCAGCTTGATCTCATCAGTAAAATCACCCCCACCTCATCCAGTGGACATAAGTTCATCATCACCACCATGGAGTACTTCACAAAGTGGGTAGAGGCCATCCCCATGACCTATATCACAAAAAAGAAAATATCTAAGTTCATCCCAAACCACCCAATTTCTCACTACGGTGTCCCTCAAGCCAATATCTCATATAATGAAACACCTTTCAAAAACTAGGATTTTTGAGACCTATGCCAAAAGTTCAAAATCCAACATTTCTTTTCCACTCCATACTACCCCCAGGGTAATGGCCAAGTTGATGCTACAAATAAAACCATCTTAAAAATCCTCAAGAAAATAGTCAATGAAGTTGGTCGTGACTGGCACCTCCAATTGGATCTGGCCTTATGGGCCTACCGAACAACTATTTGCACACCAACAGGTGCAACCCCTTTCTCCCTAGTCTATGGATCAGAATCCATTCTTCCCATTGATATTGAGATCCCATCCCTGAGAATATCATTATAGAACCTCATCACTGATGAAGAATATTATATATCATGGTTGAATGAGTTAGAACTACTGGGTGAGTGGTGCATGGATGCCATAAACCATTTGCAAGTCTACCAAAACTGTCTCAAGTAGAGCTATTAAGAAGAAGATTAGGAGTTGAACCTTTCAAGTTGGGGAGCTCGTGTTAAAGGAAAATCAGAAAAATGTACCAAATCTAGACAGCAAGGGAAACTTTGAACCCAATTGGTTGGGACCCTTCATCATCACAATGAGCTACAATTTAGGAGCATTTTAGCTATCAACGCCTGAAGGTGAACCTCTATAGGAACCCATGAATAGCTCCCATCTCAAAAAATTTAATGCCTAATCTTACAAGGTATAAATCCAAAAATGCAAAAAAATATAAAAATATAAAAAATCCAAAAAAAATAGAAAAAGGATTGAAAACAATAAAGATAAAAATTGTCTTCTAGTGAAAACTACTTTAGTGGTGCTTTGGGCAAGTACGTTAGTAAAAAACTAGAAATCAGGTGCCTTGTGTAAATAAGCACTCTCCATCCATCATGATCCCTATGGCTCATTCTACATCATACACCAATCATGCTTCCATATCTCCATCCATCGCCCATCCACGTCCACATCATAGCTTGATCTTGTGTTCATATCATGATCCCTCCTAGTACTACTCATCCCATTCCTAAGGTCAGTTTGTCTTGCCTGTATCGGGGTAGTCTATTGCATCACACTAGAGGCATGTTAGCATTGGATAAGATTCATGTATATTCTTGAAGTCTTCCCTAAATAAAAAAATCCAAAAAATATTCATAAAATTAGAAAATACAAAAAATATCGTAAAATCAAAAAATCTGAAAACATTTAAAACATATCAAAATCCAAACAGGTCAAAAGGTCAAAAAGTCAAAAACAAAGTCTTCTTGTCAAACTATGGGTCTCTGAGCTCTGAACGCAGGAAAGGTTGATCTTTGATCATCCCCTGAGACACTTAGGTTAGTCCTTTAGGAGTCTATGTCAATAAATTGGCAATCCATTTGTTCATATCTCATCAATAACGGAGTTTGTGTTAGTTGAACTACGTGGTCTCTACGTGTATAACATAGGAAAAGCTAATATTTGATCAGCCCTCGAGGCCCCTAGGATAAGTCTTTAGATTAGTCTCTTGATCAAAATCTCAGAAAACACAAAAACATTGGAAATTTTGAAAATAAAAAAATTTGTAAAACATCTTGAAAATACCAAAAAGTAGCCTCAAGACATTTCAAAAAAATCAAAAACATCCAAATATTTGAAAAAAATATATATGTCCCATCTCACTTTCATCTGCAATAAACATCCACTCATAATAAACCAATTAAACAATAAAAAACGAGTCTAGTAGGTTAAAAGTGAAAACTCAAACATCAAGGTCTCAAGTCTAGGTTAGTAAGTAAACAAGTTGGTCAACTCTTAGTACTAATAGCCCATCATCCAATTATTCTCCAATCATCTAATAGCATCATTTCCTAAGATGCATCCTTCCTACAATGGGCATAAACATCAGGCATCACCGTAGTTTAGTCTCTGCTAGCCGTATGAAGAACATTAGCTTGTTTGTTTACTTGATCTTTGAATTTTGGCTTATCTTATTGCACTCATTTTGATGAACTCTTGATGATGTCCAAACAAGGGGATTTAGAGAGAAATAAATGGGGAAACAATCATCATCTTTTATCTGTTATGCTTGTGGGATGTCCTTGTAATATAACCTTGGTCATGTGTGCTTTGTTTAGTTTGTAGGGAAGGTGTTTTAGGTGTCTTGTTGACCACATAGGAGGGCTTTCCTTTCTATGTTTTGGTCTGAGATGTTTGAAATATTTGAACTACATTCTAAATAAGGTTTTGTATGTCAGGTGTGAACAAGGGTACCCCTATTTGATTTTCGATTCAAAGTCCATCACACTAGACACAATGACATCCTAGTTTTTTATACCTTGATACATTGTGCCTATGTATGTTATCAAACATAAGGTGAGTAAGCCCTTTTAAAATCCCAATTCCTGATAAGCAATACATCATCATCATTCATCATCATCTCTAATAAAGTCTTACAAATCATGAACTTGTTGGATCCTCTTGTCATAATCTCATTTCTACTTTCTTCTCTTTGTGCTAACATGGTACCATGGCAGTTAATCAAAAACATCACCAGTGCATCCATCTTGCATCCACAAACTATCAGCATACTGCATATGATATTATATAATATAGGAAACATTGATCATCTCACATGCATTGCATTACATCATTGCATAATATAGATTGGTTAATCTAAGCATCTCATAAACCATACATTTGCATCCATTGCATAATCATAAAGGAATCATCATATCATCCATAGATACATATTGAAAAAGATACTGAAAAATAAAAGGAATATGTCATAATATCTCATACATCTCATAATCATAACATATAACATTGTCCATTAGAGGCATAATATAGATCTATTAGTGTAAGCATATTAAAATCATTTGCATCCATACATCATCATAGAAAGTACATAGAAATAATACAAAAAGTACATAAATTGCATCACATAGAATCACATTGCATATACATCCATCCATAATGCATAAATAAAATAAACACATCTCACAACAAATCAATCATATCATATATATATGTAACTGTCATGGTACAAATCAGGATCAAATGCATGTGTATCAATCAATGTACAAATTCACATGGGGCTATCAAAAAATAGAGCACGTGAATCTCAAAATGAATCAAGTGTCACCAATCAAAACTATGTGAGCTAGCCTTGGTGGTTGCTCCCCTCACCCACCTATCTCTCAATCCTATCATCTATCTACCTCATGCCATTTTGCTAAGAGTACTTTGGAACTCGAGCTGTGGCAGGTACAACCTGTTGATAATGAAGTCGATAATACTTTTCCTCTTGTGTTGCCTCGCGATACATCTATGATGAGACTTTCCTTCCCTATGATGTAGCAAGCATGCTTTCTAATAGATGTCTCCTGCCAACCTCCTAGGCTAGCTATAGCTCTATCATCTATCGCTATTGTCTCTCATGATCTTGCTCGATAGTGAGGGCCTAGACCCACTGTCTAGGCTAATCCCTCTCTGCAGTAAGTGTCTATACTTGAGCCTATAGCCCTTGTATTTTTCCTTGAAGCTATTGTATTAGGGCATCTCTCTGATCAGGCTGAGGTGGTGGTGGCAGCAATTGATCCCTCTACGGGGGTTGTTGATCTCTCTGCCTTCCTCTCTAATAGTCTCAGGGAGCATCCCTCTACTGGTCTCCCAATCCCCTCTAATCTTGATGTTGATATAGCTAGTGTGGAGGTGGTCCTCCTCCTCCTTGTCCTCCTGCTAGAACCTATCCCCTCCTATCTATTTTGCCTCAAGGTCTCCATTGTGGAAGTACTACCCTTGGAAATGTCAATCAGATGGGAGGCCTGAACCAATTTTCATAGGTACATGTGGTGCATGGATATGCCTATCCCTGATCATAGCCTCATGGCCTAGCCACCAACTATCTAAAACTATCGACTTCATTTGATGTTGGGATCATCTGACCCCATGTGTTCTCTCTAGTGGACTAAGAAGATATCCATGTACTGATCATTTGGCCTATCTTGGATGTCCTTGAATTGTTGGGCTACCTTATTTGGCAGGTAGTGCTTGATGATGATGTGCTTGTACCCCTGCATCAGTCTATCTTGTCTAGCATAGAATAATTGTTGTACATCATTGTACTAGGTCAACATATGTAACCAAGGTCTCCAAGTGAACAATGTCATCTCATCCAAAACCCTCCACCAGTGAGGTAGGCCAGGTTGTCCTGTATGAGTAAATGTGAGGTTGCCCCTATACCTCCAAAATATTGGGTCGTCGGGCTCAACATCGACCACTATAACCCTCAGATGGAGCATGACTATGTGCTCCCAGACCCAAATGTACAATAGTGTGATGTCGGTCCCAATTGGTCGACTGTCACAATAGGAAAAATCATGCAAATCATGATATAATGAGGCCAACATCATTGGTCCCCAAGAAAAACAAGGTCCTCCTGAATAGCATCTGCTCCCAAGCCAAACCCCATCCTAGACTAAAATATCAACCTCGTCAATCTAGAGCTACTAGTCCTGATATGATTTCAGCAATAATCAATTGGAAGGTCGATACCTAACCTCTGTAATACTCAAGATCTATCTAACCCTCACTAAATACAATCTCATCTATCCCCATCATCTCGTAACATGCATCGGTGTTGGCACCCATGTCATATATAACTCACTCACCATGAATGGGAGATTGCAAAATACACCAAACATCCTCCAATGTGACAGTCACCTCACTGGTGGGAAGATGAAATGATGGGTTCTCACTATGCCACCTCTCTACCAATCCAGTCATCATAGCAAGGTGGGTCCTCACAGTGGGCACGTAAGCAACATACCAAAGGCCAATTGTGCCAAGGTTCTTATGTAGTAGCTTGTGTAATCCACTCAATCTGCTCAACACCAAGGGTTGATGCTCACATGAATGCATAGGATCTTTGTCCTCCTACACCCATGAAGCCATAATGTAAAATTTCATAAAAATATTGGACCCTGTTTGAAGTTTTTGACACTAAAATAGCAAATGTGTTACCATTTGCAAAGGTGTTGCTCTTTGAAAACCCCAAACAATGACACTAGAACCCCCAAAGTGCAAACCAAGCCAGGACGTCGCTATTTGAATGTGCGGGCCTATTTGACCTAAAACCCTAAAAATCTAATTGAAGTGTGGTGTCACCATATGCAATGGAGTCACACTTTTGACTTTGCAACCTAAAACCTAAATTGCGACATGACGTCACAAGTCACAATGGCAGTGTGATTTGAAGCCTAGCGTCATCGATTATTCACTTTTAACGTCACTATATAGTGACGCTACACAAGTCTGACCTTCAAAACATAATAAATTTGCATAAAAATTGAAATTAAAGGTCAGGTTAAGATAACATATCAATGGTCCCATGCCTAGAGGTCTCTGGTAGACTCAAACTCACTCGAAAATGTGTCAGGGAAGAACTCTTTGTGCCATTTTGCAGGAGGGTTAGAGCTCAAAACAAAGGAAATCTCAAAGTCTAAATGTAAAAATGAATTGAAAGTGACCCCTTGAAGGCTATTTAAACATTGAAAATTAGGGCTTTTGCCTCATTTTAGCTGTCAAACTAAGGTTTTGTGCCCCCAATCCCATTTTTTCCCAACCAAAGCTCATTTTAGGTCTTTTTCTCATGTTTTGGAGCATTTTTAGCATCTTGGAGCCTTTCTAGACTCGTTGGGCAGCTTGTCCTCCTTTTTTGAGGAATCACCCAAAATTCCAAATTTTCGTCTGATCTCTCAAGGGGGAAGTATACCAGTATAATTCTTTCACTGGGGCATTTGAAAAATAAAATAAAATTTGAATTTTAATCTCAGAAAGGTTATTGTTTGAACCAATGCATTAGGTACATTGCTTCAAAGAGGGGAAAAATGTAGACATTTAAATTATACTGATTAATCTCGCACACTTGATCCTGATTTACTAACACCAATTTCTCCTAAATCATCTCTCTACTAACCATTTAATCGAATAATATTTATTTGATTAAATTCATCATTATCTTTTGTTAATTAAATAAATCATTTTGTTTAATTAATCCTAATGTTCCTCTTTTAATTAAATAAATCCCTCTATTTGATTAAATCTAACATCACCCCTTTTAATTAAATAAATCAAACTTTATTTAATTAAATTTAATATTCATTATTCCTCCCATTTGATTTAAATAAATCCAAAAATCTAAGTCAAATGTCAAATCAAACTAATTTCCATCAAAGTTAATTAAATCGTGATTAACTCTAACTCTAATCCTCAAATCCTCCAGATTTTGTAACTTGCACAAGTAAATCAATTTAATTTATTTATTAATTCTTCTATTTCATTCAAAAAGGCATCTATTTGGAATATTCCTCCAATTTGAAATCTCCCTCCCAAAAGTACTTGTCCTCCAACATGGCATTTAAATATCTTACAAGCCCTTTTTCTTGAGCCAAGTGAAATTAACTCCATCTTTCAACTCATCTTTCAAGCCAACTTTCAAATTTAAAATTTCCACCTAATTGCATTTATTTGCACATTGATCAAAGTGTGCTCCACCTCTCTTCAATAGCATGTTGACAAGTGGCACATTGTTATTGGCTCATCTTTGATCCCACATGCTTCATGTTTTGCATTCCTCCATCCTTCTTTCCTATGAATGGAGAGCTCTTCTATTGATTTTGGAGCCAAAACTTGAGGCAAAGTCACTATCCACAGATTTGAAGCAAAGTTAATCCACTTTGATCAAAGTTTCATAGTTTCTCATCAATCTTAGCTAGGTTATTGAAAAATTCATCAAGGAGCACATTGTTCATCATCAAAGCTTGCAAGAATTGGGAAAGGGATACTTTCCACATCAAAGTAGCACCAATTCCCCAGGGGATGATTGGTTTGAGTATTTGAATAGGATTTAAATAGCTTTCATTTGGTTTCTTTGCCTTATTTTTTATTAATTGTGCTTTGAATGAATCTCATGGGGAGTGCTAGTTTAGATTTTTTTATTGACTAACACTTTGTTGTTTGTCTATGTTTGGGAATTTCTAGAGCTACCATTCACACACCTAATTTATGACTAGTTGAGAATCACCATAGACTTGCAACTTTATGATCTTCCATTTGATTTCCACCTTGATACCAATAATAAATGCTTCATACTCAGATGTGTTGTTAGTACAAGGAAACATTAACGTATAGGACTTTGGAATGGTATGTCCTTGAGGTGTGACAAACAAGATTCTAGCCCCTAATCCATGTTGCATGTAAGATCCATCAAAATATAACATCCACTATTGTGTTGATACTGTAAGTACATCTACATTTGTAAATTCAATGTTCATGAGATTATCATCTTATAATAATACTTCTACTAGCTAATCAACTATCACCTAAACCTTGATTGATTTCCTATCCACATAGTGAATGCCAAACTCGCTCAATATCATTACCCACTTGGCTAATCTTCCTGTCAGGGAAGCTTTGCTAAGTAGATACTTCAATGGATCTATTTTTGCTATGAGTTTGATGGTATGGGTTAACATGTGGTGTCTCAGTTTTTTAGTAGCCTATCGCTAGACAAGCTTTTTCAATAAGTGTGTAGTTGATTTCATAGCCATTCAAGGTTCTACTGATGTAATAAATATCCCTTTCTTTTCCCTCAGAATCTTCTTGTGTTAGTAGAGTGCCCAAAGATACCTCTATTGTTGCTATGTAGAGTAATAATGGTTTTGCTTCCGTTGGTGGTACCAATATAGGTGGTGACATTAGATACTATTTTAGTTGATTAAAAGTGGCTTCACATTTTTCATCCCATTTGAAAGAAACATTCTTGTGTAGCAAGTGATTAAAGGATGAGTTTTATCTGCTAGTTGTGCAATGAACCTTCTAATAGATTGGAATCATCCCTATAAAGATTTGAGTTGGTTGATATTTTTAGTAGGAGGCATCTCCATGATGGCTTTGACTTACATAGGATCTACCTCAAGGCCTTTAGTGCATACTATATATACCAAATGTTTAGTTGATGTCATGCCAAATATAGATTTCTTGGGGTTTAACTGCATGTTGAATTTCTCCAACCGAGTGAAGATTTTGTCCAGGATTTCCAAATGTCCCTCTCTAGTGAATGATTTTTCCAAGAGGTCATCTACATAGTCCTCCATAAAGGTGTGCATCATCTCATGAAATATAGTGGTCATTGCACCATAATAAGTGGCTCCAACATTCTTCAACCTAAAAGGCATGATGTTCCAATAGAATGTTCCCCATGGGTATGTGAAGGCAGTTTGATCTTGGTTGTTTGGTGCAATTTTTATCTAATTGTAGCTTGAAAATATATCCATGAGTGATAACATTTCATGACTTGTTAAATCCACAATGATGCCAATGTTAGGCAAAGGAAAGTCATCTTTTAGGAAATCCCTATTAAGATCTTTGAAATTCGTACATATCCTAATGTTGTGGTCGGGTTTATAAATTGGTACAATATTTGAGACACATTCAACATAATCAATGGGGCTGATAAATCCTGCATCTAATAGTTTCTTCAACTTGGCTTTCACTAGAAGGGAAATGTGTGGATGCACTTTTCTCAACTTTTGCTTCACTGGCTTCACCCCAAGTGGTAGAGATAAATGATGCATGATAAGCTCTAGATTTATTCTTGGAATATCAACTTAGGACCAAGAAAAGTTGATTTGTCTCTCTTCAAAGAACTTAGTAAATCTTGGTTTTTCTTCCTTAGTCATGGATGTTGCTAGATGTAGAGTCTTCGTTGTTTTAGTTGTACCAATGTTGATGGATTGTGTAGGTTCAACCAACATTGAAGATCTCTCATGATAGTGCTAGGGAAGAGTGCCAAATCTCCCATCTTTAAGTTCCTTGGAGAGGTTTTCACATTTAGATGCGCTCTTTATTTTTACTTTTTCTTGATCTAATACTTCCATTGAATGGTTTTCACCATTAGATCATTTTTTTATATTCATTGTTTTGTAACTGAGAGATTTGGCACTCCCCTTGTCTAAAGCTTTGTTATGAGATTTGATGATGGAACTTGTTTCAAGATTATCAGAGCTAAGGAAGTTTACAATGGTGTCATCATTTGGAAAGATAGGTATATCAAGCAGCTTGGTTTGGACCAAATCAATAAGTTTGGGGTGCACCAATGGTAAAGAATCATTAGATTGGTTTAAGTAAAAAGGGGTGAGTGTCATGATGGCAACATTTTCAAAGTGTTTGATAGCAATTTCAAGGTCTATGATGTTACTCTCATGCGAGTGATCTATCTCGCTTGAAGTCTAATCATCTTCACTTGAGTCATCAATATGTTGTGTTCCAAATTCAAGTGGTCTAGACCCTGAGCTTTGTCCCTCCATACGTGTTGGTGCATACCTCTATATCACATCAATCTCTTTATCATGGAAAGATTCTTAAGAGTGAATCCAATTCATATTCATTGGAATCTATTTCAAAACTATCTTGTAATTGAAGGATTCACTTAACAACCTACAACCTTGTTTCCTCTTTTGACTCTTCTCTATATCCTAGCCTTGTTTTGTCCTTTGAATTGGTCATGATAGGCTATATTGGTTCTATGATACCCTCTTTTCATTTTCTGAAAAGACCTTTTCCATCATATCCCATCTTCTCTAGGATTGTAAACCCTTTACCATATGGTTCAGTTAAAACATTAGAAGTTGATGCTTGTGATGCTTCTTCATCCTTGTATAACCAATATAAAACATCCTTGTCTTTAGATTCATACACTAATGTACCTACTTCTACAAATGTGCCATCAAATAGCATGGTTGGTTGTGAGGATTTTTTTCTTGATGTGGATTGTTGCCCATATTATTTTGGTGAAGGTAGTAACTATGAAATATATAATGACTACTCAATTGAATGTTCACCCATTCCTTTTTCTTTTAATTAGATCTATTTCTCAAATTGTTTTGATAAGGAATCTAGTTGACTTTCATTATTTTATGGAGTAGAATCACCAATGCCTTTGTCTTTTGACTAAATCTTTTCCTTAGGCTGATTTGACAAAGAATTTAATTGACTTTCATTACTTGATGGAGTAGAATCACCAGTACCCTTATCTTTTGACTCATCCTTTTTCTCAACCCATTTTGACAAGGAATTTAGTTGTCTTTCATTTTTTGATAAACTAGGAGTGTGAGCTTCCCTATTATGTGGCACAAAAGTATCTTGGACTATTTTGAGTGTGTTGCAATATTGAGGATTGTTGGAATTAGTTGAAATGGTAATCTCTTGTCCATTGAAGGGGAATTTCAAATATTGATGATATGTTGGTGGCACTACTTGCATGTCATTAATCCAAAGATGTCCCAAGAGTATATTGTATGTCAAATCCTTATCTAACACCTAGTAGATTATATCTTTTACAGCCGGTCCCACTTGAATTGTTAACACTATCGGTCCTTGGGAGGATCTCTCTACATCATCATAGGCTTTTATAGTGATTTTTCTTTTGTCATCAATTGCATTTTTTGAATATCCAAGTGCATGAATAAATTTTAAACTATAGATATTTACGCCTATTGGTGATTTTCTAGCTAACTTTGGAATCTTCTAAAAGGTTGCCAACATTTATATTCAAAAATCACCAAGGACTACTAGCCAACATGATGAATATAGAATTTTGATGTCTTTATTCCTTCACTTTAGGCTCTATAGGACCAAGGAGGGTATTCCTTAATGTGTTCATTTGATATATTAACATTTTAAGAACAATTCAATATAGATCCATTCTTATTTGATGCAAACACACTAACTTCACTAAGGATTTGGTAGACCTTTGAGTGAATTAATGTTCATTTTTACAAGAATGTAGGTATACTTCAAACATGTGATTAAGATTTGATAGAGTTTAATAAATGTTATCTTGATCCTGAGTCCATAGCTATATATGTGATTCATTCATTTAATTGTTAAAAAATCAATAAACAACCATTTCCTCATCAATTGGGTAAATGGAGTCAAATATGAAACAACTAGTAATACACTAATTATCTAGTCCTAATATGTTTAAACTATCTCTATAATGATTTACACTACAAAGACTCATGTTATCCAAACATTACTTCTTACCAAATCCTTGTATATTCTCACATATTCATCACTTTTCCTAAGCATACCATTTAACCCTTTGAGTTAAAGTAAAGAAATCAAGCCATACATTCATTTGAACAATTGATGATAGATGAAATGATCTTTGATAATTCCATTTATAATCTATGAAAATACATAAAGGAGAGTATATGATTTGTATTTTGAATTTGGCTCTAATATCAGTAATCAATACAAAACTTTTAATATTATGACCTATATGACTCATACCCAAGATAATTTTCTAGTGAATTCATTAAGCATTCAACATTATCATTACCTACTATAATCAGCTTCTACCTAAGACATACTAGACTCAAAAATTTCAAACCAGAACCCCCTACATCGAGCCATGAAATCCCTTTTATAACACAAGGGACCGAAAAAGCATCTAGCTCAAGATGTAATTACATTTCATGTTCATTTCAAAATTCATTTCATTGGGGTTAATTTCCCAAACCATTAGATTTAATAATTCCATGCTCATGGGAAAATCAAAAGGCAAAAAGAGCGCCAACCCATTTGTCGAAGCCACCATGCAAGCCTTCCAAAAAGTATTAATAAAATTGGCATGTTTACCAATACTAGAGTAACCACCATTACAATCATCAGCACAAACCCATGAAAAATTCACCATCAAATTAACCAACAGAGCACACCATATAGAAGCCACATCACCATTTCACCCCAAAACCAAACACCGCTAGCAATGGACTCGGGGGTTATTTGGCCTTATCATCCAATAAGTAGCCATCCTCACCAGGTTTTATGATAGAGAGTGGAGTTGCAATCACAATTTCATCCTCTGAATCACTGTAAGGAACTAGAGGAGCTAGACTTGAACTAGGGCTAGGGCCAACCTCTCTTTCTTCTCCTGACATACTATCAAAAACTAGGATAGGAGCAATGGGTTTCTCTAAACAAACCCCAGGAACAGAGCTAGACCTCATTAATTCTTTCACAAACAACGGTCCCTTCTCTTTCTTTTCAGATGACTTCTGTGAAATAATCCTACTTCTTAAAGTGTAGGTTCCACAAATAGTGACCTTCTCATATTTTTTGCATATGCTCCTCTTCTTCTTCAGAACAACAGGTACCCCACAGAGAGAGGTTTTTATTTTGGCATGTATGCAATTGGTTCCTACATACTTATCCTTCAGGACCACCAAATTGGTACAACATGAGTGCTTGATTTGCTCATCCTCATGAGATATCACAACAACCAGTGTTGGTAATGAAGAGAAATAAAGACCATAACTGACAGAAAACTTGCATGTTCATGCATCGAAAACTCCTCAAGACCCAAATTGCAAAAAAGGGTCGAGCCACAATAAACAATAAAAAACATATACAAACCTACACACAAAATATGCTATACCATCACCCTAGAAATGCTTGCAATCACAACTTTTGTAATTATCTATCACACAACCAAAGTAGTTAATTCTACTCTTTGGTAGAATCATGAATGGTTTGGTTAAGCTATAGCTAGTCCTGATCAAATAGGAAAAAATAAGTCTCTCTTCAATTAATATCCATCTCGATTCACTCACATGAATAAAAACTCAATTATTGCATGTCATTTCTCCACAATCAATCACCATAGATTTAAAACTTGATCGATGAGGTACATTCAATGTTGCCACTTACATTACAGATCATACTAGGAAACAACAAGGATATGCTTTAAAGTAGCCACGCGTCCATCAACATCCTTACCTAATCTTCCAACCTTGCATGTCATCGATCATTTCAAATGTGGGACAATCCCACCCCCATTTATAATGAATTGTCCATCATGGGTTTAAAACCCATTTTGAGACATTATCACACAATAGCACAAGGGCCAGTGATGAAATATTAGCTGTTGATCTAACCACTGGAGGACCTTAACCAACATCTTCCTTTTACATCACCCATCGTGGGTCCCCCCATGCTGAACTGCCCAAACTAGGGATATACTATACATGCACGATGGGAAGGGTCTCATCCATTAGCCATTGATCCCTAAAGAATAAGTGACAACTGGTGATGATGTAAGGGCCAACGATGGGTTACAAGAAGTAACTACATCGCTTGTCATAGCTTGTGATCCTTTGGAAACAATAGAACACCTAACCAATGATTAACTTTAGAAACGATGACAGGTTAAAGATTGAACCGCATCACCCATCGTGTGTTACCCTTAAGAAACAAGGGCACTATTATAACTATAAAAATCTGGCGATTCTACTTGTTGTTCATGTTCATATTTCTCCATATGAGTCTTGCCTTGAGCACATTTTCCTCATTTCATGATGCTTTACCCATATTTTGGCCGTGTGACCCCATAGAATTCATCAAGTTATTTGTTTTTCATGTTGTGGTCCATATCAGCATAGGTTTGTCCTAGTCTCCCTGACCCATGTTGCTTGTCTGTTAACACTTGTTTGTTGTAGGGGTTTTGGCAAGACTTGTTCATTGCTACAACGATCGACATTAACCTGGGGTTTCTATCAGCATGAAATTCATGTTGTTTCAGTGACCGCGGAGGAACCTATCGGTGGGAGTTTGGTCTTCGGTATATCATCTCACTAAGTGCCTTATGTCTTGCCGACTAGTGGCGGATGAGTATACATATCAGCAGATGATTTTTGTTGGGTTAATGTCTTGGTGAGTGACCTTCGGTCTCACCAATATCACACAAGGGCTCGTCGGTGAGAGGTTCCTTCTTCGGAATAAGTCATAGCGACTTCACATTGTCTCACTGATCGGTTGCGGAAGGATGCACGTATTGGTAAGAGTTAAAGCTTTCTATATAACATCTTGGCAAGTTTGGATTGTCTCACCGACCAACAACATAGGGATATGCATCTTGGTATGACTAATGGGCATCGATATAACATTTGGTCGATCCCGTCTGGTCTTTTCGATCTGTTTTCTCATGTCGAGATGCAAATTGCATCGGCATGAGAATATTTTTGTCTCAGCAAAATAAATATATCTTGGGGTAACTTTCGGTATGACATTGAGCATTCTATATGTGGTCTCCCCAATGTCAGTATGTTATAGCAACCCACATAAAACAAAGGACTTCTATCAGTGTGAGTTTGATGTTTTCTTAGCAATATAGTATGAGTGTAATGAGCCTTGCTCAAACTGACCTTAAAACACTTCAATTTTTGCTTTGCAATTTTGTCAAACACTTTGTATGCAATCTATCAAGAGGCTGATATGTTGTGTTTCAGTTTGTTGTTTGATGCAAGAATGAATACTGAATGATTTTTGAAAGCTTAAATAGACTTCCACAACTACTATGCAAGAATTTTGATGAATTACAATACTCCTATGCAATTTAAAATGCATTCCAATGAAGAACTAAATTGCATAAAGTACATCTACAGCCAAGAGGCATTTTGTCAAACACTTGGCATAAAATTCTAAAGCTGATTCAATGCATAAAATCAACAACTTCTTATTACTCCTTCAATGCAAATATCTTTCCAATACAATGATGACATCAACTCAGCCAAGACTCTTGACAAATTACACATATGATTTTCCAATGTAATTTTTTGAGTACAACTACAACCCTCTTATGCCAATAACATATGCACATATATCATAAAATGAGATGAGAACCTGATTGTAGAAATCACCCTGACCAAGGAGTGAAGAAGCAAGCAATATCAAGCAAGAAGATGACTCTCCAAGCCAATATCGAAGCTCCTCAAAGTGTCGCCCTTGATCTGGAGGAAATAATTTATATAAAATAAATCTCAATCTACGAACCCTTCAAATTGCATCAAATATTATTGTTGGCCTCCAAGGAAGTGAGCACTCCAATAGCAAGTGAATTTGCTCAAGCATGAGTGAGTAATGACCAAAAACGTGCCTCCAAGTTGCTAGTCGCCATGACTGTAATAAATATCAAATTGCTGGTATAATCAAAATGTCTATATAATTCGACCTCCTCAATGATGAATTCGATTCTCATTGACTGCATAGACTTGCCATCCAAACACTAGCACCTAGTTGTCTTATCTACTGACAAAGCTTCCAGAATTTTATTTGAATTTATTCCTTCTTCCTTGCTGAAAATCACCCCCCAACTAGTATCCCCCTGCTTCCTCAGATTTGACCTCTATAAATAAATTTATGAACCACCAATAACCTTCAAACTACACCAGATTTCATCTCCATTATTCCGCATATGAAGCACTGCAAATACAAGAGAATTTGATGCCAAAAGGGAAGGATAAGAATAAAATTGTAGCTCCTTTATTGCTGGCACAAGTGATTGGAAATGGTTTGATATAAATCAGATGACACAAAGAGCAAAACTTGATGAAGCACTTATTTTCCAAGCCCTCGAATAAATCTCCAAATAAAATCAGAATCATGAACAATGTATAATCTCCTTCAAATTACCAAATGATATCTCTTTAAATCTGGAATTGTCTTCTAATCGATATGTCTCCAAATCTGCAAGTAAAATTTGGCCCTTGGCCATGAAATTTAGCCCAGCTGAGATGACTGATGTATCACCTCCACAACTTGCAATAATTTAAGTGATATTTCACACCCTCAAAATTGCTATCAATAGGAAGTTTTCGTTTCCTATGACAAGAACAATCTGCAGAAACCCTAGGCTCCACAAGATGAAACAACAACAACAACAACAACATCAAACCTGCCTGCTGAGAATGAAGCCCAAGATGTCTATTTATTCTTTTTTCCAATTTCTCCAGAAGCTTCTAGAATATTCATTTATTTTATTTAAGTGACTTTATTAAATTAATTAAATATAAGGTCACCTTTTAATTTTAATTTTATTGGATAACCTTATAATTAATTAACTTAATACCACTTAATGATTTAATTAAAGTAACTAATTAGTCATCCTCTTGAAAATCATTATCTTGGACAACTTAATTAATTAAATTAATTAAATCAAATTACCTCCAAAAACGGGGACATTACAATGAGCTCAGGCTATTTCGTTGACACAAGGTTTGGCCGATGTGATATCTCCCCGAGAGCGATTGGTCATAGCGAAACACAAAGGGAACATGTAGATACTTCATGACCTTGGTGTAACAAGCAGAATGTTATCGCAACTCAGAATGTATAAAGACTTTCGGTAAAATAAAATGAAGTCTACAGGAGGTCTCTCCGATACCATTGAATTACAGTGACAATGAATAAAAACAAAAGTGCATCTCGGTGAGAATTTTCCCTATGTCTCAATGAATGAATAATACACTATGAGAAGCTCTCGATGAAGCATAATGAAATCTATATGACATCTCCCTGATGGTCGACAGTCATGGCGAAAGGGAATAATAGCACGTGGAGTGACTAACGATTGAGTTGCCTTCAGCATAGCTACTGTCTTGTCTTGCCGACTGTTTCACTATGAATAACAAAAATTCAAGTGCGGTGGCTGACATGTGAGTTCATAAAATACCGTTGCAAGCCGACATAGTTTGAGTCCGAATTTTGTGGAGGGTCGACATGAGATCTCTCATTATGATGTTTTCTTCTAGTGCTGGTATATAAATATGTAATTGTATTATTGTACAAGGACACCAGTTATTAGATTTCGATACACAGCAAGTAGGTACAGTAAAATTATCAGATAAAAGACTATTGTTGCATGATTTTAGAATGGAGGTATTTATGAAAATTAGTTGATGTTGCTGCATTTTCTGGTGTCAATTGTATATTGAATTAAATAAAAATACTACTAAGTTGTCTCCAAGATTGATGCTTTCTGGTTGTTTAAATTGACATAACAAGTTTATGTTCAGTTTATCAATGCACATTTGTTGTATTTGTGTGATTAATCAATTGGTTCTTTTAAGCAAAGATTAAATCCTTTTAGTTGATCATAGTAATTAGAGAGTTTCATTTGGATTATTTAAGTAGAGCTTAGTAGTTATAGTATTGCATGTTTATACAAGTTGTAAACAGAATATATGCCAGATAATTTGAGTGTTTCTCCAGAGAAGTGTTGCTCATTTTTATCTCATTTGACTCCGCATACCCAATAAAGCACTGGTCTCTACACTTCATCATTTTGAATTCATTCAATTTTCTTTATAGTTGTTAATTCAATATTTTAGGATTTAGATCAGAATATTACTACTGCTTTCAAGTTTGATTCATTCACCTCCAATTGCCATTGTGAACAAATTGTTGTAAGAGGATAATCATAAGTTAAGTATGCTTCATTCAGAAGAGGTACACCCGCCCAGGTTTAGCAGCACTTAAAGAGTAGAAGGTTGAATTCGTTTAACCTAGTTTGTTACCCTGAAGTGTATCAAGAGATTGGCAGCCTCTTGAGGCATCTTTCCTGCATTTTTGAGAGCTAACAAATTAGCAACTCAACTGAATTGGCGACTCTACTAGGGAACACATTCAGAATCAAGGCCTTTCATAGAGTCAAGAACTATATACAGACTCCATTGGGAATAAGAAACATCAAGTTTTTTCTCATTTTTTGATAAAAGTGAGTGGTGACTCTGACAGAAATTTTGCAACTATTCACCATGAACGGAAGAAGATCTCAATACAGGGGAGGTCATACTGGAGCTCCTATTGGAAGTAGTAAGTGGACACAAAAAGATGATAAGGTTGATAAGGGAAAAGGAATAAGCGAAGACATGTGTATGACATATGAAGATAAAACATCAAGAGCACATTTTGAAACATATGATCGTTATGATACATGGAGAGATAATTCAAGTGCAGAACTTTATACCCCTGAAGAGCAAGTAAATCCATTTTATAATCCTCAAAATCAACTTGAGTTTGATGTCAGACTTGAAGCAAGAGGACTCAGATATCGATAGGAATGTGAACAAAGGATGGAGAGTAACCAAAATGTGTTTATTGATCATGAGCTTCCTGATGAAGTAAAAGCACAGTTTGAATCACAAAGGAAGGAGATAGAGGAACTAAAGGCTAAATTGCAGAAAACTCAAGTTGTTGATCAGACTACTGGTTGTCCTTCAAAGTATGTACCACCTCATAAGCAAGGTAATCATGGTGTAGGGACTTCAAATCCACCAGTGTTTCCTCACCATCAAACAAGAAATCACTATAATCATCCACCTCGTATTCCCACACAGCGTACAAATATGCATCCACCTCCTGGTCAACATTACATCCCACAACATAATGCACAATACAATAATCCTATGCACCAATATCAATACCCACCTATTCCTCCTCCTCACCAGCATACAACTATGATCAAACAGTTTGATTTAGCAGGATTTCAATTATACCCATTCCCTATGGATGGTAGCTGGAGGGGTATGGTGCCCAAATTCATAGGAAATAATACAATTACTGCTAAAGAGCATTTGAGGAGTTTCAATGTTTTCATCCAAGATATTGATGTGCCATATGAAGACTTACACATGAAGTTGTTTATGATGTCACTTATTAAGGATGCCAGGGATTGGTTTAATAGCTTGCTAGCATTCTCAGTTAATTCTCTTCAAGTATTCCAAGATCAATTTCTAGAGTAATATGGGAATCTAAATGCACCAAATGCAGCTCTTCATGAACTGATGCAGATTCAGAAAAATCAAAATGAATCAGTGTATGATTTCAACCGAAAATTCAACAAATTGCAGACTAAGGTGCCTCCTAGATCAAGGTTGTCAGATTTTGTAGCTTTAAGTGTCTATTTAAATGCATTTGATCCTAAAACAAGGTACAAATCGAGAAATAGATTTCCAATAGATCTGGCTAAAGCTCAAAAGATAGCACTGACAATTGAAAACAACAGGAAGGCTACAGTTATAATCAATAAAAGATACAACCCTAGGCCTCCTTAGCAAAACAACAATTATTAGTACAGACAAGAGAACACATACATAAATGAAAGGCTGAGGTTGCATGATATGCCTTACAATACAGACTAGAAGGATGGAAAACCTATAACAACTAGGCCAAGAAACAAAGAGACTCCTGGTCCATTGAGCAAGAAAGGAACTTACATGGTGAGTGATAATTACTTTTGTGAAGCTTGTGTTGAGCCACATTCTCCAGACTATTGTGTTGTAGCTCAACGGATGCAAGAAGAGGGAATGGTGATGGAAAACAATGGAGAAGATCACATAGTGTATTTGACTTCAAATATCTTTCACCATGTTGAGGAAAGATACTCATCTTCAGAGGAGGATGGCTATGAGTATGATGTTTCTAATCAAAAGTATAATCTCCATATGGTTGAACAACAAGTCTTATGATTTTGATGAAGATTATACAAAGTCACATTTGGTTGAGGCGCTTGCTCAATGCAGTGTGAGGAGATTTACTGAAGATGAAATAGAGAGAATAATTGTTGTTGCAGTTGAGGAAGCAAGAAGTAAATACTGGTTGAGAAACAGAAGAGTAAATGATGTAGAAGCCATTCGTGGGGGAATTTTCATGAAGGATCAGAAAGCAACACAAGAGACTGTGAAGAAATAAAAAAGTAAGCAGCATGATAAAATTGAAGAGAAGCCTGTCCAAAAGGAGGAAGTGAAGGAATTACATAAAGAGACATAAGCGCCTGGCTAGCCTAATAAAAAAGAAAAAGAAGAAAACAAAGGAGATGTGAAAGAACCGAAAAAGACTATTAAGGTGGAGAGCTCTTCTTTTGACTTCACTTAGGCATTATCCTAGGTAAAAATGTCTGTTCCACTACTTGAGATGATGAAGATTAAAGAGTATAGGGATACTGTTGTTCAATTGATAACAAGTGGAAATGAAAAATGTATGAATTCTGAAAGCAAAGTAGCTATTAAAGCAGTCAGTAAGCAAGATAAAATAAATAACTCTGAAGTCTGCTTGAGTGATATATTATCAACTCCCCCTCAAGTGGATCCTTTTTTCACTATATTGCTTATAAACAGTAAATTGCTGAGGAACTGCATGATAGACTCTATTGCTACTATAAACATTATGCCAGTAGAAGTTATGATGCAGCTTGGCATGGGGGTTGATACATGTGAAGGGAAGTGTTATGCAATGGATAACAGACCCGTTCCTATGGTAGGCATTATGAGAGGTGTTGAATTCAAGCTGGCTACTTATCCACAGGTGGCATATAATATAGATATAACAGTGATAGATACTCCTCCTTAGTTCAAGATGCTCTTATCAAGACAATGGACAACATCTATTGGTGGAAACATCCAGTTTGATTTATCTTATGCTACAATCCCAATGAATGGCCAGGAAGTGAAATTGTATAGGGATCCAAGAATAAACCAGCTTGTTGACTGTGTACCACAAGATCAAATCAATTGTTTTTGTGATGTTGATCTTGGGAATTTTAAAATAGAATCGGCTCAGCCAGAATTAACCAATAGTGATCTAATTGAAAAACATGCTGAACAAAATTGCAATGGCGTATGGAAGATGTATTTTGATGGAGCCTACAGTCAGGAAGGAAATGGAGCTAGGATTGTGTTTGTTTCACCTGGAGGTATTACTTTTAAATATTCATTTCCATTAGCATTTGAATGTACAAACAATGTGGCAGAATATGAAGCTTTATTGACATGCTTGAACATAGCTATGAAACACAAGATCAAATTGTTGGCTATTTTGGGTGATTCTAAGTTGGTTGTTTCACAAATCAAATCAAAATATGCAGCAAAGCACAAAAGATTAAAACAATATAGGAATTCTGTATGGGACACAATTGAATGGATTGATAGATCAAAGAACATAATGGCTGATTTTTTAGCAAATGTGGCACTCAAAAGAGATGATATCACACTAGCTGGAGTATCACAGATTGAGTTCAAAACAAGGCCTGTTGTTCCTGATAACATTTATAGTTGGTAAGTTTTCAATGATGATACAGACCTGCTGAATTTTCCTCATTGTATAGATCAATATGAAGCATAGGAAATTGACTTCAATGCTTTTGTTGAAGAAGTAGATGAGAAGCAAATAGTGTTTGGAAAAGAGATCTTGAAACTCAAAACAAATAAGCTTCCTAAGGGTTTAGTGGCATTAGAGAGGTTGTATGATGGAAATGATCAGTCCCTCATGAAGTAGACACTAGTAAGAAGGGAATATATTGAAGATATTAACTTGGGGACTGAGATAGCACCAAGAAAGGTGTACATAGGAAAGAAGATAAGCCCTACAATTAGAAGAATGTTGATTGAGTTGCTAAGAAAGTATAAACATGTGTTTGCTTGGTCTTATGAAGATCTGAAAGCATACAAGGAAGATTTGTTTCAGCATGAAATACCATTGAAGCCAGATGCTAAGCCATTTAGACAGAAGCAAAGACCCATAAATCCAACACTGGAGCCTAAAATGCAAGAAGAATTGGCAAAGCTCAAAGATGGAGGAATCATCAAGCCAATCAGACATTCAACGTGGGTCTCAAACTTGGTCCCTGTGAGGAAGAAGAACGAAGATATCAGATTATGTGTGGACTTCAGGAATTTGAACATGGCATCTCTCAAGGATAATTATCCTCTACCCAATATGATGGCTATATTGCATAAGGTGACAGAGTGTGAAATGTTGTCCATGATGGATGGGTTTTCAGGGTACAACCAGGTTAAGGTCAAATAATCTGAGCAGCATAAGACAATGTTCATAACTCCTTGGGGAACATATGTATACATAAGAATGCCATTTGACCTCACTAATGCTGGAGCTACCTTCTAGATAGCAATGGACATGGAATTTGCAGATCTGATTAATGCTATCATGGTGGTGTACCAGGATGACCTGACTGCTTATTCAAAGAAGGTTGAGGATCATGTGCAACATCTAGAAAAGGTATTTATAAAAGCCTTAGAATACGGTATCATCTTAAATCCTAAGAAATGCCATTTCCCATTCATAGAGGGAAATCTCTTAGGGCATATTGTTTCAAAGGAGGGAATTAGGGTAGATCCTGAGAGGGTTGATGCTATTGATAAAATTCCTATTCCCAAAATTGTCAAAGCTATACAATCATTCTTTGTACAGATTAATTTTTTTAGAAGATTTGTCTCTAATTTTGCTAAGATCATTAAGCCCATATCAAAAATGTTAAAGAAGGGACATAAAATGGACTAGATTGCAAAAGCTTTAGATGCTTTTATATCTATCAAAAGGGCCATCAAGGAGGCTCCTGTTCTTAAATATCCATATTTTACAAAGCCTTTTCAGATTTTTTCATTTGCTTCAATGCACACAATTGTTGTTGTTATGTTATAGAAGAATGAGGATGGTCATGAACATCCTGTCTTTCTTTAGTAAGTCATTACAAGGGTCTAAATTGAAGTATGATATAATGGAAAAGTAGGAATTTGCATTAGTGAATGCCACAAAAGCATTTAGACCATATCTTGTTGGAGAAAAGGTGATTTCTTATGTCCCTCACGTAGCTATCAAGGATATTTTAACACAATCTAAAGTTATAGGAAAAAGGTGCAAATGGATCAACAAGATTCAGGAGTTTGATATGGTGATACAAATTACTAACCTAGTGAGAGGTGAAGGCTTGGCTAGGCTGATGGCAGAATCAAATATTGAAGCAAGTCAAGTCTGTAATGTGGAAGAAGGGACTACAATTGCAAGCATTGAGCATACTCCTTGATATACTGATATCATGCATTATCTTAAATACATGAAGTGTCCAGAAGGATTGAGTGATAGCCAGAAGAGAACTTTGAAGTTGCAAGCATCGAAGTATGTTTTCATGGATGGAGATATGTTTTGGAAGAACAAAGATGGTATACTACTGTTATGTCTGGATGAGTCATAGGCCAAGCATGTTTTGAAAGAAATGCATGAAGGAGTTTGTGGAGGACATTACTCACCAAAGACAATTGCACACAAAATTCTCAGGGCAGGTTATTATTGGCCTAAGTTTTTTAATGATTCTTTTACACATGTGAGAAGATGTGAGGCTTGCCAAAAGTTTTCTGGAAAATTGAAGTATCAGGGTGCTTTGCCACTTTGACCTTTACAGGCTGATGCTCCTTTTGTATCAATGGGGAATTGATTTCATTGGAGAGATACAGGAAAAGTCAAGTGGGGGAAACAGGTGAATACTAGTTGCCACTGATTATTTTACTAAGTGGGTGGAGGCAATCCCAACTAAGCAAGCTACAAGTAAGGTGGTGACTAATTTCCTGATGGACAACATTATTACCAGATTTGGTACACCACTGAGGTTGATCATATACAATGGAATGTGTTTCAAATCAGATGAATTCAAAAGCTTTTGTGATAAGTATGACATAAATATTTCTTATGTATCCCCTTATCATCCACAAGCCAATGGACAAGCAGAGTCTAGAAGTAAAAGTATTTTGAAGATTATAAGGAGAATGCTAGGGAAAAACAAGAAGGCTTGGGATTCAAAATTGAAATTGGTTGTGTGGGCTGATAGGATCACTTTGAAAAAGTCAATTGGAAAATCCCCATTTGAATTGGTGTATGGAGCACAAGCCAGGATGCCTTTGCAGAATTTGTTACCAGTCTACAAGTTTGTCTTTCAGGAGGATCTTGATGTCCTTGAACCTATGGAGGAAGAATGGAGCAATTGGCTGAACTTGATGAAGTAAGGAGAGAGGCCCAAAGTCAAAACGTGAAGTTACAAACACAGATGAAATATCTATTTTACAAGAAGGCAAAGGATAGAAAATTTGAAGAGAATGATTTGGTATTGATGTCGAATGCCAGATGTCAGGAGAAAGGAAAGCATGGTAAATTTGAAGCTTTGTGGCTGGGACCTTCTGTTTTTGTTGGAAAGAGGGGTTAAGACTCATACTATCTACAAAATATGGCTGGTGAAGATTAGGAATTTCCTATTCATGGACAATTCCTGAAGCCCTTCTTCTCTTGAGAAACATAGAGGATTAAGGGTTGCCAGTGCATGGACAACTCTTGGTGATCCTCTTAAAAATTCTTTTCCATGCACAGTAGTTTAGGATTTTGTCCAGCTCCATTTCACTTTCATTTTCCATTCATCTCCATTTTTCATTTACTTACATTGCCATTCATTCCATTTTTGCTCACTGGTTTGCCATTTTGTGTCTAGTCTGCTCACCCAAAGTTCTAGATCCTTGTAATGATCTTATCATTATTCATCCCCAGACGGAGCCACTATTACAACTATAAAAATCTGGTGATTCTACTTGTTGTTCACGTTCATATTTCTCCATATGAGTCTTACCTTGAGCACATTTTCCTCATTTCATGATGCTTTACCCATATTTTGGCCGTGTGACCCCATAGAATTCATCAAGTTATGCATTTTTTATGTTGTGGTCCATATTGATATTGGTTTGTCTTGGTCTCCCCGACCTGTGTTGCTTGTCTGTTAACACTTGTTTGCTACAGGGGTTTTGGCAAGACTTATTCATTGCGGTAGTGATCGACATTCACCTAGGGTTTCTATTGGCATGACATTCATGTTGTTTCAACAACCACAGAGGAACCTGTCGGTGGGAGTTTGGTCTTCGGTATATTGTCTCACCAAGTGCCTTATGTCTTGCCGACCAGTGGCAGATGAGTATACATATCGGCAGATGATTTTCTTTAGTGTAACGTCTTGGTGAGTGACCTTCGGTTTTTCCAATATCACACAAGGGCTCATCGGTGAGAGGTTCCTTCTTCGAAATAACTCATAGCGACTTCACATTGTCTCACCAATCGGTGGCGGAAGGATGCACGTATTGGTAAGAGTTAAAGCTTTCTATATAACATCTTGGCGAGTTTGGATTGTCTCACTAACCAACAACATAGGGATATGCATCTTGGTATGACTAATGGGCATCGATATAACATCTGGTCAATCCCATCCAGTCTTGTCAATCTATTTTCTCACGCCGAGATGCAAATTGCATCGACATGAGAATATTTCTGTCTCAGCGAAATAAATATATCTCGAGGTAACTTTTGGTATGACATTGAGCATTCTATATGTGGTCTCCCCGATGTTGGTATGTTATAGTGACCCACATAAAACAAAGGACTTCTATCATCGTGAGTTTGATGTTGTCTTAGCGATATAGTATGAGATTGGGCTGTTTCGTTGAGACAAGGTTTGGCCGATGTGATATCTCCTCGAGAGTGATTGGTCACAGCGAAACACAAAGGGAACATGTAGATACTTCATGACCTCGGTGGAACAAGAAGAATGTTATAGCGACTCATAATGCATAAATACTTTTGGTAAAACAAAATGAAGTCTGCGGGAGGTCTCTTCGATACCATTGAATTGCAGCGATAGTGAATAAAAACAAAAGTGCATCTCAGTGAGAAGTTTCCCTATGTCTCAACAAATGAATAATACACTATGAGAAGCTCTTGATGAAGCATAATGAAATCTATATGACATCTCCCTGACGATCGACAGTCATGGCGAAAATGAATAACAACATGTGAAATGACTAACGATTGAATTGCCTTCGGCATAGCTGTTGTCTTTTCTTGCCAACTATTTCACTGTGAATAATAGAAATTCAAGTGCGGTGGCCGACATGTGAGTTCATAAAATATCGTTGCAAGCTGACATAGTTTGAGCCCAAATTTTGTGGAGGGCTGACATGAGATCTCTCAATATGATGTTTTCTTCTAGTGCTGGTATATAAATATGTAATTGTATTTTTTTAAAAGGACACCAGTTATTAGATTTTGATACACAGCAAGTAGGTACAGTAAAATTATCAGATCAGAGACTATTGTTGCATGATTTTAGAATGGAGGTATTTATGAAAATTAGTTGATGTTGCTGCATTTTCTGGTGTCAATTGTCTACTGAATTAAATAAAAATACTGCTAAGTTGTCTCCAAGATTGATGCTTTCTGGTTAGTTAAATTGACATAACAAGTTTATGTTCAATTTATCAACACACATTTGTTGTATCTGTTTAATTAATCAATTGGTTCTTTTAAGCAAAGATTAAATCCTTTTAGTTGATCATAGTAATTAGAGAGTTTCATTTGGATTATCTAAGTAGAGCTTAGTAGTTACAGTATTGCATGTTTATACAAGTTGTAAATAGAATATATGCCAGATAATTTGAGTGCTTCTCTAGAAAAGTGTTGCTCATCTTGATCTCATTTGACTCCGCATACCCAATAAGGCACTGGTCTCTGCACTTCATCATTTTGAATTCATTCAAGTTTCTTTATATCTGTTAATTCAGTATTTTATGATTTAGATCAGAATATTACTACTGCTTTCAAGTTTGATTCATTCAGCTCCAATTTCCATTGTGAAATTTTTTTTGTAAGAGGATAATCATAAGTTAAGTCCGCTTCATTCAGAAGAGGTACACCCGCCCAGGTTTAGCAGCACCTAAAGAGTAGAAGGTTGAATTTGTTTAACCTTGTATGTTACCCTGAAGCATATCAAGAGATTGGCAGCCTCTTGAGGCATCTTTCCTACGTTTTTGAGAGCTAACAGGCACAACACATGATAATCTATGAGAGCCCATGGAGACCAAAAACATGTATCACTCATCATTGATTTCTTCATGGTAAATGAAGCATAACCCACAATGGGCGATGAGGCCATAGTGATAGACCTTGATGGTGCTATGGGTGAAGAGGATCACTCATCACGTGTTGAGTATGATATTCTAGAACATATCCTATGATGGGGGATGAACCATTAGTGATATTTTCACCAAGTATAAAACACACATGTGCAAATAGGTCATTCATAAAAAAGAGGCCCTCCTAGGTGCAATAGGTAACTTTGGAAGATAGGGCTTATAAAGCATGATAACAGGGGTCATAAAACACCACTTATTTCAAATAGTGATAGATGCAATAGGTCAAGGAGCAAACATAAGCCAATAAATAGATAATGGGGTATAGAGAATAAATCATAAAACTCTAAACCCTAGTGATGCTAAGGAATGAAATTTCAGAGGCATGCACATAGCATCAGTGGGACAATAAAATTTCAAGAGTTCCACCAGTGGCTCTGAATGGGGATGTATGCCTCTTGTGGGTGTAGCAAGAATCTAGAATCTCAAGCTGAAGCAGATGAAGGGAGAAAACCAAACCCAGGAGCTTACCTGGACAATGCAAGCACATACAACAAAAAGGAAATACATTGGACCAACCTATGTACACTATTCATAGAATATACATTGCAATTCATTTCCATGAGAAGCCATTTTTACATGCATGACTTCAATCCATAACCTAGAGGCCCTTGGCCCCCACAATTCAAGGGAAATTCTTTCCTCTATCAAATACCTTTCCCTGTTTTGTCGGCAATGGGTCCACATGGACATTGTGCAATTATTGACAGTTAACCTCATCATGGTTGAGATCATTTCTTAATTAAATTCTACCCCGCTCATTAGCCTTCACCATGTGCTCATCAGATTGAAGTGACAAAATGAAACCCTCATATTCCACACAATCATGAGGTGCAACATCATATCCCACTTGTGCATCAAATTTGAAAACCTCATAGGTACTTTGACCCACACTTGGCCACTCTTTTGTTAGTTCAAGGAAAAGAGTTATGGAATCAAGTGTGTCCTAGATCTATGTGTCACAAAAGTTGTCCTTATGGGATGAAAGAAGCTCCATAATGAGATCCATAAGGTAGGGAACATCTACAAAAAAATTTAATGCAACTTCATACTAACCAATATCATTCCTTAGGTTATCCACATTTTCAAGTTGCTCTTCACATTAATTGAATAGTACTATAATATTAACATATTCTATAGAATCACCAAGTAATCCCTTCCCCTCAGTACAAGATGATGTTACCTGAGTATCCATACATTCATACTAATTTGTCTTTTGGTCATCTAAGAGGGGACTTCCATTTATGTGATAAAAAATAGCACCATGTGGAACACAAGTGCTTGACATTTCACCCATCTTCTCAATCACATCTCTATATATCATGGGGGAATCAAGCATAATTTTTTCAATCACATACTGATACACTGACTCATCAGTGTTTGTATCGCCATGATTTCCATTTAGTTGGGGAAAAATTAAGATAGAGTTGGCCTCCAAGTGTTGATTGGGATTTTCCTCGAAAAGAGGATTGCTTCTACACTAGTAGGAGTCATCATTTATTACCTCACTTTCCAATGCAAGTTCATCAAATAAAAGATTCTGCCATATTTTCATGATGATCACTTGTACCTCATCCTTTCCATTGTTTGATCCCTCATACACTTGATCATCAATGTATTCAAAATCAATGCAATTACTTGAAGAGAAAAGAGAGAGATCTTCAATATCCTCTTCATCATTTGCACTCATAACAATGGATCCATGTTTAAAAAATTCTTCTCATGAAGAAAATTTCTCACTATCTTGGAAGCATAACCCTTCAAGGCTATTGACATATCCTTTACTTGAAGTAAGGGAATCCACCTCCACTTCGTAAGAGGAATCATATTCAATAGAATATTTTCCTATTCCAATTTCATTCCCTTGATTCCTAATTTGTGCCATATAATTTAGACTCAGTGTATTGAAATCACTGATTGGTGCATCATTGTTCATGACTAAATCACCTTGTGTAGTTTCACCAGACACCTCCTATATTTTCTCATATCCTAGGACATCCCAAGGAGGAAAGTTAGGTATTATTTCCTTATCCCCATACTCTTTCTCCTCATCTTCATCACTATTGTCAAGGCCCACATTTAGAGAATTTGAAAAATAATATTAATCATCAGTTGATTGTCCTCTTGCCAATGCATCTTCCTGACTTGTCAATTCTATCCTTATATTTTCCTCAGGGAGGAAATCATGGTCCCCATTCTGGGAAATAGTAAGTGGTGTGTGACTATATTTAATTTCTTCCACAATGCTTATCTAGTCCACTACCTGACCAAGACTATGCAGCTTCTAATTCTCAATACATTGGCTTGTTCTTGGTTTGTAAGCTTAATGCACATTAAATCACTAGGCCTAAAACTCTTCGATATTTCCATCATAACATCCAGGAATCTTGAAAACAATTCGTACGGTTACTCATTTGCATGGCTCTTTATCTTATACAATTTTCTAATAGAGGAAATTAAATCAGCCCTTCCTGATCTTGGTTGTTATGAGGTTGAGGCTTGCTCTTGTTCTACATCTTGGGGAGATAATGAAAATACAACATCTAAGAGCCCATTTTCCTAACATACATTTTTAGCTCCTAATTTTCTTGGTTTAATAGCTTGGATTATATCAGGGCCATTCATACTAGCAATCATAGGTCCCTTCATGATTGAATATTTCAAATTATTCTTAATGTCCATGGCATTTTTGTAACTTGTTGTAGTGTAGCAGGCTCTTTATCTCTCAACATGAAACCCATCTTACTATCAAATGCCCCTAAATACACAACCAAAAATTTTACATCATTTGTCCTTATGGGTTCGTGGATTTCCCTTATGACTTTTGAAAATCTAAGGTTAAAAGCAGGGATCAACTCTTCCTTACCCTTAGAGATTTCCATGAAATTCTTCCTTGCAACACTTGGTTTTATCCTCTCACCAAACTATCCAATAAAAACTGTCTTAGGTTCCCTCCAAAAATCTACAAAATACATTGGAAAAAACAAGAACCAATCTCTTGCATCTCCTTTTAGGGATTGAACAAATATTTTCATAGCCATATCTTCACAATCTATCTCGTAATCACCCTTTACATCAACAAATTCTTGCACATGTTTACTTGCTAATTCTGACTTTTCACCACTATATTTTTGTATCTTGTCCCTAATATTGGGTGGTATAATATTTGGGTAACCATTCTGATAGGGAGGCTGTAGGAAGCAATCACAGATTCCTGGAGGCTGCAGGAATCAATCACACTATTTTCAGAAGCTGCAGGAAGCAATCATAGATTCCTGCACTAGGCCTTGTCATAGACCTCCTTGGTGAAATTGTTGTTCCACCCTAACCTATAGGAACTCTACCTTGTCTAAGTTCCCTTGGTTCTCTTGCCAACCTCACTATCTTGTCAAGTTTGCAACTACCAAGCCAAATCTTGGTGCTATGACTCCTTTCTTCCTTAGCCTTTTATGCATCCAAAAGACTAATCCTCCCTCAATACATGAATGAATATTGTAGGGGTGAGGGAATGTTTTCCAAAGCTCCAAAACAACCTCCTAGGGTTCTTGAAACTTCACTTAGACTCCATCTTACCAATGCTTGCATGAAGCCTATTCCGTAGGTTTGGCCCTTGAGCTGCTATTTGGTCTCTGAACAGGGGTAAATTGCTTTTCCCTCCTAAACCCACCAAAGGACTTAGGTTCTTGACTTAGGTTTTGTGTTTTCCCTATCTGTAACTTCAATATTTCTAGGGTTCTAGTTTTTCTCAAGCCGTATGCTGTCCAAACACCAAATTAGTCAAGCAGCTAGGGTTTCAAAACTGCTCAAAACCAATTTTAGGACTGGTGAAAAGTTCTCCTCCTAAACGGATTGCTGGGCTCTCCTCCTTATCACCATACATGGCTAAGAACTTCCCCTAAATTTTCCAAAAATAATTCCTCAAAAATATTCAATCCCTTGCAAGTTATCAACATTGTTCTGCAACCTTTCCTAGTCGGGCTCTTCACTGGTTTGCCTAGGGCAAGGCTTTTCTCATAGCTCCTGCAACCAAAAGAAACATAACTCCTACCATATTTACAAGTACAAAGATGGAGCTTGACCACATTCCCAACAATTCCATACTTCCTGGTACAGAGGGAATGCAGCCTAGAACTCCATTTTTACACAGTTCCAGTCAAAACAGAAATAAGGAAAAAAACATAGAATTTACAAAAATGGATGAAAGCGATGGAACAGCTATCAAATGTGCCAAAAAAAAACTTCAAGAGGCCTCTCTACATGCTAAAAAAACCTACAAAATTCCTCTTTTAATTCATTTAGCTGTTGTCACGCAAACAAGAATAGAAAAAAATAGAAAATAAGACAAGAATGTTGTTTTCTTCAATTTCTGGAAAACACAGTCCGTACAAAAACTTCTAACCAACCAAAAAGGTTGTGGTATACCTTAAATATGCCTCCATAACAATTTAGGTTCTTGGGTCGAGGCTTAGAAGACCTAAAAATGCATTTTTGTAAAACCTGCTGTGTTTACAAACACTTAGGCAATTTTTACAACTTAGCCAAAATGAATAGTTAAAACTGCTTAACTCTTGTTAACCTCCTTTCCAAGGTTCAAAGACAACCCAAAGCACCTAAAACTATGGTCAACATGACCTTATGAAAGCACAACAAAATTTAGACTTCCTACAAAAACTTCAATTAAGTTGAACTTTGCCAGGTGCTCCTGCACCACATTCACATTACTAAAATTTATGGCCTTGTACCTTTTAGTACTGAAATTCCTTTGATGTGATAGGGGTTCTTTATCATGTATGACTACATTCATTTTTGGTTCCAAGTGCACACTCTGACAAGACATCTTGTTCTATCCTTTGTAGGTCTTGTCAATATCATCAAAAGTTAACTCAAATTCCTTTGATGGGAATAAGCCTTTATGTTGCCTATATTTTAATTCTTCTTTGCATAACACTATTCAATAGGTGACATTCATGAATATGTTGTATTTCAACATTTATTGCAAATGTACTTTAAGATTATGCAAAGATATCATTCCTTTCCATTTCTTAGTGCTATTTCACCAAATTGGGAAACATTTATGGCCTAAAACTCTTAAAAATTCCCGCAAATTATCTACAAATATAATAATATTTCCTCAAATTCATGAGAATACTTAGAATTGCAAAGAAATTTTTCATCTTCAATCTTGAAGTATGTAGATCTGAAGCGTTATCATATTCTTTATTAGGTTCATCAAGTGAGAGTCACCACCTCTTCTTTAGAGGATTAGGTTTCAAATGAATTGAAACAACTTCAAGGTAAATCTAGTTTTGGGTTTTCTCCAATAGTGGAGTCACCTTCAATTTTTTGGCACTTTGCTACTACAACACTCTCACTGAGTTCAAGAATTACATAGTATCTAAACTAAATGTCTAGATTCATCACCATATGACTCTATACTAAAACAATCTACAACTAGAGGTTGAGAATTGTATCCCTAGCAGAGTTGTCATTTTGTTGGTGATTTTTCCATCTAACCTTGGAATCTTCTAAGAGGTAGGCAACATTTATATTCAAAAATCACCAAGGACTAGTGGCCAATATGACCAATAGAGAGTTTTGAGGTCTTTATTCCTTCACTTTAGGCTCTTTAGGACCAAGAAGGGTATTCCTTAATGTGTTCATTTGATAAATTAACATTTTAAGAACACTTCAATACATATCTATTCTTATTTGATGCAAACACACTAACTTCAATAAATATTTGGTAGACCTTTGAGTGAATTAATATTCATTTTTCCAAGAATGTAGGTATACTTTTGTATACACCTAAAATCAGTCAAGACATTTTATTTTTTTTATTTTTTTTAAGACTACACGAATCAGGTAGCATGACCAGTCAAGACATTTAATTAATTAAATAATAGATATTTAATTAATGTTTGACTACGTATAAATAAATTCTCAATTTATTTATATAGTTCACCCTTTCCTAATTCTCCAAATCTAAATTCATATTCTTCTAATTTAATTAAATAAACAAATTTCCATAAGCTTTTTTTTTTTTAATTAAGTTTCATTAATCTCATATTAGGAATTCAAGCACATGTCTACAACCTTTTCATGCCACCTCACCAAGGTCACATGAAATTAAATAATTCTAATTTTTAAATTAGAATTATCTTCAACAAATTTTCAAACCCATGGCTTATTCCTCACACACTTCTTCAAAAAACTTTGAACACATGGTCTTTATCTCACACACTTGATTCTTCCATCCATTTGGCATGTTTTCTTTGGTCAAGAGATTCCTCCATCCATTTGGCATGTTTTCTTTGTCCAAGGGAACACCTTCTTGATTCTCTCCATCTCCATCTTTCATCCCTCTTGTTTGAATCTGGGTCATCGATCACTGCCACATCACAAGATGCTTGGAAAAGCCTTTAAATATAACCCTTTTACATTGTATTTTGCATCCACATTTGAGTAGAGTTATCATCCAAGAATATGGTTTGAAAATTGGAGCATTTTGGAGTCTTGTAGTTGCATTTCATATCATGTTTTGTTTCATAGTTACATCCTAGAATCACATTTTTCTTTATAGTTGCATTTTATACCATGAATTTTTTTATAGTTGCATTTTAGATTAGCATATTCATAGTTAGCATTTGAGCATATACAAAATCATCTTAGCTTCATATCATAGCATTTACATTGTATAATCTAACATCATTATCATTTTCATCATATAGTTTCATGTAGGAACTTAATTGGCTTGCATATTGGATATTATCTCGTTTCTCAAGTTGTCATTTTAACAACCATAGTGCACATATAAATATGAGAACCAAGTGGTTTAATAAATCCTTGAGAATAGAGGACAATGAAACATTCTCAAAGATTTGTTTAACTGCGAAATAGAGTAGTTTATTTGATTCAAATATTTGATATAATTCATCTCATTAGTGTTTTTGTTAATTTATTAACTCTCCCACATTTCACACACACATAAAATGGTGCCCACCATGGGGCAGGACCCCATTTCTAACATTTTTTTGGAAAAGTTCATTTAAACAGGTTGGACGTGACATTTTAGTGCAACCGTGAATTCTTTTGGCCCATCCAGCCAATCTTTCAACACATCTCATGTCTATTATAGCGCATACGATCAATCTTTCAACACATACATCAACTGTTCTAGTGCATATAGGGAGCATTTTAGCGCATTTGGTCTTTTCTTTAGCACTTTCAGTATTTTTTTTAGTGCATTGGGTTGTTCTTTTAGCAAATAGAGTAGTTGTTTTAGCGCATTGGCTAGTTCTTGTATCACATTGATGTTTTAGAGCATGTGATGACTATTTTACCGCATCTATTTAAATTTGTGAAATCTAAGAACTAATTGGTGTTTTCTTCATGTAGGTACTTTTATACACTAGTCAATGATAAATTTATCAAACTATTGATGATTTGGGGCTAGAGTTATTTGAATGTTTTCATTTGCTTAAGATAGGCATCTAGCTTAATTAGAAAGGATAAAGAACACCATGTCTTTTATGCTTGATGAATGGTAGGCATATGCTCTCCCTTTAACTGGGTGACCAAAAATCTAGACCCATTTGCTTTTATTTTATCCATAGAGAGCTTGCCTTGTAGCAAAAAGTAATCACCTAAGGGAACAACCCAACTAGTAATAAACTAAATCCAAGTGATTTCCAACTAGGATATAAATGTGGGTACTTGGGGAAAGTTCAAGTATCACAAAGATTGTTCTGACAAGAAGGGAAGTAATGGTCTCTCGCCACATGGATGATCCCCCATAAATGGAATGCCTATACTAGAACCCTTTGTTGTAGCAAGGCCAAAATCCTTATTCTATTTGTTGGTGCAAGAATGGTCGTTATGAATCCATCCCACATTCTTGTAGATTTTAGTAGAGATGAGAAATATGTCATGGGAGATTCATGGGTATTGATGCTTGGCTTCCCTATAGAACTGAGTGTCGTGGATGGGAGCCAGTGGGGTCAAGCATCTAATCATCCGCTATAAGTAAGTGCAGCTAGAGTAAAATCCAAGTGGGAATCCAATAAATATTGTCCTACACAACCTTATGTTGTACATGCTTGATGTGTCTATACCAATGTGTTTTTCATACATTGGAAGTGAAAACATTGATTCAAAAAAAATCCTTTGGAACAACTTGGAAAATTAGAAAATCAAACATAAACTTGCAATAAACTGTCATTTTCCTAGTTCAATGCATAGGTTGTATTTTCTAGCGCATCTATGCAATCCTATAGTGCATCTGTGCATTTTTCTAGTGCATTCATCCTCTGTTTTGACACATTCAATCAATCTTGTAGTGCATGTGTGCATTTTTTTGGTGTATCAACCCTCTGTTCTAGCATATTCGGGGAATCTTATGGTGCATCTACACACTTTTCTGGCGCATTCATCCTCTATTTTAGCACATCTGTCAAATATTTTAGTGCATCTGGGCTCTATTTTAGCACATCCATTAAATGCAAAACCTGAGAGTTAAACTTGTCCCCTATTTTACAGTTTGAACTAAAATTCAAAATCTTCTTCAAGTCGAGAATCATTCCTTAGGTACCATAGAGTCTAAACTTATTAAAATTGACCTCTACAAGTGGAATTCTCCAACCTAAACCAAGATCTAACATCTCAAAGTGCCAAAATCATCAAAATTATCACACCTTTGATTATTAAGCCTAGTTTCATCATTAGGATTTACCATCCTTTCATCACGAAACAAAGCTATTTAGTCAAATCAAACTTTTTCTCATTAGAATTTTTCATTCTATTTGACTTAGTTGTAATCCTTGGCACTCTTCCAAACTTAGATAAAATTTTAGTCAAAATTATAATACTTGTATGCCCGTTCAAACAAGGTTACAAAAAAAAAACTCAAGGAAAAAAGACTTGAAAATCAGAACATTGAAGAGCCAACCCTTGGAACTCCAACCATTGAAACTCCAATCACTGAGACTCAAAACACCGAAACTCAAAATAGTGAAACACAAAACACCATGGTGGAAGCTAAAGAGAATCCTTTCCATGGAATCCACAACATTGAAGGGGAAGAAATAACCAAAGAAGGCATTCAACATGTTGAACAAGATCCCAACTTCCACAAATGCTTAGAAAATATTTTCCAAAGAAATGGGAAAAAGTACCTCCTTATTCTAGCTAAACAAGGTGTCAAATTACCTGAGGACTTTGATGTGAATCAATTAAAAGAACCTCCCAATAGCCTAAAAAATAAACAAAACAATTTATTAACCTAACTCATCAAATGAATAACCTTCAACAACAACTTCTTGACATGCAAAGGGTACCATCAAAATGATATTTGATCCAAGAAATTTGTGCATATCCTTTTGAACAAGATATCCATATAATCCCTTTTCCTAAACATTGTGAATTCCTGAAATATGAAAAATACAATGGGGAAACAGATCCAATTGATCATGTGAGGGAATTTCAAACCATGATTCTTGAATTTTCTCATGAAGAAACTTATTTGATGAGGTTATTCCCAAGAATTCTAGGTGGAGAATACCTTGAATGGTTTTCAAAACTTGTATCCCCCATCAAAACCTTTGAAAAATTGGTCAACAAATTCATCACCCAATATTCTTATAACATTCAACATGACATAATAATGAAGGACCTTTGCAACTTGAAACAAAAAAGGGAAAATGTTCCTTGTGTTTTTGCAAAAATGGAGAAGGTTTTTCGCAAAATATTCTCATCTTGTACCTGAAAAAAGAGAAGATGAAAATATTTATTGATAACCTAAATGACGAGATTTTCTATAGGTTGGAATTGCAATGTCTGCCCACATTTCAAAAATTGATTGAAAATGGGATTAAAATCGAAGAAGCTTTGGTCAAAAGAGGAGTCATAAAACTTTATAATGACAAAAACACATCAAACTCCTCTAGCAATTACAACAATGAAAAACCAAAGTTTTGGCAATGAAACAAGAAAGTGGGTGACAACGATGGTGTAGATGTCTAAATTTGGACACTTAATTTATCCAAATTCATCCTCTTTCTTCTTATTTTCGTTAATTAAGTAATACTGCTATTATTTAATTAATATCTTTAATTCTACCAAATCCCTAAGGTATTTAATCAATAATACCTTATCTCTTTAATCCTCCTTCCATCAATTGAATTAAATAAATATTCCATTTATTTAATTCCCTTCATGTCACATCCTCCATCATTTTTATCTTATCCTAATCCATCTTCTAATCTCATCATTAAGGTGTGCACATGCCTAATCCTTGATTAGGATGTGTCACATCCTCCAACTTTTGCAAGTTGGCCTCTAATCTCTCTTAGCCACCTAACCATCCTCTAATCCTTCACTAACTAGCCTAATCAACCTCTCAAGGAATTTTTAATTCCTTTTATCCTTCCAAGGAATATTAAATTCATTTTCTCTTCCCCATCTCCTTTATGACATGTGTCCTTGGTCAATCTTATTAAATGCTTTTCTTTTTTGACAAGGCATCTCCCTTCCCCATGTGAATTTTTAATTCACCTTTTAATCCCCCAATGCATTTAAGGAATTTTAAATTCCTTCTCTCATTCCCATGAGACTATTTGAGGAATTTTTAATTCCTCACGTCCTCTCACCCACATGGGGACAAGGACCTCCTTTATGAGGAGATCTTGTCCAATCCCAAGGTACTTTGTACCCCTCTCCATGTCATGTCCTTCTTCTTCCACCTCATGTCCACTTCACCTTTTAGGGCTATCTCACATGCCACATGTCAAGATGTGAGGGCTTGTGAGTTCTCAACTCACCTTAGCCCTACATCTTGATATTTGGTGGATCAATCTCAACCGTCCATTTCCCCTAGGATTTTTTAAAAATCCTATAAATACCCCCTCTTTTCTCTCATTTTGGGGGGGATCATTTTTGCTAGCCAAACTCTTGCAGTTTTGTTTCTCAACCCACACTTAGCCATTTTCATGTTTCCAAGCATCATTTGCATCTCACATCTCACATCTTGTGCCATCAAAGGAGCATACACATCAAAGATCGAAGGGCCAACCAAAGGATCGACTCAACACAAGGTATAAAGTTCCATTTCGTTGCTTTGTCTTGCATTGTTTCCAACTTAGTCTAATCTTGAGGTGTAGGTTGTTTTAAGTTGTTTATTTGCACTCTTTAACTTGTTGCTTGATTTCTAACACTCACATTCGACCTATCACATTTCTGGCACGCCCGGTGGGACCCACAAATGGGTCTTTTTCTTTCATGTTTGCTATTTTTTTGCATTTTTTGCATAGTGGCGGACCTGTCCCTACAGAGTGGCAGACCTGTCCCTGCAGAGTGGCGGATCTATCCTTATAGAGTGACGGATTTGACCTTCTGCAATTTTTTCTCGAGGCCACCATTTCCACATTGTTTGTCCGATTGACTCCATTCAAAAGCAATTCTTCTTATTTTTCTGTGCTCTTTCCAACGATATATAACACTTGATACTTTTGAGAAGTTGGCTGGGGCACCTTTTTTCTTCTCCGGTGGTGGACCTGTCCTAGAGTGGCAGACCTGTCCTAATGCAGTGGCGGACCTGTCCTAATGCAATGGCGGACCTATCCTAATGCAGTGGCGGACCTGTCCTAATGCAATGGCGGACCTGTCCTAATGCAGTGGCAGACCTATCCTAATACAGTGGCGGACCTGTCCTGATGTAGTGGCGGACCTATCCTAATGCAGTGGCAGACCTGTCCCTATAGAGTGGCGGACCTGTCCTCCTGAAGGTAAAATTTCAAGTTTTTTCCAATTGTCTTTTGGTAAATTAGGCACATAGTTTAACTAGAGGGGTCAATAAACCTTGTTTGGCGTGCTTGTGGAAGGCTATTTGATGTATCCAATCCCCTTGCGCCATTTGGCGATCCTGGGTGATGAGAAATTGTAGCTTTCCAAGTCCTTTTGAGTCACCCCATTTTTCATTTTCTTAGTGGGACCTGCTTGGGGATTTCATCACCCCAAGGGACGATTCCAACCACGCGTACCGGTGGGGTATATAAAGGGGGGAGAGCGAAAGTTGTACCTCAATCCAACCACATTGTAATTAGCGAAGCGTCAAGATGACGTGAAGAGTTGGTCTGAGCCTTTAGTATCTCGCTAAGGTTCCCGACTCATGCTTGTAACGGGTTGGTGTTCACGGTTTGGGCCTCACGTACCGTGCGTATATCGAGGACTCCTTAGCAACCATGTTCATCCTAGAGTAGAAGACTTTGTTGGCCATACCCACTTCTACTAAATCTTAGGGTTGTGTTGTCTGAATTGTCTTTCTTGTGCAAAACCAGTCATTGTCAGTGTTTGCTATATTTTGGGTCCTTTGCCTTACCCATCCATAAAAAAATCAAGCTTAAACTTATCCTCTGGCGGACCTGTCCTTCTAGTGGCGGACTTGACCCTCCGGTGGCAGACCTATCCCTGCAGAGTGGCGGACCTGTCCTTATGCAGTGGCAGATTTGACCTTCTACTGTTTCTTCCCGAGGCTGCCATTTCCACACCGTTTATCCGATTGACTCCGTTCAAAGGAAGTTCTCTTTTTTTCATGCTCTTTCCGATGATATGTACCACTTCATACTTTTGAGAAGTTGGCCGAGGCACCTTTTTTCTTCACCATCTACCTCCTCAAGGGGGTATGCCCTACCATTCTCAGTCATTTACTCGTTCCGAGTAAACGTTCATCTATTTCACACATCCTTTCATCATTCTGAATTCTTGTTTTGTCATTTTGATCATCCATTTACTCATTCTAAGTAAACATTCATACATTTCACACCTCCTTTCATCATTCTAAACTTTGGTTCTATCATTCCGATCATTAGTTTACTCATTCCAAGTAAACATTCATACATTTCACACCTCCTTTCATCATTCTAAACTTTGGTTCTATCATTCTGATCATCAGTTTACTCATTCCAAGTAAACATTCATACATTTCACACCTCCTTTCATCATTCTGAACTCTTGTTCTATCATTTTGATCATCCATTTACTCGTTCTAAGTAAACGTTCATCCATTCACCACATCCTTTCATCATTCTGAGCTCTGGTTCTATCAATTCGATCATCTATTTACTCATTTTGAGTAAACATTCATCCATTCAACACATCCTTTCATCATTCAGAACTCTGGTTCTATTAGTTCGATCATCCGTTTACTTGTTCCGAGTAAACATTCATCCATTCAACATATCCTCTAATCATTTTGAACTCTCGTTCTGTCACTCTGATCATCCGTTTACTCGTTCTGAGTAAACATTTATCCATTTCACACCTCCTTTCATCATTCTGAACCCTCGTTCTATCATTCTGATCATTCGTTTACTCATTCTGAGTAATCGTTCATCCGTCCCGATCAACCGTTTGCTCATTTTGAGTATTTGTTCATCCATTTCTATCATCCATTTCTCCAATCAAATCATCACTTTCCCCATCCAAATCCCTCGGACTTCGTCTTGGGTTATTATCCAAATTGACCAAAGTGTCTGATCTGATCGTCATCATCAACATTTACTTAGGATTGTCATCCATCCTAGTTAATCATCGTTGGCCCAATCAATCCATTTTCAATATCAAAGTGGATTCGGTGCCGCAATCATCCATTCATCCTTTAATCCGATCAATCAGCATCCTAAGTCACCTAGGGTAATCTCTAAACGATGTTTAAAGTCCCTTCTGTCATCCTATTTGATCCATCAATCAATCTTATCAATCAATTGATCAATCCAATCCAATCCAATTGCATCCTTATCCAATCGCCTTCGACCCAATTAGTCTACTTCCATCTCGAGGCAGATTCGGTGTCGTAATCATCCTTTGATAATCCAATCCGATCATCAAAATCAATCCCATCGTATCATCCAATCATCCTAATCTGAGCTTTAATCCAATCCTGATCTGAGCTTGTCCTGAATCCTGATTTGGGCTTTTGTCCATTTCCATCCAAAATCTTTATCCATCATCTTTATCCTTTCATCATCATGAATTCTTATCCTCCATCAATAGTGGTCAAGGGAAACCCTAATTACATCAACGATGATAAGGAAAGTCTTGTTGATCAAGAGGTATACGACATAGATCCCCTTGACACTATCATTGCTAGTAAGCTTTCTCCACCCACATTGCAAAATCCAATCACCCTATCGAGTTATCCCATCCTGTCTTCATCTATGCCTAATCACACTCCTTATGCTACCTTTGACAAGGGATGTCCATCATATCCATCATATCCTTCATCTATGTCATCCCCTATCTTGATCCCCCATCCACATCCTCTTATTTCAATCCTCCATCCACATGTACCCACTACCCCAATCTCCCATACCAATCCGCTCAGCCTAATCCTACATTCACATCTTCCTATCCTAGTCAAACATACCCACCAACTTACCCTAATCCAACATTCGCATCTCCCTATATTAATCTTCCACCTCAATCTTCCCATCCTCATCCACCATCCCCATACCCTTACTACAATCCACCACCTACCTCCTTGTGTCCTAATTCACCATGCCAATACCCCTATCTTAACCCTTCACCTAATCCCCATCTATTCCCCCTCCTACATCCAATCCCATTCCCCTATCTAATCCTAACCCACCAATCCCTAGTCCTAATCCTAGTCCACTAATCCATAAACCTTCATCCACTCCCTCTTCGCCATCTTAGCCTAACATATACAAGTTTCTCCAAGGACTTATAACAAAGACGACATCTCCCACTCCACACATTGCAGTAATGGAACCATGCCATCCCAACCCATCATCCATGGTCGTTAGTGACGAGACCCTTCTCCATCCAACACCTATCATTGATGATACCATCACATCCTCTGAATCCATTGAGTCCCCATCTCCTACCATCACATCCTCTGAATCCACTGAGTCCCCATCTCCTACCATCACATCTACCAAATCCATTGAACACCCACCCCCTACTCTAAGAGCCGTCGAACCTATCAACACAAATCCAATCCACTTCTTCCACTCCTAGTATCCATTCCTAGGAATATCTTGAATCCTCCATCCTTCCATCTTCCCCACTTGAAGAGTCCCCCCATGACTCCATTATCATGCCTCCCACACATGATAGTCATGCCAAGAGCCACCAAGCATAACATATCCCCCCTCCAGACAAGATCCTCACCATCCCATCTAGCTCTACCGCGCAAGATCACAGCCCCCATCCATTCCATCCCATGATCCTCTTTGACATTCAAGATTCTACCAGCTTCCATCTACATCTCCATTGCATGAGCCCGCTACCACAAAATCAGGATCCTATCATATCCCCTAATCCTCTCCGATACTCACCCATCCAAATGTGCTATCCCACCATCTCCTTCTCAGGATCCCCCATCATCGCCTAAAAATGCTATCCCACACCGCATATCCCCTTGGTACTCTCACATTCTTCCATGGTGGCCTCCTTGGAAGAAAAACATAGTGTATATACCCCACCCATCATCCCCACCTAATAATGGACTCGCATCATGTTTTCTAAAATAACAAAAATCCTATCATGGATTGAATGCTCAAGAACATGAACTATCAAGGAAAAGGTCTAGGCCTTCACGAGCAAGGTATTTTAGAGCCCATCCAAGTCAAAGAACAAATCTACATGCAAGGTCTTAGATCTATTTCCCAAGACTCACAATCTAAACACGTTGGTACAACCTCTAGACGTCCTCAATGAGCCTTTTCCAAAAGAAATGTCAGCTCTTCCTATCACCCCACCAAATCATATGCTGCCATCCCTCCTCCTCTATCATATCACCTCAAAACAACCATCCATATTCCTCCTTCATCCGCTCCATCCATTTTGGGTCCTTACATCCCTCCATCCACAATCTTCCATCCTTCATCTACTGCATCCATCTTGGGTTCTTATGTCCCTCCACCCACTCTATCCATCTTGAGTCTGTATATCCCAAGATCACCTCCTCCATCTCATTCGCTCATTCATCCAATGCCTATCCATGTCATCCATCATAAACATCCCTCTCACATATCCCATAATCAGGATCAACAAAGGCACATACCTAAACATCCCCCATCTACACATAATCCCCATACTCCTACCTCCATTGCTTCATATCGTCCATCCCCTCACACCCATCCCATCCCTAATAAATGCACTTTGGATGCTAACATAACAATGCATAAATCCAAACACCCAAATGAATCTAAAGCTTCCCATGTCCCCTCTAAAAGACATGGTAAAGAAAAGAAAAACAAAATCCAAAATCAAAATCAAATCTATAGCTCGCAAAGAGCCACCAAAGCAAAAATCAAAACCATGTGGATCCCAAAGAAAAAAGATGCAATGCCATCAAATGAAAAATCTGTAAGAACATCCAAAGTTGCTAATCCAAAAGCTAATTATACACCCCTTTCACCTCCCAAATCTCTTTTGGGTCCCTATGTCCCGAAATTCGCTATTCCATCTCCTCCATTATCCCCACATTCTCCATCCATTAGTCCCCTTATCTTTTCACATCCGTCACCACATGTGCCAATGTTGGTCCTGAACTCATCTCCCCATCACGTATCCACCCCATCATTCTATCCATACCATTTTCAACATCTCGCCCATTATCCCCTATATCTTCCCCATCAAATCCCTCTAATTCATCCTCTATCATAATCCATCTATCCTCATAAGGTTGTACCAACATCCAACAGTCAGTTCAAACTTGAGCTCTTAATACCTGATATAGAACTTGATGCTTGAGTCCTTCATCCATATCCTTATCGCATGTCTTCTAAATCCACTTATTCACCTCCCTATCCTTATCCATTTCCTTCTGCATACTATTCAAAAACGTTCAAAAATCCAAAAAAGTTCCAAAAAAAAAAAAAAAGTTAGTAAAGAGAAATAATCCATCCAATGGTGAAAACTTGGAAAAAAAGTGCCTTGGATAAGTAGCATGATGAAAACCTGGCAAATAGGCATCATGCGTAAATCCCTATCTGCACTTGGGGGCAACTTCTTGATATGCATTCCCTCCATCCGCTATGCTTCCTGCTACGCTTTCGACTATGCACCCATCTTCTTTCTATACAACATTTTCATCCATCCCCTCCCTATCAAGCTTGCACATCTTGTTTGGCATATCTCACTTATCTGAATCCTTCCATCCTCCTTGTGATCTTGATAACAATGCGGCAAGCATATAATCATGCTTTGGGCACCTCTTAGCATACATCTCCCTCATCGGCACACTATCCCAACTGTCATTCGCACTCGTCTATCTTATCCAGCCGTCATGCTACCTTCCATATCCCTTCCTTATCCATGTATCCTATCTTCATCCATCTCACTCTTTTATCTTCCCATCCACTTGTCTTCCATCCTTCATTCCTCCCCACACATGACATATCTAGAGTGGGAGCATCTGTCTTCCTTTGCACTATAGTCCTTGGAGACATCATTCATCCCATCCCATTCATTTTTCTCTATCTCCATCCCATTTCATCATCCCTTGTCATTGGCCTCTGGTTATAGCTTTCTCCCCCATCCCCTCCCATCCTATCCCCCCATCTCCCATCCCATCCCATTCCCTCCCCATCCCATCCCATCCCATTCCCTCCCCATCCCCCATCCCCTATCTCCCCCCATCTCTCCCATTCCCTCCCCATCCCATCCCATCTCCCCATCCCCCCATCTCCGCCCATCCCCTATCCCCTCCCATCCCATCCCCCCATCTCCCCCCATCCCCCTCCCATTCCCTCCCATTCCCTCCCCTATCCCATCCCATCCCATCCCATCCCATCCCCCCATCCCCCATCCCCTATCTCCCCCTATCTCTCCCATTCCCTCCCATCCCTCCCCATCCCATTCTCTCCCATCCCCCATCCCTAACTATTCCCCCCCATCTCCTCTTCTCCTCCTACGGGCGTATGGGACCTTATCCGGGCCTTGAAAGGTGTATGACCTGTCCGGCCCTAAGTGGGTGGACTCCCTGGCCTCACTCGCTGCCTGTCCCACCCCTGCGGGTGGACTCGGCCCCAGCCTCTAAGTGTACTCATCCACTGGCAGACCTGCTCGCCTGGGGCAGACTCCTTGGCCCGGCCCCGGCAGCTGATTCATCTCTCCTGGGCATGTAACCTGTCACTCTCGGCGGGCGGCCATTCCGCTTTCGCCAAGCATGACCTGCTTGCTAGCTTAATGGTGGTCTCTCATGAATGTGGTACCTGTCTCGCCAATGAGCATGGACCGCCACCCCTGGCATGGACTCCATCCACACGAGCATGACTACACTTCAGAGGACCTGCTCTCACCAAGGGCTACGACCTGGCCCAAGTAGTCAGCCAGCCTTTTCTCCAAATACAAGAATCCAAGGCAGCCCATAAAAAAAAATTTCCTACCCATTTTTAATCTCGACGCCCGGGACAAAACCCATGTCTTGAAATTTTCAAAATTTATCGAAAAACTATATTTTTGGGGGTTTTGATTTTTGCACCAAAACTTTCAGAGGCCATAACTTTTGACTCGGGTGTTCGTTTGAGCTGAAATTTGACGGGTGGTTGCGTTATGACATAACAAGTGGATTTCCAATGGGTATCTTTTAAAGTCGTTGGAACCTGTTTTGACCCATTTTCGGGGCCTCAAACTTTCATCTAGACCCTTAAAATCCCAATTTAGTGTTTTTTTCCAGCATTTTGAAAAATTGTTTTCACTCATAGCTCAAAATGCATATCTCGAATCTGGCATGTTAGTTGGCAAATCATCTTATCTCACCAATGTGTATTTCTTGGAAAAAATTGGGATTCTCAAACATATGACCCTGAAGTTTCCTAAAATGGAAAAATTTGCCAATTTTTGAAAATTACCAAATCGGGAAAAATCTAATTGTCAACACCTTACGCCCATTAAACCCTGGACCTCGGTGTAGAATCAATCCATCATATCTTTCAGTCATTCTAGTCTTCAATCCAATCCTCCTCTGAGCTTTCATCTTATCCCAATCTGAGCTTAACCAAACCCCTAATCTAAGCTTTCGTCCATCTGCAGTCAAGATCTTGGGATATCGAACAAAGTCTTAAGATCTCTCCCTCCATCTTCTTCCACTTTGTCCTATTCATCCAGTCTAATAAATCCATTCACCCGTTTCGTGTAACCATTCATCTATTTCGAACCTCCATCTATCATCTCAAAAGCTTCATCAAACCTTCTATCATCTCAAAACATTCATCAAACCTCCTTCTATCATTTGAAACTCTCATTCCATAATCTTAATCAATCGTTTACTCATTCTGAGTAATCTTCCACCTGTTCCTACCCTTCACCTTCTCGTTCCACGAATCATTCATCAATCCATCTGGCCACCTTTTCCTCATCGTCCATCCTGACAATCCTTTTCCCCCCATCCTCTACCCTCATCCCATCTCATAATCCATTGTCATTGGTATCTAGCTATAGGCTTTTCCCCACGCAACCCAATTCCATATATCTCATCATCATCACTTCTGCTTCTTTTACACATCTTTTCAATCTCCTATCCTATCTCATCATCCATCTATCCATCATCTCATCCTCCCAATTCATCTTTTGATGATTTGAATAACTATCCCATCCCTGAGCTTTGTGATCACCACCATCCTCCAATCCAACCCAACTAGTCTATCTTGTTCTGTCATGTCAATTCTGTCATTTTAACCCCTTATCTGGGGTTAGCTCATCATCTTTCATCCATTACTTGTCTTTGGCCTGCGGTCGAACTACGTTGCCCCTGCGCTTTCACGTAGGCAAGGTCGATCATTTGATCCACCCCCGGGGTTCCGTCCATCATCAATCTGTATTGTCCACTTTTCTCCTGTTCTCCATCCTATCTTGGGCATCCATCAAAAACCCCATCATGGTCAGTCATCAGCGTTTTATCGAACTATGAGGGCTCTGCGCTTCCACGTAGGCAAGGCTAATCTTTGATCAGCCCCTGAGCCCCTAGGTCGCTAGGATATGTTAGTCTCCTGCCTTGTGTCAGTCTTGTGTCATGTCTCTTATGTCGTGTCATCAAGCTATGCCCTTATCTCACTGGTTCTTAATAAACAAGATCCACTTGTACCATAAGATCCAATCAGTCCTGAATATCCTGCATCATATCAATCTTTTAATTTAGTACCCATCATCGGTCTCAACAGGATGCATCCTTCCTAACAAACCTCATCAATCCCATCCATCCCCTTGATTGATCCTATGGCAAAGGACATTTGAAATTGATTGTAATCTTTTGATGCTTTTGGCTTTTGTTTATCATTTGAGCTCCCTATCATCACTTGTCATCGTCGCCTTGATCCATCATATCATGGTGTGCTTTGACTAGTCAACATAGGGGTGTATCTTGATCTTTTGTTTGTCTTCTCGGTTGTCCCAGTAGTACCCACCAAGATCCCTGAGGTCTTGTGTTATTGGGGCATCCTTGTGTGCTTGTGGTTATCCCAATACCTGGCCCGACCAAGGTCACCATGACTTTGGGGTGTTGGGATAGCCTTCTTGTTTGTTATGTTTGTTTTATGCATTAGACACTAATCCGCCTTGGTTCTTCATACCTTGGTGTCTCGTGTCTTCTGCTATAGCAAAAATCAGTGCTCCGACGATGGAAAATTGCATTTGGATTGCATTTCATCTTCATCCTCTCATCTATCAAAATTCCCCCCCTCCATTCATCCTTCATCACGCTCCCCTCCCCATCTTCCATCACTTTGCATCATCTTTTTCAACTCCCCTTGCATCATCTCATCCATTTCGAGAGCACACTTGTGTTCTCCTGAACCTGCATGTCCTCTCGAGGGGGCATCCCTCGTCCATAACTTTCATCTTTCCCCCCATTATCTTCCCTCCTAGTCACTTCTTTGAATGACTGGGGCATCTTTTCCAACCTAACCATCTTCTTTTACGTTCTATGTTTTAATATTCTTTGAAATGATGCTACTTCGTAACACCATCTCGAAGAGGGGAAAAATGTAGATGTCTAAATTTGGACACTTAATTTATCCAAATTCATCCTCTTTCTTCTTATTTTCGTTAATTAAGTAATACTGCTATTATTTAATTAATATCTTTAATTCTGCCAAATCCCTAAGGTATTTAATCAATAATACCTTATCTCTTTAATCCTCCTTCCATCAATTGAATTAAATAAATATTCCATTTATTTAATTCCCTTCATGTCACATCCTCCATCATTTTTATCTTATCCTAATCCATCTTCTAATCTCATCATTAAGGTGTGCACATGCCTAATCCTTGATTAGGATGTCACATCCTCCAACTTTTGCAAGTTGGCCTCTAATCTCTCTTAGCCACCTAACCATCCTCTAATCCTTCACTAACTAGCCTAATCAACCTCTCAAGGAATTTTTAATTCCTTTTATCCTTCCAAGGAATATTAAATTCCTTTTCTCTTCCCCATCTCCTTTATGACATGTGTCCTTGGTCAATCTTATTAAATGCTTTTCTTTTTTGACAATGCATCTCCCTTCCCCATGTGAATTTTTAATTCACCTTTTAATCCCCCAATGCATTTAAGGAATTTTAAATTCCTTCTCTCATTCCCAGGAGACTATTTGAGGAATTTTTAATTCCTCACATGTCCTCTCACCCACATGGGGACAAGGACCTCCTTTATGAGGAGATCTTGTCCAATCCCAAGGTACTTTGTACCCCTCTCCATGTCATGTCCTTCTTCTTCCACCTCATGTCCACTTCACCTTTTAGGGCTATCTCACATGCCACATGTCAAGATGTGAGGGCTTGTGAGTTCTCAACTCACCTTAGCCCTACATCTTGATATTTGGTGGATCAATCTCAACTGTCCATTTCCCCTAGGATTTTCCAAAAATTCTATAAATACCCCCTTTTTTCTCTCATTTTGGGGGGGATCATTTGTGCTAGCCAAACTCTTGCAGTTTTGTTTCTCAACCCACACTTAGCCATTTTCATGTTTCCAAGCATCATTTGCATCTCACATCTCACATCTTGTGCCATCAAAGGAGCATACACATCAAAGATCGAAGGGCCAACCAAAGGATCGACTCAACATAAGGTATAAAGTTCTATTTCATTGCTTTGTCTTGCATTGTTTCCAACTTAGGCTAATCTTGAGGTGTAGGTTGTTTTAAGTTGTTTATTTGCACTCTTTAACTTGTTGCTTGATTTCTAACACTCACATTCGACCTATCACAAATGGTATAGCTGAAAACCAAAATACAAAACATGTATTCATCTTGACAACAACAAACACCAAAACTTATAAGAACAACAATCCACCCAACAACCAAAACAACAACCAAAATTTCAACCAAAGAAACAATCAAGGTAATGTTGGATCAAAAACACCATCATATTGAACATCCTCAAATCGAAGAAGGTTCACACCTTTGGGACAATCATCAGAATCGGCATTGAAGGAACTTCTTGAAGCTAAGGTCATATCATTACCATAGGCAAGAAATTGGGAGCCACAAGTCAAGCCTCCATGGTGAAATGATGCTCATTTTTGTGACTTTCATCACAACAAATGACATAAAGCCAATGACTGCATGCAATTGAAGCACTTGATACAAGACTTAATTGAAAACAAGATGATATTTGTAGAAGGACCCCAAACAAACAATGATCATGGGGCGTTCAAGAACCCTCTACCCAACTATGAAAAAGGGGAATCTTCTTCTTCAAATACCAAAGGAAAAAACATAAACTATGTATATGACACCACCATTCTACATATTGAGGTGTTTGATGATCAAACCCATGACAAACCAGATCTTATTGCAATTGATGACCCAACAAACGACAACACCCTTGAACATGAACAAAAATTCATTGCAATTGAAAATCAACATCATGATATTGACACTAACTCACATCAAATCAATGACCTTGTGCCCATAAATTTGTTCAACAACATCATTGTAGATGATAATCAAATGAATGCTATCAAAATTAGAGAAGGACAAAAAAATTCACAGATTAATGCAATCACATGAGGACAAGCCAAGGTAACATTGAAAGGAGCTACCCCTTCCACCAACTACTATTATCCTTTCAACCCAATATAACATAGTTGATCAGTTGCAGAAAATACCCACCCAAATATTCATATTAGAACTTCTCAAGATTTCACCCGCTCACAAGGAAATCTTGAACAAGCTCTAGTCGCCACCATGGTACCAAACAATCTACAGGTTTTCCAATTCCTAACTATGGTGGGACATTTGATTGTGCCACACTGCTTATCATTTTATGAACATGATGATGTATCTATCAACCATCTACACAACACTGCCCTCCACATTGAGGTCTTAATCCACAAACACCACATTAAATGTGTTCTAATAGATGGAGAAGCTAGCCTGAATATCTATACTTTGAAACTTGTTCATGCACTAGGCTATTTAGAAAATTCTATTGATCCTATAAGGAAAATCATAGTAAAAGCATATGATGATGACAAGAGATCTTCACAAGGGTTAATAGTGCTACCTATTCAAGTGGGACCAGTTGTCAAAGATATAGTATTCCAAGTGTTAGACAAAGAGTTAACATACAACATACTCTTGGGAAGACCTTGGATTCATGACATGCAAGTAGTACCATCCACATATCACCAATGTTTGAAGTTCCCTTTCAATGGGTAGGAAATCACTATTGCAATTGACTCAAACAACCCCCAATATTGTAACACCTTCAAGACTACCCAAGATGCTTTTGTACCACAGAACAAGGAAGCTCCAACTTGTGGTTCATCAAATGATGGGAAACAACTAAATTCCTTTTCAAAGTGGGTTGAGAAAAAAGGACCAATAAAAGGATAATGGTATCGGTGATTCCACTCCCTCAAGTAAAGAAAGTACATCAAATTCTTTGTCAATCCAGCCCGAGATAAAGGATCAATCAAAAGAAAAAGGTATCGGTAATTCTACTCCACAGATCACGAAATTCAACTTGAGTCCTTATCGAAACAAGTGGCCAAGATCCAATTGAAAGACAAAGGAATGGGGAAATACTCATTTGAGCAATCCTTATGTTTATCAAAACTTTCTTCTTCTCCTAAGTCACATGGGAATCCATCAACATTAAGACAACTGTCGTCACAGCCCACCACACTATTTGATGGCACCTTTGTAAGAGAAGGAACATTAGTGGATGAGTCAGATGACAAAGAGGTTTTAAGCTAGTTATACAAAGACAAATAATCATCACAAGCATCCACTTCAAGTGTGCAAACATAGCAATATGACAAAGGAAAGACAATCCTAGAAAAGATGGGATACAAGGGAAAAGGTCCTATTGGTAAAAGGAAAGAAGGCATCATAGAACCGATACAACCTATCACAATGCAATCTAAGGATAAAATAGGATTAGGGTATAGAGAAGAATCAAGAGAAGAAACCAGATAGCAAGGTGTTGAAATAATCCTACAAATACAAGCTAGTGATGATCATGAAACTAATTCAAATGAATATGAGTGGGATTCACTATCTAAAGAGTCTTGTCACAATAAGGAAATTGATGTGGTACAAAATTATACACCCATATGTGAGGAGGGTCAAAGTTCACATTACATACCACTTGAAAGAGGGTCACAACATATTGATGACTCCAGTGAAGATGATTAGACTCAGAGAGAAATAGATAATTTAGAGGAGAGTTACCTTATAGACATTGACTTGGCTATTGGAAAAGCTAAAGACATTACCATCAGGACCCTTACTACATTTGACCTTAACCAATCCAATGATCCCTTACCCCTAGTACATCTTGAACTCATAGATTGGGATCAAACAGAGTTGTCTGATATCCCCATCTTTTCAAATGATAAGGCCATTGTCAACTTCCTCTATTCAGCCAATCTCGAAACAGATTCCACCATTGAAAATCATAACGAAGCTTCCAACTAGGAGATTGTCAAATTTTCTAGCTGAAAAATGAATAATATAGGGAATAGATTTGATGGTGAAAACCATTCAATGGCGGTATTAGATCTAGAAAAAGTAAAAATAAAGAGTGTATCGAACGGAAAAAACCTCTCTAAGGGGCTAAAGGATGGAATATTTGACACACTCCCTAAAAAATTTTAGGAACATTCTAAATTATTGGTTGAACCCACTTAGTCTATCAATATCAACAATGAAGAAACAAGAAAGACTATCCATCTAGCAGAATCCTTGACAGATCAAGAAAAGCTGAACTTCATTAAATTCTTCACAGAAAGACAAGTCAATTTTGCTTGGTCATATGCTAACATTCTAGGGATTGATCCAGAACTCATCATGCACCACTTATCACTACTAGTAGGAGTAAAATTGGTCAAGCAAAATTTAAGGAAAATGCATCTGCATATTTCCATATTTGTAAAAGCATAACTAAAGAAGTTATTGGATTAAGGATTCATTAGACCAGTTGACTATGCCGAATGGATATCAAATATTGTGCATGTTTAAAAACCAAACAAAAGCATTAGAATCTACATAGATTTTAGGGACCTAAACAAGGCTTTTCTGAAAGATGACTTTCCCCTACTGAACATTGACATTATTGTGGAACTCACAGCAGGACATGGCATGCTCTCACTCATGGATGGTTTTTCCAATTATAATCAAATCAAAATTGCACCATAAGATCAAGACAAGACAACCTTCACATGTCCGTGGGGAACACTTTGTTGGAATGTCGTGCCATTCAGGTTAAAGAATGGAGGATAAATCTATCAGTGTGCCATGATGACAATTTTTCATGATATGATGCACACCTTCATGTAAGACTATGTGGACAATGTATTGGCCAAAGCATACACCAAAGAATGACACCTAGAGATCTTAGATAAAAAATTTACCAGACTAGAAAAGTTCAATATGTGACTGAACCCAAAGAAATGTGTGTTTGGGGTGACTATAGCCAAAATCTTGGGATATATAGTTTCATAAAATGGCATTGAAGTAGAACCTACAAAATTCAAAGCCATCATGGAGATTCCACCACCCAACTACATCAGTCAACTACAGAGAAGACCTGTCCTTTCACTCACTTGCTACATAAGAATGTATATTTCTGATGGGATGAGAAATGTGAAGGTTCCTTCAACCAATTAAAACAATATATGATGATTCCACCTATCTTAATACCATGAGCAGAAGGAAAGCCACTTTTATTATACATAGCAAGAACTGAGATATCATTGGGATCCTTGTTAGCACATGAGGATTCAATAGGAAAGAAAGGGAATTTTATTATATCAACAGGACCTTAAATGGCTATTAGATCAATTACACCTTCATTGAAAAGGCTTGTCTAGCAGTAGTGTTCGCTACCCAAAAATTATGACATTGCATGCTAACTCATACCATCAAGTTAATAGCCAAGATAGATCCATTCAAATACCTTCTTAGAAAAGAAAATATAATTGGAAGACAGGCTAAGTGGGTCATGATGCTGAGTGAATTTTACATCCAATATGTTGATAGGAAGGAAATCAAAGGACAAGCAATTGAAAACTAGTTATTTGAAGCACCATTGCAAGACAATCATCCAACAAACATTGAATTTCTAGATGTTGATGTTGTAATGGTATCAACACAACAATGGGTCTTGTAATTTGATGGATCTTATACACAACACAGACCAGGTGTTAGAATCTTGTTTATCTCACCACAAGAACATACCATTCCCTAATCTTATAGACTGATGTTTCCTTGCACCAACAACACAGATGAATATGAAGCATTGATCATTGGAATCAAAGTAGTAGTTGAGTGGAAGATCACATAGTTACATGTCTATGGGGGTTCACAACTAGTCATTAATATGGTAAATGATGATTATCAAACAAAGAATGACAAGTTGATGCCCTATAAAAGAATGGTTGATGACTTCAAAAAGTACTTTGTGGAAATAAGATCTGAGCAGATTCCTAGAAGCGACAACAAAGTTGTTGATGCCATGGTGACCATTTCTTCTCTCTTAAAGATTCCTGAGAAACAAACCCATTATGAGTTCATGGTGGAACAAATGTTCAACCCATCCTATGACAACCCAAAATCCCAAGTCATCTACCATCTGGTTGAGGCTGAAACTTCCATCTATGGAAAAATTTATAATTATCTAAAAGACAATACCCTCCCACCCTACCTATCCTGAAATAAAAAATGAAACTTCATTCATCAAGTCACTCGACATGCCCTTATCAAAGATGTCCTTTATTGATGAGGTCTTGATGGAACTCCGCTTTGATGTCTAGAATGTGAAAATTTTGAAAAGGCTTTACGGGAGATTCATGAAGGTGTTTGTGGAACTCATTCAAGTGGTTTAACCTTAGCCAAGAAAATCCTCTGTTTGGGATATTATTGGCTAACTATGGAGAGGGATTCTTTTTAGTTCATCAAGAAATTCCAAAAGTGTCAAATTTATGGCAATCTCATCCATGCACTAGCAGAAGAACCTCAACCTTTTGAATCAACATGGCCCTTTTGTTAGTGGGGACTGGATCTCGTAGGGAAAATTCATCCATCTTCATCAAATGCACACAAGTTCATTATCATAGCCACATAGTATTTTATGAAGTGGATTGAACTTGTTCCCCTAACCACTATCATAGGAAAACAAATCTTAGAATTCATACTGAACTACATCATTTTTTGGTATGGCATCTCTCAATCCATTGTCACTGACAATGGAATACCTTTCAAAAATTAGGATGTTGAAGAACTTTGTGAGAAGTTTCACATCTAGCATTAGTTTTCTACACCATACTATCCTCAAGGAAATGGCCAAGCAGAGGCCTCAAACAAAACTATCCAAAAAATATTGAAGAAAACCATCAACGATATTGGACATGATTGGCACATTCAACTAAACCCTACTCTATGGGCTTATAGAACCAACATCTGCACCCTGACAGGAGCCACAACTTATGCTCTAGTCTATGGATTGGAAGCCATTCTACCTATTGAGATTGAACTACCATCACTCCAGGTATCACTAAAAGGGATCATTTCATATGAGGATTACATAGTGTCTAGGTTACAAGAATTGGAACTATTGGATGAGCATCATCAACATGTAGTGGATCACTTGAAATCATATCAACAGAGGATATCTAGAAGCTACAATCACATAGTCAAGCCTAGAACATTTCAGGTGGGTGATTTAGTCCTAAAAGAGAACCCCTATAACCAACAAGATCAAGAGAAGGGGAAATTTGAACCAAACTAGCTAGGTCCCTTTGTCATTGTGTCAGTCTTCAAATCATGATCATACCAATTGTCCACACCAGAAGGGGAATTTTTTGATGAACCCCTCAACAACTTGCATCTCGAAAGGTTCTACACCTGAATCATCCAGTGCATCAGAAAGAGTCTTGAAAAATACAAAAACATTAGAAAATGTCCTAAAAAAATGGTTTCCTTGATGAAAACCTTGCAAACAAGCGTCTTGGTAACAACAAAATAAATAAATAAATAAATATAAAAATTAAAAAATAAAAAGGGAGAAAAATACAAAAAAATGAGAAAAATCAAAAAATTAAAAAAATCATAAAATATGAAAAAGTGCAATAAAAACTAGTGAAAACCTGGCAACAGGCACTATTTGTGATGGGTTATCTTTTCCATCTATTTGAGCATGTCGACCATTTTCTTTCACCATCCATCTTCCTATCATCAAAAGGCTTCATGTACATATCCTGGCATTGTGGTTGTGTTCAACCCTAGACTAGGGGAAAAATCCTGAACTCATTGGGGGAAAATAAATTTTGAGCTTGAACCAATAGAAAAACATCAGCAGGACAAACACAAAAAAAACATGATCATAGTGCAAACCAAAAATTGAACATCAATCACCATCAATGACACATCAACCATCCAAAACAAAAATCCAAATCAATCAAACCAAAAGAAAACTTCAAATGGATGATGTTCCTTTAGAATCATAGGTTTATCATAGCTAACATAAATGTTAAAAAAAATTTACTTTGCTTTTTTTTATCATATCTCTAGAGCACCTCAATGATGTATTGAACTAGAGGAGCCAAGAAGGAGTATGATTTTTCTTTGTCTATGGTTGGAGTAGATTGCATCCATATTAGCTTGCATCTATATCTATAGGGTTTCCAAAGCTACAACAATTTCACAACGATGTTATCTCTAACACTAATGGATTGAGTACACTTGTCATTACCAAAAACACATCATTCTCATATAGAAATCACATTAGTTGTATCATCATTTGCATACATTAGAAAAAATTATCACATCATTCACCCATTTGTGCATCACATCATAATATTTGCATCAAAAAACACAAAATAATGTGCATCGCATCTCATTTACATAATCCAAATAATTTCATATAGTTGCATTAAGAAAGTGGTCCACTAAGCTTAAATAGTGAGTCTCTTCAAATTTCCAAGAATGTTGGGAAATATGTCAAGTTTTGTGAAGCTTAACTTAACAAATAATCAACTGATGACAACCTTCCCACAGCTCTTGGAAGTTGGATAGATTCACTCATTTAAGCTTAAGACCCTAGAGGTTTTGAAGTCTTGCAAACTCAGTTAAGCATAATCATTTGCATCACATAATCATAATTCATCTTACAAAACATCATCTATATGTAATCCCATCATCATTACATCCATACATAATTAGTATAAACATCATATATAATCACACATCATTTTCATAATCAAATCCATCTCACATAGCATAAATAATCATTACATACATCGCATAATCATCACATAGGTATAATCATTGGATAATCATAATGATCACCATCATGTAAACATCATAAACAAATAAAATTAGGAACCATCATACAATCATTTCATCTAACATCCATCCATTCATTTGCATCATCTATTTGTATCAAAAGTACAAATACATCAAATACATCACATATCATTGGCATAATAAAGACTATCAAAAACATCATATAGGTATCATTCATAGATCATCATAGGATCATAACACATTAGTTGCATCATCATTGTGATCATCATCATAAAATAGAAATTAAATGCATCCTACCATATCATATCACATCAAACATCATAAAATATAAATAAAATGAATCCATCATGAAATCATATAGACACATAGATCATAATCATCACCGCATATCATATACCTCAAAATCATAATGTGAAAGTGTATAAAGATATCCAAAGGTATGAAGAGATACATCAATATCAAAAAAGGGAAAGTGTATCATAAAGTCTGAAAACAAGAGGTACATCATCAATATCTCATATACATCAGTGTATACATCATGTCCAAAGTACATCAAAAAATCATAAACTAGAGCTATGTTGTGCTCCCCCTAGACGATGTTGGCATCACAGGAACAATACCTCCCCCTACACCCAATGGCCCTACACTAGGATCTCTTCGATCTCTAGGAAATGTTTGTGTAACACCCATGCTAATAGTCCAAGACTAAGACCTCCCTGACTGAAACTAGGTAAAGCTTTCCTGCCACTATGGAGGAACTGCATCGTGAGATCAACCTCTATAGAACTCGGCATCCTATGCAGTATGATAAACTTCTCTGAAGTAATCTGACATACCAATAGTTGTTGTAGCCTCTCAGTGATTCCCTCGGCCTACTCCACCTATCCCTAGGCCTATACCTATGCAAGTTGGGCTTGTACCTGCTACCTAGCTACATTTGTATTTTCCCCTATTCCTGTGTAAGCAGAGCCTACACCTGCTCTAGCCAACCCTATAAAGTCTCTACTTGTACCTGAAGTGCAACAATTTGTGTCTACTGCTATGGTGAGGGTAGTTGAACTTCCACATGTTTCCTCTTGTGAGGCACTCCATGTCTCCAACATCAGACCCTAGTCCTCTGCCACCCCCATCATCTCCCCCATCACTCTCCTTATCATCACCATCATCGATACTATCCCCCTCCTCATTGCTCTCCTCCTCTTCCTCCCCTACTCCTCCTCACCTTGCTCCTCTTCCTCCTCCACTCTCCATCACCTCCACCCATGATCTCTTGCCTCCTCCTCCGCTAACAATGGTGTTGGCTCATCCAAAATTGTAATCCATGGGAATGGATGCGTAAAAATATACTGGGCATACTCCACTGATATCAGGGCATTGGTCATCTTTGGATGCACCTCCCAAGGGATGACCTATAATCCCTAAAAGTGCTCAATTGTTGTATCATAAGAAAAAATTGGCCCCCACTTTGTAGCATCCTGTCATCATCAGGAATAATGGGCCACTCCCTAGGGTATGCCTTGAACCCTTCCATATTGTCTCAGTACTCTCAGTAGCATAAATATCTTGATGATAAAATGAGTTCGGCCAATCAAATAAATTGATTGACACAAATACGACATCTTAGTGTCATCCTCAGCCCACTGCTCGCAATCAACATATGGCTACCATACCACCGACTCTAGATCATCTAGAACTCTCCTCTAGTGCTTGAGTTTTCCCAGCCTCAGCTGAGAAAATCGACTTGAATAGATGTGAACATAGGGCCTCATGGTTGGTTGTTGTATGTCTCCCACTAGTTGACTAACTACTGTATGCTCCCAGGCCTAGACCTAGAGCAATGTGACCCCCGCCAATAAATTTGCCCCATGTAGATAGACCACCTAGTGTAGATCATGGTAAAGGTATGCAAGCATACAACAACCCCATGCATATCTACTGTCATGAAAAATCATGCTCTCCAAGATCCTGACCCATCCAACTGAGAGTCTCTTTGACCTATGGTTAGGACAAAGGAATCCTCCAATGAAACTAGCTAGAACAAAAGGAAAAGTGGTGTATACATCGACCAGGTCCCTCCATAGAATCTCATACCTACATATATGGTCATCCTGAAATACTCTCCACGGTGCACCGGTCTCACCCTGCTCATGTGAATCATATAAAACAAGCTCTCCAACAAAAAGAATCCGTAGAATCCAGTAGACATCATCAGGTGTAACTGTAATCTCACCAGTGGGAAAATGGAAGGTGTTATGCTCACTATGCCACCTCTCAGCTAAGGCTATCAATAACCCCATGTTAATCTTGATCTAGGGCATATTGATAAGAGATGACAAACCACATCGTGCAATAATAGCTATCTCAGGCTATGTTAGATGGTGAATCAACTTCCATGTCCTCAGGAACCTCTCTTTGATTTGAAAACTATTCAATATAATCACAAAATTGAAAATTAGTCACTCAATCAATCAACATCAATCAATCAATCCAAATCAATTAGCCTATCAATCTAAGTAACTCTAGTGAGACTTTGATCAGATCTTGTGAACATCAATCCATCATTCAACCTCACCTATCATGAGGTTTATTAGATCAATCAATTTTAACCTCCCCTATTATGAGGTTCATCAAATTGATCAATTCACCTCACCTATCATGAGGTTTATCAAATTGATCAATGCACCTTGCCTATCATGAGGTTCATCAAATCAATCAATGCACCTCACCTATCATGAGGTTCATCAATCAACTCAACCTCACCTATCATGAGGTTTATTAGATTAATCAACCTATAATTGATCCTCGTCTATCATGAGGTCAATTATCATCATCCTATCATTGCATCTCACCTATCATGAGATCAATGGATTTCTAACCTATCAACATCATCAATCATCATCAACATAAAGGTTGACATGATTAAACATCATCGACATCAAGGACTCTAATTAGGAAAATCATCAATCTAGTCTAAAACTTCACTAATGCGCTAGAATATTCTTTCTATGTGCTAAAAAACCCAATACGCTAGAAAAAGTCATCAATGTGCTAAAATAGACCTTCTATGTGTTGAAACACCCGATGCGCCATTTCTTTTGCTCAATGCACTAGAACAAGGTCCTAATGCGCCACTTCACTCTATGCACTAGTTCATCTCATCAATGTGCTAATCTAATTTCCCTAAGTGCTAATCTATCATATGTGCCATTGCAATTAACCAATGTGCTACTTCGGGCACCCTATGCACTAATCTATCAATGCATTATTTCATTCACTCTATGCGCTAAAATTTGTATCTTATACGCTAGACTATTCTATGTGCTACTTTGGTCTCTCTATGCGCTAAAGTAGTTAAAATACATTTAAATGAAAAAAAATGGAGGGAAAACAAAATGCATGAAATATGAGGTAGTTTTTGGGGTACTCACTAAAGGTCCATACACTTCTAGGTGGTTGTGCTACCTGACCTACTCAAACCAGTGCATGTGGTAGGGGATCACCATTCTCATCCAAGTTTGCACAAATCACTCACGCACAAGTTTTCAAATTGCAAAATGCTCAAATGAACTTTCTAATCAACTTTTTAACCTTTTAAGGTTCATTAAGTGGCATTTTATGGGGATGTTTTATTTTTATTTTTCAAAGGGGTCTTAATTAATCAAATCATCACATGTTGGCTTATATATCATTTTTTGGGAGATAAATCATTTCTAAGGCATAAAATTTTCAGATCATCATCAAATCATCGAAAAATCATCAAAAATTTCAAAAATTTCAAAAAATCCTAAAAATTCAAAAATCCATCGATTTCTCTTGAGGGGGCATATATCCATCATCACCTAAAAATCAACATCTAGGGCATCGATTTTTTTTTTCTTGGCATTGGTATCAAATTTTTCTTTGAAGCAACGTGTAAACACATTACTTCAAAGAGGGGAAAATGTATTCATCTAAAATCGGTCAAGACATTTAATTAATTAAATACTAATTTAATTAATATTCAACTACGTATAAATAAATTCTCAATTTATTTATATAGTTCACCCTTTTCTAATTCTCCAAATCTAAATTCATATTCTTCTAATTTAATTAAATAAACAAATTTCCATAAGCTTGTTTTATTTAATTAAGTTTCATTAATCTCATATTAGGAATTCAAGCACATGTCTACAACCTTTTCATGCCACCTCACCAAGGTCACATGAAATTAAATAATTCTAATTTTTAAATTAGAATTGTCTTCAACAAATTTTCAAACACATGGCTTATTCCTCACACACTTCTTTAACAAACTTTGAACACATGGTCTTTGTCTCACACACTTGATTTTTCCATCCATTTGGCATGTTTTCTTTGGTCAAGCGATTCCTCCATCCATTTGGCATGTTGTCTTTGGTCAAGGGAACACCTTATTGATTATCTCCATCTCCACCATTCATCCCTCTTGTTTGAATCTAGACCGTCGATTGCTGCCACATCACAAGATGCTTGGAAAATCCTATAAATACAACCCTTTTTCCATTGTATTTTGCATCCACATTTGAGTAGAGTTATCATGCAGGAATAACATTTTAACATTGGAGCATTTTGGAGTCTTATAGTTGCATTTCATATCATTTTTTGTTTCATAGTTACATCCTAGAATCACACTTTTCTTTATAGTTGTATTTTAGATTATCATATTGGATAGTTAGCATTTGAGCATATGTATAATTGTCTTAGCTTCATATCATAGCATTTACATTGTATAATCTAACATCATTATCCATTCATCATATATCCATTATCATTTTCATCATATAGTTTCATGTAGGAACTTAATTGGCTTGCATATTGGATATTATCTCATTTCTCAAGTTGTCATTTTAACAACCATAGTGCACATAAATATCTGAGAGCCAAATGGTTTAATAAATCCTTGAGAATAGAGGACAATGAAACATTCTTAAAAATTTGTTTGAATACAAAATAGAGTAGTTTATTTGATTCAAACCTTTGATATAATTCATCTCATTGGTGTTTGTGTTGATTTATTAACTCTCCCACATTTCACACACACAACTTCAAACATGTGATTAAGATTTGACATAATTTAAGAAATGTTGTCCTGATCTTGAGTCCATAGCTAGATATGTGATTCATTCATTTAATTGCTAAATAGTGAATAAACAACTAGTGCCTCATCAATTGGGTAAATGGAGTCAAATATGAAACAACTAGTAATACACTGATTATCTAGTCTAGATATGTTTAAACTACCTTTGTAATGCTTTACACTGCAAAAACTCATGTTATCCAAACATTACTTCTTACCAAATCCTTATAAATTCTCACATATTCATGAATTTTCCTAAGAATTTTATTTAACTCTTTGAGTTAAAGAAAAGAAATCAAGCAATACATTCAATTCAACAATTGACGATAGATGAAAAGATCTTTGATAATTCCATTTCTAATCTATGAAAATATACAAAGGAGAGTATATGATTTGTATTTTGAATTCTACTCTAAGATCAGTAATCAATAAAAAACTTATTAATACCATGACCTATATGACACATACCCAAGACAATTTTCCAGTGAATTCATCGAGCATTCAACATTCTCATTACCTACTATAATCAGCTTCTACCTAAGACATATTGGACTCAAAAATTTCAGACCAAAACCCCCTACATCAAGCCATAAAATCCCTTTTATAACACAAGGGAGCAACAAGGCATCCGACTCAATATGTAATTACATTTCATGTTCATTTCATTGGGGTTAATTTCCCAAACCATTAGATTTAATCATTCCATGCTCATGGGAAAATCAAAAGGAAAAAAGAGTGCCAAACCATTTATTGAAGCTGCCATGCAAGCCTTCCAAAAAGCATCAATAAAATCAGCATGTTTACCAATACTAGAGTAACCACCATCACAATCATCAGCACAAACCCATAAACTAGTCACCATCAAATGAACCAATAGAGCACACCATATGGAAGCCACATCACCATATCACCCCAAAACCCAACACAGCTAGCAAAGGTCACAGGGGGTTATTTGGCCTTATTAGCCACTAAGTAACCACCCTCACAAGGTCTTATAACAAAGAGTGGAGTTGCAATCACAATTTCATCCTTTGAATCACTATAAGGCACTAGAGGAGTCAAAATTGAACTAGGGTTGGGGCCAACCTATCCTTCTTCTCTTAATGAACTATCAAAAACAAGGATAGGAGCAATGGGTTTCTCCAAACAAACCCCAAGACCTGAGCCAAACCTCATTAATTCTTTCCCAAAAAGCGGTCCCTTCTCTTTCTTTTTAGTTAGCTTTTATGAGATAATCCTACTGCTCAAAGTATAGGTGTTGTGAACAACCACATTCTCATGTTCTCTGTGTATGCTCCTCTTCTTTAGAAAAACAGGTACCCTCGCAGAGAGAGGTTTGTCTTCTAGCACATATGCAATTGGTTCTTGCATACTTAGGCTTCAAGACCTATGAACTGGTGCAACATGAGTGCTTGGTTCGCTCATCCTCACAAGATATCACAACAACCAATATTGGTAATGAACAGAAATAAAGACCAAAATCACCAGAAAACCCGCACATTCATGTGGTGAAAACACCTCAAGACCCAAATTGCAAAAAAAGGGTTGAGCTGCAATAAGCAATGTAGAACATATACAAACCTACACACAAAAGATGCTATACCATAATGCTTCCAATCACAACTTCTACAATTATCTATCATGCAGCTAGACCAGTTAATTCTACACTCTAGTATATTCACGAATGGTTTAGTTAAGCTATAGTATGCCCTCATTAAATAGGAGAATGTAAGGCTCTCTACAATTAGTATCCATCTTGGCTCACTCGTGTGAATAGAAACTCAATTACTGCATGCCATTTCTCCACTGTCGATTACCATAGATTTAAAAATCAATCAATGAGGTACATTCAATGTCGCCACTTTCTTTATGGGCCGTACCAGGAAACAATGAGGATATTCTTTAAAGTAGCCATTCATCCATCAACATCCTATCCCAATCATCCCACCTTATCCTCCATCGATCATTTCAAACATGGGACAATCCAACCCACATTTATAAGGCATCGCCCATTGCGGGTTTAAAACCCATTTTGAAACATTATCACATGATAGCACAGTGGATAGTGATGAAATATTAGCTATTGATCTAACCACCGAAGGACCTTAACCAACATCTTCCTTTTACATCATCCATTGTGGATCCCCCCATGCCAAATTTCCCAAACTAGCGGTATACTGTACCCGCACAATGGAAAGGGTCCCATCCATCAGCCATCGCGGGTTCCTCCTTGAGGAATAAGTGACAACCAATGATAGTGTAAGTGCTAGCAATGGGTTACAAGAAGTAACCACATCGCTTATCGTAGGTTGTGATCCTTCAGCAACAATAGAACACCTAACCAATGATTAACTTCAAAACCAACAATGGGTTAAAGATTCAATTGCATCACCCATTGCGTGTTACCCTTTAAAATAAAGGGAACAACATGCAATAAGCTATGAGAGCCCACAAAGACCAAAAACATGCATCGCTCATCGTTGGTTTCTTCATGGTAAATGAATCATAACTGATGATGGGTGATGAGTCCATAGTAATAGACCTTGATAGTGTTGTGGTGGAAGGGGATTGCTCACTGCATGTTAAGTATGATATTTTGGAACAAATCCTATGTTGGGTGATGAACCATGAGTGGAATTTTCACCAAGTATAAAAAAACACATGCAAATAGGTCATTCATAAAGAAGAGGCTATCCTAGGTGCAGTAGGTAACTTTGGAAGACAATCCCGGTAAAGCATGATAACAGAGGTCATAAAACACCACTTATTTCAAATAGTGATTGGATGTAGCAGGTCAAGGAGCAAAAATAAGCTAGTAAATAGATTAGGGGGTATAGAGAATAAATCATAAAACCGTAAACCCTGGTGATGCTAAGGAATAAAATTTCATAGGCATGCACATAGCATCAGTGGGATGATAAAATTTCAAGAGTGCCACCAAGGCCAGCTCCACCATCTATTAGAACATGTTTGACCACATGTTTGTGAATTAAAACCTCATTATGGAGGTCAGCATTATGTGGATGGGTGAGTGATACATCATCATTTTCAGAAAATGATAGGAAATGAGGTGCGTTGAAGTGTCCCACCATAGCTTGGAATTGGAAAACTTCTAGATTATTTGGTACTGTGGTGGCTACTAGAGCTTGTTCTAGAATTTCTTTGTGAGATGGTGAAATTTTTAGCAGTTCCAATATGGATATTTGAGCTAGGATTTTTTGCAATTGGTCAACTATTTTGTACTGAGGTGAAGGGGCAGCAACTGCTTTGGATGTAGAAGAGGAGTAGGTGTTTTAGATGCAACTATTTTCAATATTACTTTTTCCTACCCTCTTATGGTTGGATTGGCTGGTTGGAAATCTTGTTTATCTTTGATTTTAATGACATTAATCTGATTATCAATTGTAGCAACGTTTGTGATCAGATTTAGTGGTATGATATCATTTATTTGATGTGATTTGGTGTTGATGTCATGAAGATTATTTTTAGCTGTAACAATGTTTTGTTCGTGCTCAATTGTGATGTCATTAATTGGATTATCAATTGCAATAAGGTCTTGCTTGTCATTGGTTTGATAATCAACTACCTCATTATGAAGAATGGTAGAATCATAGATATAGTTCGCATTTTTTCTTTTGGTTTTTGATGAAGAGGATTCCCCTTTTTGGTAGTTTGGTAAAGGATTCTTGAAAGATCCATAATCATTATTTTTTTGAGGTCCTTCTAAAAATATTTATTTTCTATCAATCAAATATTGTACCAAATGTTTTAGTTGCATGCAATCAGTCATTTTATGCCCCTTGTTTCTGTCAAAGTCACAATAATGTGCATCATTCCACCATGAAGGTTTAACTCATGGTTCCCAATCTCGTGCCGATTCGAGTGACTATCCCAAAGGTGTAAATATTCTTCGATTTGATGATGTTTGATATGGTGGTGGTTTAGATTCATGATTGCTTGGATTGTTGTTTTGATTGGTATTTTGGTTGGTGTTTTGAATGGTGTATTCATTGTTTTTAGAGGAAACAACTATCAAGTTAAAGACTAGTTTTGCATTTTGTGTTTTAGCTGTAGCATCATTTTTACCAACATTTTTATTTCTTTGCCAAAATTTTGGTTTTTCACTGTTGTTATAATTATTGGAAGAATTTTCTGAGTTGTTTCCTTCATTATTAAATTTTAAGACTCCTCACTTGACCAAGGCTTCTTCAATTTTGAGTCCATTTTCAATCATATTTTCAAAGGTTGGTGGACATTAAAATTTAAGTCTATAGCTCATCTTATCATTTAGATTGTCAATGAATATTTCCATCTTTTCTTTTTCTGGTATGGGATGAGTATATCTAGCAAATAATCTTCTCCATCTTTGTAAAAATATGAGGAATGATTCACCCTTTTTTTGTTTTTTGTTGCAAAGGTCTTTCATGGTTATCTCATGTTGGATGTTGTACGAGTATTGGTGATGAATTTATTGACCAGATCTTCAAAGGATCTAATTCCTAGTGGTAATTTTGAAAACCATTCCATGCAATGGCCACCCAAAATTCATGGAAACAATCTCATCAAATAAGTCTCTTCCTATGCAAATTCAAGACTCATGGTTTGAAATTCCCTTGCATGATCTATAGGATTAGTTTTACCATTATATTTATCATATTTTGGAAACTCACAATGTTTGGGAAAGGGTATCATCTTGACATTTTGATCAAAAGGATATTGGCAGATGTCTTGTATCAAGTATCTTTTCATGGTTCCTCTTTACATGTCTTGAATCTGTTGTTAGAGATTTTTCATTTGATGAGTTAATGCAACCATGGGATCAGTGTTTGGTGGATCAGTTTCAGTCCTTTTGGGTGATCCTTTTAGTTGATTAACATCAAAGTCATTAGGAAATTTCAAACCTTGATTAGCCAACATTAAAAAGCATTTTCCCCAATATTTTTCAAAAATCTTTTCCATGAACTTGTGGAATTTGGGATCTTGTTGAGCAGTTTGGATGTCTTCCTTAGTGATTTCATTATTTTTAGGTTGGTGGAATCTATGGAATGAATTTTCTTCACCTTCAACCATGGTGTTCTAAGTTTCAATTTCTTTTTCCTTAAGTTTTTTCTTTTGGGATCTTGTTAAAACGGGCATACAAGTGTGAAAGTTTTAACTAGACTTTGATCTTTGTTGGAGAGTGCCAAGGATAGTAACTAAGTCAAATAGAATGAAAAATTCTATTGATGAGATTATGTTTCATCTAATTGTATAGTGTTGTTTTGTGATGAAGGATGATAGATCCTGATAATGAAACTTAGCTTAACAATCAGAGGTCTAATGGATGTTTAGGTACTTTAAAGTGTTAAATCTTAGTTTAGTTTGAAGAACTTCACTTGAAAAGGTCAATTTCAACAAGTTTAAGACATTGTTGTGACTGAGGGATGATTTTGTTCTAGAAAGGATCCCTGAATGTGGTTCAAACAATCAGACAAATGGTGAATTTAGCTCTCTGGTTTGATATTAAATGGATGCGCTAAAACAAGGTATAGATGTGCTAAAAGATGGAATGGATGTGCTAATAAATAGCCTAGATGTGTTATATTGTCCCCTAGATGTGCCAAAAAATGGACTCAATGCACTGCAAAATGAATCAAATGTGCCAGAGAATGCCCTAAATGCACCAAAAGATGGACTCAATGCACTAGAAAATGACTCAGATGTGCTAGAAAATGGACTACCTATGCTAAAATAAGCCAGTGATGCACTAGAATGCCCCTAGAGGTGATTCAACTAGTACTTTGTAAGTGAATGCGCTGGAAGATGGATCAAATGTGCCAGAAATTGAATCAAATGCACTAGAGAATTGGTCAAATGTGCTAAATCAAATCAGTGATTTGCTAGAGTACCCCTAGAGATGATTTCAACTAGGTACTCTATAGTTGAATGCACTAAATAGTTTTGCAAATGTGCTAGAAAATGTAAGAGATGCACCAGAAAATGACCTAGATGTGCCTGAAAATGGACCAAATGCATTGGAAAATTACTCATATGCACTAAAAGGTGGGTTATATGCACCAGAAAATTACCTATATGCACTAGAAAATGGGAAAAATACATTAGAAAATGACTTAGATCCACTAGTATATGAGCTCAATGCACTGGAACAAGGAATGCATGCACTAAACTAGAGGTGTTCAGTATTTTTGAAAGTTTGTCTAGTTTTTTTTTTTTTAATTAGTGAAATCGATGTTTTTAGGGGATGCTTTTCTGAACAATTATTTTTATCTGGTTGCTTTGCCTTGTGAATTATGGAAATTAAGTGTTCTTAAATGGATGATTTCTTAAAAAATGATTCCAAACACAACAAGTTGTAAAATAGTTGTTTCTAGCCTAGGAACTAAACATTAAGTGTATGTTCAAGAATCTAGTTTGATTCCTTTGATTTCCACAGGTATAACATAAGATCAAACATATCAAACACTCTTCTAATGTCAAGGGTCATTTAAAATACCACAACCCACATCTTAGAACTATGTCAACTCATACAACCATGTCACCCCCTAGAGGTCGCCCATGTTCTTTCATTTCCCAGGTCTTAACCAAAGTTGAATCCTCCACTTTTGGCCAATAATCCCTAATAGTTATATGGTGAGTATTGTGGGGGCATATTCTTCCCTCCCCTTGCACTATGATATTAGAAATGATTGGAGACTAACTTGGCTAGCTTCTACACTTAAGGTTTGTAGTAAGGGTTTCCATTCATTGTGGAAAATGATAAACTCTCATAGGAGACCTCTCAACCTTTAGAAAAAAGGCTTTGGGGATGGTTATCAATGCACACTACCATTGAATTATGAGTTTCCTCAAATTCACTTTTGATTATAGTGGGTCAGAAAACTTGGCTTTAATTGTTCCCACTTAGGTCATTCCTGTAGCCTGAGTACTTTTTCCCACTATAGAAGGCCTTCTAAAGGTGCTATCAAAAAATGAAAGAGTGAGTCTAGCATTTCAGTCACCTAATGAAGGGGAGAGCATAGGCTTATCACTTTACAAGCATAGTAGATAGGGTGTTCATTAACCTCTTAACTAAACTAGATGCCTAATTTAATCAAAAGAAAGCAAGAATAACTCCAACCCCTGCAAACACCACTAGTAGTTTGATATAATTATCTTTGACAACATTTAAAAGTACTTGTAAAATAGAAAGTATTAATCAATTCTCAGAATTTCAAGTTTCTGCAAAGAAAGCCAGATGTGCTAAAACAAAACCCATATGCACTAAAATATCACATAGATGCACTATAATAACTACTATATGTGCTAGAGAAACTACTTAATGTACTAAAATATCAACTAAATGTGCTAAAATAACCCTTGAATGCACCAAAATATGAGCAGGATGCACTAAAAGATGCTTCAGATGCACCATAATAGGAATTGGATACGCTAAAAGATGTTTTGTATGTGCCAAAAGAAACCACTAGTGTGCTACATAGAAGTTCACATCTAGATCTATAAAAAACTTTCCAGAAAATGTTAATAAAAATGCGGCTAAGTCCCACAATGGGTGCAAAAATGTATTGTGAAGTATTGAAACATGTAAATGCAAAATCAATAGATACAACACAATCAATGAGACATTGTATTAAAGAATTCAAATCACAAATATAATCAAATTGAAATAAAGGAAATTCCCTAAATTCATCCCAATTTTTCCTATCTTCAAGGAATCATGAAATCATAATGGCTCTTAGATTGTTTATGCACTTATGACCTTTAGAATGAAAACCTGAAGAATAGAATGCTAGAAAATGCAAAATATCTATTCCTACATGATTGATTGATCTACATGATAATGTTGCTATAATAATGATGTTGTGATAAAGATATGATGCTAAATGTTGTATGAAAACTATTATGATAACTAAAATGAAACTAATAACTAAGCCATGATCATAAACTAATATGCTTCTAAATGCTAAATGCTAAATGCTCACAAATGCTAAGTGCTCAAAATGCTCTAATGAAAATTATGTAGAGTAAGATTGCTCAAAGTTGAGATATGAAGTATTGTAGAATTAGGTTGCATTTATAGATTTTCTAAGGCATAAAATGATGTGGCAACAACCAACAGTCAATATTTCAACTAGAGAGATGAACAGTGGAGGATGAAAAAGTTATAGAGAATTAAGGAGAGTGTTCCCTTTAGTAAACCATTCTACCAAGTGTGAGAGAGAATAAATGGAGGAAGAGAGCCAAGTGTCTCAAGTTTGTTTCAAAATTTGTTGAATATAACGCCACTTTAAATATTAAGGATATTTAAATGCATGAGACACATGATGAGGTGGTAGGAGGGAAAGTTGTAGACATGTGACTAAATTAAAATTTAGTAAGAAAATATTAATTAAATAAAACAAACTATTAACATTTGTTTATTTAATTAAGATAAGAGGAATATGATTTAAGATAAGAAGAATTATAAAATGTGAACTATATAAATAAGTTTAGAATTTATTTATAAGTAGATGAATTAAGAGGATTATTAATTAAATAACTTGTATTTAATTAATTAATTATCCAAACCGATTTTAGGTGTATACACTTTGCAATGCAATCTTCAATGATATCTAAGCCTCTAAGATGTCTAAATCTGCAAACACACAAGAAAATAAAGAGAAATGTTGGATGTTAGGGCATTGGAGTTTTCCTTGGTCAAACCCCTTTTAGGTAATTAAACTAAAATTATGAAAGAATGTAATGATTAATGAAACAATTAAGTCAATACCTTTCCATGATGTTTGATCTCAAATTTTTGCAACAAAACATAAAGAATTTTCCCCTGAATGTCTTAGGAACCAATCTTAATGACTTGCAATGATGAAACCCTAACTTGCTTGACTTGATAGAGAAGATAGATGATGAATGAAAGATGGGAGATGTGTGAATGAGTTAGGATCTTATGAATTAGGGCTTAGAAGGTTTTATTTATAGGCATTCCACCTTATTTGTCCATTAATCGGATCCCTAAGGCTGACATGAAAGAATAACAAACTTAAATTCCAAAATTTCTCACTCAAAAGTCAAAAATTGCCCAATTTGAACTCATTCGCTACCTTAGGTGAATCAGTCCCACCTAGTAGAGACTGATTCACCACAGATGGTGAATTAGTTCCAGAGGGGTCCATTTTCTAGCTGGGTTCTTGGGGAATGAGGAAATCAGGTTCATATGGTGACTTTGTTGGGTATTTGATCAAATATTGCCTTGGGATGCATAATATGAGGTAATAGGGGCCTATTAGTGATGATGTGAAGGTCAATTAGGGCTTGGGACACAAAATTCAATGTGAAAATGTGATTAAATACACTTTATAACACTAAAATGAGGTCCACAGCCTAGGAAGGCATAATATCCAATGTGAATGTGTAAAACACATTACAACACTAGGCTAAAGTTAAATTTATTTTACAAGACTTCTAGATTAATGTGAGGATGTATTTAAATATATTTTATAATGTTGAATGAAGGGAAAATGGGTTTATTAAGTCTAGAGAGTTGTGAAAGTCTTTTACAACACTTTACAAGACATCATTAAATGAATTTGAAAGGGACCAAGGCCTAGTGTGGATGTGAAAAAACCCTCACAACACCAAATCAAGGCCTTATTAAGTCCAATTTATCATCAATTATTCCCCAAATCAAGCAAGTTTCCTTTTTTCTATGGTACAATGTGCTTCACTTGAAATGAAAGAAATTGGAATAACAACAATTTTGCAAACTGTAATAGAAAACTGAAAGCAACAAATAGAAGAACGGAAGAGTAATTTCAAACCCTAAAAACTAGAAAGTCAAATTTACCAGGGACTAAGATGCTAGTAAGGGCCTCTTGGTCCTACTGGTGATATTTTGAGGTTCTAGGGACTAGAACAAACAACAAATAGCAAAGGGTTTTGAGCCAGAAACCTATAGAGGGACTAAGATGCCAGGAATGACATTTTAGTCCTAGCAAAGGTTTTTCTCATAAAAATAGTAGAATCTGAATTTTCTATAGTGTTCATAGGTTTCCTATTCGGGGATCTAATGTTTATAAATAAAAAAATGTGCAAATGAAGGAAAGAAAAATTGACTAGTGACAAGGAATTGAATGCAATTTTTTCAATTTTGAATGCAATAGCAATGTTCTTAAATGCAATTAGGATGATGAACAATGCACTTTTCAATTTTTCAATGAGATAAGATGATGCAAGAAAGTAAAAATGAAACCTATATGCACTTTCACTAATGCAAATATGAGAAACCCTAGATGCACCTTCACTAAATACAAGAAACTTTAGATGCACTTTCACTAATACAAGATGCAATGAAATAATGAATGCAACCTAGATATAGGACTTTAGTGAACTCCAAATCACAAAATGAATGCTCTAAAATGTCAGGTTCACCAAAATGAATAATGGAGAAATGGATGCTTTATAACCCAGGTCATAGAACACCACTTTTCTCCAATTATCATTCAAGTATGTCTTAGGAATCCAAATTGGATTGAATATCAACCTCAAAGGTGAGTCAATTCTCAACAAGGAAGACCTAGGAAGGGTTTCTTTAAGCTTTGAGGGTTTTACCACCAAGAAAAAGCTTGGAAAAGACAAGTAAATATTCAAATCACAAAACCTAATAATGTAAGCTAAATGATGAAATAATGCCACAAGTTAGGATATGTGTACCTGGGAAGTCTAGAAATGAAAAGAAGTTGCCAAATATGCTATGGAGGACTAAGATGCTCTTACTATCTTATTAGTTCCACTACTATTTTTCAGGGAAAATGTGGAATCTTTGGATGCCAAAATAGGATCTGAAAGAATCTCTACAAAACTCCACTTGGAGGACTAATATGTTGTTACTACCATCTTAGTCCCTATTTGAATTTTTGGAATCTCTGAATGTGGTTCTGAGGCTTGATGTCTACATTTCCTCCTTCTCTGATCTTAGGTTATCAAACTTCTAGATCTAGCTTGTGGGTGAGTTTCTATGAAGATGAAAATTTTGCAATTCAACTTTATAAATTTTCACTTCAAATGATCTTCAAGTATTCAACCTAAATTTGTAATCACAAACACATGAGAGATAAAAAAACTTGTTGATTGTTAGTGAATGGGGGTTTTCCTTGGTCAAAACCCCTTGTTGGTAATTAAACCTTGAAATGAAATAGAATAATGAAGGGCAATGATGAATGAACAAAGTACTATGTTGCAACTCACCAAACCCTTTCTATGAAGTCTACAAACTTGTGTGAGATAGCTAGCTTTGATATGGATCTTGAATCAAATGAATTATTAATAGATAGTGACCTGAATTAATTGCTTGAATAAAAAATATACATAACAAATGTTAGCTCAAAAACACGCATGATGCAAGAAGATATTTGACATGATGCTTGAATCTTGATGATGACTCCAAATTCTTGATGAATTTCTCTTGAATGTTTGAATACTTGTATGCTTAGATTGCTTGGATTGCTTAGAGTGCTTGGATTGCTTAGATTTCTTAGATATGAAAATGAGAGAAAGGAACCTTGTATTTATACTTATACATGCTTAATATCACAAAATTACACCACAACAAGCTGACATATGAATTCATTAATTAAAGGAGGCTAAATCCTACCAATATTTGAAATTAAATCTTGAAAATACCTTAAGGGGGACTAAGATGCCCTAGGTGGCATCTTAGTCCTGAGGAATGAAACTCGAGGCACAAACTCCAAAAAGGGATCTATTTAAGGTGCCACTAAAATTAGGATCCCAAGACCTTTGGGGGACAAAGACACCCTAGGTGGCATCTTAGTCCCAACCCAAAAATTAGGGACACAACTAAAATCATTAAATTATCATTTACCCTTTGATGTTTTTGGGGATTAGCTAGAAAAATATATAGTTTATTAGGCTTGTGGATGCAAAATAGGACCAATTAAGACATAAATAAGGATAAACAAAGAAAGGAAAGCCCAAACAAATGTGAAAATGCAAGGGTATGAATTTTCATACACTATAGCAAGAAGAAAGAAAATCACACAATGAAACATGAGTGTCAATGTATGCCCCCACTTTAAAGCAGTTGCTAACACCATTATTGTGAGAAATTTCTTTAAGGTAGAAGAAGACATGAGAGCTTACTTAGAAAGCCCTATGCCAAGTCATATGTTTACAATAAGCTACATCATGAGAAGGGAGGGGTTTCCCCCAAAATACATAACTTAGTACGTCACATGCAAGCCAACTTAAGGCATGTCATCCACATCCCAAGCTTTCTCTTATATGTACATGAAAGGCAATCAACTAGCCAAAAGAGACAACAGCAAGTGGCATCCAAGGACAAGGATAACTAACCCCTTTCCCCCACTTAGTGTAGGACAAGGATAAGCCGAATAGGATGAAAATAAGTTTCAATTAGAGGAACTAGGTGTTTCAACACAAGGGAGAGCACCAAAATCCCTAAGATGTTGAATTTTGTTACTTAAAGCCTTACATTCATTAGTAGAATGACCATGAACTCTATGATATTTACAAAATTAATTCTTGTAGTAAAATTTATTTCATGTTCTTGAATGGAGGGGTATCAAATGATCTTGGAGGAGTCTCATCAATATACTCTCTTGATCAAAAGTAGAGGATGTTGCTTTATTTGGCAACAAAGATATCTCTTTCTTAGTACAAGATGTCATACCTACACAAGACTCTTTGGATTGTGATATTTTGTTCTCTCCTTTACTAGAGGGTGTAAAATCTAAAAAATTCAAATCATAAGTTTTTTTTTGTGATGATATTAATGTTAAGCAAGGACTTCTCTATTTCATTCAAAGGTTAACAATCAAGACCACTAGTGTCTATCAATTTAGGATGCACTAATGTCAAAGTTGGTTTAGAGGAATATTTTGTTAGAGTGTTGATATTGAGTGAAGGTTTGTTTGATGGTTTTATTTTTATCAAAGGACAATAACCAAGACCACAAGTTGTTTCTTGCGTGTTAGGCTCTATAGGGATATGGATACCTTGTTCTCTAGCACCACATCCTTTTCCACTATAACCAAGTTGTTTCATCATTTCATAGCCTTTTCCATAAATACTCTTCATTTCTTTTGGATTTGGTTGTTGCTTTTGATTAAGTTCATCAAATTTTGTTGTGTAATTTTTTGTCATTTTTTCAAAAGTGGTTGAGGTAGATGCTTTCGAAGGGCCTTCCTAATTTTGTGTTGATATTACCATTTTTTTTTCCTTGTCTAAATTTTTGTTTATGATCTTGTATTCTCCCATGAAAGTCGGTTTGAAATTCAACGATCCAAAATTATCTAGTGATATCATTGTGAAGGGCTCAGGGCATCTGTCTTTTTGTTTTTCTTGCATGGGTTCTACTTGTGTAGTTGGTGTCAATGTGTTTAAAGGATTCTCTTTATTTTTCTCAATGTTCAAACAAATTTTTGGTTGAGGTTCAGCTTCAAGTGTGTACACTTTGTTGTTGTATACATACTTCATGTTATGATGAATAGTGGAAGGCACCCCATTCATTGCATGAATCCACAATCTTCCTAAAATAAGATTATATGAAATATCATGAGGCATAACATGGATCAACATTTCTAATGTGGCCTTTCTAGCTTTAATAGTTAAAGTGATTACACCAAGTGGTTTTTTTCACACATTATCAAATCCATTAATAGATAAAGAGGTGGGTAGGATTTTTGATTTATCAACACCAAGCTTATCCAAAAGTTTTGCACTACACACATTTAAGGTTGAGCCATTGTCAACAAGGGTTCATTTTATCCTTGTACTATTGTATTGAGCTATGATCATGAAGGCATCATTTTTTTTTTCACTTCCAAAGGAGGGAGTTCACTTTGGTGGAAAAAAATATCAACATTTAATCCTTGAATCATGGATTCTATGTCATTTGGGTTTGCATTAGAGAGAACTGCAACTTGTTGCAAGGCTGTTTGAAGCATAGTGTAATAATTAGGTGAATTCTAAATTAGGTCCCATAGGGATATCTTTGCAGGAGTATTCTTTAGTTGTTCAACAAGATTATACTCCTTTCCACTATGTGAAGGAAAATGAGGGGCACTAGGAAAGATAGGATTAGGTAATGGGAGGGATGTTGAAGGTGTTTGTGTTGGTTATAGATTATTCCTAGTGTTGTATGTATGAGCAATGGTATTGTAACTTAGTTGTTGTGAAACATTGTTCTTAGGTGGTTTGAGGATAAGGACGGGTTTGTTTTGAACTTGTGGTTTTTGAGAGGGTGGATAAATGATAAGTTTAGGCTTAGGTGAGTACTCAAATGAGAATCTAATGTGCATAACCTCAGAAGACTTCTGCTTATTTTCATGATCTCTTGGTAAAGAGGAGTCTGATGTTACTTCATCATCTTCATCTAAGGAATTACTATTGTCAATGTTCTCATTTTCTTCCACTATTATACCTTCCCTAGTAGGAGATATTTTAGGAGAACTAAAAACCAAATGTTCTTGATATTCAAGGATGACTTCATTGCAAGTAGGGGAATGATAAATGGTTGAATTTTCTTTCTTATCAATGATGGCATTATCTTGTTCAAGAATGTTTTTCTCATGACTTTCATTGATCAAAGTATCTTCTTCTCAACTAGGAGAGATACTAGGAGAAGGAAAAGTATGATTTTCATGATCATTTATGATTTCATTCCTTGGTCCTATAATATCCTCCCAAATAGGAGAGGAAACATAAAGAGGGTTGTCATAAATCTTAAATTTTTGATGATCCAACACCAACATATCTTCACTTACACTTTCATCCTCTAGAACATTGCCACAAGAGGGGAAGATGTTGGGAGAAAAATGTAGACTAGTTGAAGTTTCAATGGTCTCTTGTTGTGTTATGTGATCATGATGATTTTCTATGGTTGTGTCCTCTTGTTCATCAACTTATTATTCACTAAGACAGGCAAGAGGAGAGAAACAACTAGAACTCTCAAGACTTTCATTGATTGGTTCTTCTAATGCCAAAATATATTCTTCACAAATAGGAGAGATATTGTGAGAAGAACAAATATGATCGTTAGGATTGTCCAAGGTTGTATTCTCTTTCACTAAAACACTCTCATAGGGAGGGTATATGAAATCTTTCTTAGCGTTCCTAGAAAGGTAAAGTACTAACATTGTTTGGCCAAAAATGAAAAGAAATTTTAACCATCTCATGAAATTATTTAATAATGTAAACAATGTATATCCAAAGATGCAAAACAAATTCATCCAATGTATGAAAAACTTTAAGATGAAAACAATGTATACCCAAAAATGAAAAGCACTTTTATGAAAATCACACAAAGTTTTATCAATGTAAACATTGTATATGCAAAAGTGAAAAGTACTTTTATCCATATTATGCAATGTTTCATAAATTTGAGAATTTTTAGATATAATGATGCTTTTAATTCAAATGATTTCAAAAATGAGATCCCTAAATTGATTTTTTTGACCTAGATGCATAAAATAGATGTTCTTGAAACTTTCCAGACTTATAGTATATGTTACCAAGAGGCTTAGGAGCACATAAAAGCAATTTCAAACCCTAAAAAACTACAAGGTCAAATTCAACATGGACTAAGATTCCAATAAGGGAATATTGGTCCTACTAGAGGAATTTTGAGGTTCTAGAAGTTGGAACATAAAGTAAACAATAGAGATAAGATCCTAAGCTAGAAACCCTAAGAGGGACTAAGACACTAGGAAGGGCGATTTTTTCCCAGTAGAGGTATTTTCAGAAAAATAGAAAATTCTGAGTTTTTTACAGTGTTCCTAGGTTGCCTACCCAAGGACTTGATCTTTAGAAATAGAGAAGTGTGCAAAAAAATTGCAAGAAAAAGTAACTAATGATAAGCAATTGGATGCAAAGTTGAGTGCAATTTTTTCATATTTGAATGCAAAAATAATGTTTCTAAATGCAATTAGGATGATTGAGAATGCACTTTTAAGTTTTTCAATGAGATAAAATGGTGCAAGAAAGCGAAAATGCAACCTATATGCACTTTCACTAATGCAAATATGAGAAACCCTAGATGCACTTTCACTAATGCAAGATGCAATGAAAGAATGAATGCAACCTAGATCTAGGACCTTAATGAACTCCAAATCATAAAATGAATGCTCTAAAATGTTGAGTTCATCGAAATGAACTATTATGAAAATAGGGTGGAGGATGCACCACTATTCTCCTTCAGACATTCAATAATGTCTTAGGAACCCAAATTGGATTGAATATCAACCTAAAAGGTGAGTCAATTATCAACAAGGAAGACCTAGGAGGGAAGTATTTGAGCTTTGAGGGGTTCAACACCAAGATAAAGCTTGGAAAATACATCTTGACATTCAACTCACAAAACCTAATAATGAAAGCCAAATAATGAATCCAAATGATGAAATCAATGCAACAAGTTAGGATGTGTATACCTGGGAAGTTTGGAAATGTGATGAGGATTCTAGAAATGCAAAGAAGCTATAAAAATATTCCATGGAGGACTAAGATGTCCTTACCATCTTATTAGTCTCATTGTTGTTTTTCAAGGCAGATGCAGAATCTTCGAATGCCAGAACAAGATCCAAAAGAATCTATGAAAAATTCCACATGGAGGACTAAGACGCCCTTACTACTATCTTATTCTCAATCCAAATTTCTAGAATCTACGAATGTGGTATTGAGGCTTGATATTTTCACTTCCTTCTTCTCAAATCTCAGGTCCTAAAACTTCTAGATCTGGCCTATAGGTGATTTTTCGTGAAGATGACAACTTTGCAATGCAACTTTGCAACTTTGCACTTCAAATGTTCTTCAAGTCTTCAACCTAAATCAAACCCTTTCTATGAAGTCTAAAATACTTGTGTGAGATGGATAGCTTGGATGTAGATCATGAATCAAAGGAATTCTTGATAGATATGGACTTGAATTGCTTGTTTGAATCAAAACCATATATCACAAATGTTAGCTAAAAAACACACATGATGTAAGATCTTTGATATGATGCTTGATGGTGGCTCCAAATTCTTGATGAATTTCTCTTGAATGCTTGAATACTTGAATGCTTGGATGCTTAGAGTGCTTAGATTGCTTAGATTTCTTAGATTGCTTAGATATGAAAATGAGACAAAGGAACCTTGTATTTATACTTATCCATGCTTAATATCCCAAAATTACACCACAACAAGATGACATATGAATTTATTAATTAAAGGAGGCTAAATCTCGCCAAGATTTGAAATTAAATCTTGAAAATAAGCCGAGGACTAAGATTCCCTAGGTGGTGTCTTAGTCCCGAGGCTTGAAACTTGGGGCATAGACTCCAAAAGGGGCCCCATTTAAGGTGCACTTGAAATCAAGGTCCCAAGACCTTTGGGGGACAAAGAATCCCTAGGTGACATCTTAGTTCTGACCCAAAAATCAAGGAAACACAACCAAAAACATTAAATTATCATTTATCCTTTGATGTTTGTCAGGATTAGCCAAAACATAATATAGTTCATTAGGCTTGTGGATGCAAAATAGGACCAATTAAGACATAAATAAGGATAAAAAAAGCAAGGCAGGCCTAAACAAGTGTAAAAATTCAAGGATATGCATTTTCTTACACTACACTTATCTTCAAAAATACTGGCCAGCTTCCACTTGCAATTAATCTTCTTTTGGTGACAGTGTGGCTAGTATTATGCTAGGGAAACTTTTGCTTCTTACTTTTTCTTGATATGGGGTATCCAGTTGTAGAAGATTTCTTAGTTCCACCCTTGGGACTCCATTGGATAAGTTGTTGAGAGAAGAAGTCATGCCTCCCTTGGTCTTCTTGTTGAATGACCTAGAATAGTTTCTACATACTTTACAAATATCATCAAAGGGTAACTGTGAGATGTACCCTTCCCCAATGAGGTTGAGGGAATCCATACAGTCTTCAAGAAATCCCCTTAAGAATACTAGTTGCAAAGATTCATTAAAAGTATATTTTGATGGGATTTCTTGAGGTAGAACTAGAATCTTTGAACATAATCTTCTGATGGTTTATATTCATTTTGAGGCATCCTAAAGATGTCATACCTCTTTCTATCTATGCCTCTATAATAATCTTGATATTTCTCCAAGAATTATTTTTTTGTGCATTTTAACTAGGAACAATATCTCTTCCCAACCCCATGAACCATCTCATAGCAACATCTTTATGTTTAGCTGGAAATAATTTGAGTCTACTATCATCTATGGTGTAGTCATTGTTGCAAACACAATGGAAAAAAACTAAGAGGGGGGGTGAATCAGTTGTCACAAAATTTAAACTTATTCAACTCATTAACATTATTCTTTGATCTAATTAATAACCATGAAAGCATAAATCATCAACACATCAAAAACACACATAGCACCAAGATTTTTTTTACGTGGAAACCCTATTAGGGGAAAAACCATGATGGAGGTTAGTCCACAAGATTATACCACGTTAAAATTATAAGAAATGAAAATATGGGAAATGCACTTGCATTCAGGCACACTGCCTAGAGCTCACTGCTCAATTACAATAGGGCTAACCACCCAAAGGAAGACACAATGTCTTATAAAAAGGATCATATTACATCCACAGGGATTTGAATTGATAGAATAGAATTTGCTAATGCCTAATCATAGTTCTGGTTAAGCATATGAACACTTCTTTACTCTTCTTCACTCTTCTTCACACTATGCTCTGCCTTCAAATGATTTAGATCAATATTTGCACATATACACATAGAAGCACACCACAATTTGAATAATAAATCACTCTTGTATATCCACAACAAGAAATTTCATCCCTACATGTCAGCTTCAACAAAATAATAAAATGAATATAAATTGTCAGGCCAAAATGCTAAAGATTATTAATACAAATCAACCAAGGTTGGCCACAACTTATTAAAGACCCAAATCAACATATCCAACATGAAAACACTTCAATTACTTACTCCTCAAAGATCCACAACATGCTACAACCACCATGTCGGCCAAGAACAAGAAAAACATGAACACGCAAGAGAGAATCACCAACCATGAGCACAACGATCAATGAATACATGCAACAAAGATAAAGCATGATCTAGAAGCATCCAAAAACATCTTGAATCACTAGAGAAGCATCCACAACAAATGAACTAACTGAAATTATATCATCTTCAATCAGGAACACAAATTGAAGCAATAGAAAAACTATCAGGATATAAATCTTCATAACTTGATCAAATCTTCACACGGATAAACTAGATACACTCAGTAAAAAACCCTTTATTCCACAACCTCTGATCATCAATGTATAGAAATTTCTAACATATTGAACTTCACTTTACCACTGACAACCTGCAACTCATCTCATTACAATTTTCTCAATATCCTCAACATATACAACTTCTAATGAATTAATGTTAATAGTGTTGACATCAATGACAACCACATATCAGCAACATAACCACAATATCCAACAATCTCCCCTTTTGGAATTGATGGAAACACATGATGTGAAAAACACCATCAACATAGCTAACTCTTGACACTTACTCCCCCTTAGATTTTGACTCATTTTCTCCTCAATTCTTTCACATGATCTTCTTTCCCAGAAATTTGTTCACATGGTCTTCTCCCCCTTTGACATCAATGACAAATATTTCTTCTATACAAGATTTGAACCCCATATTTGATCATTTGAACATCTAACTACTCCCCTTGAGTAGCAGCCACCACAACATCAATTTGGATCAAGATATAACTTTGAAATGCACATACTGATGCAATGCAATGCATCCTTAGTTCTGATTAGGAGGGGTAATCACCCCTAACTTCCCTCTGAGATACTCAAAAGTATCCTTAGGAAACAGCTTGGTAAAGATGTCTACAATCTGCTCCTTAGTAGGCACATACTCTAGTATGACTTCCTTTTTCACTCACCTTTTCTCTCAAAAAGTGAAACTTAATAAATATATGTTTTTTCTTTGAATGTAGCACCGAATTCCTAGATATGTTAATAGCACTTGAATTATCACATAATATAACAATAGGCTCATTATACACAACTCTGATATCCTTCAACATTTGTTTCATCCATAGGACTTGAGTACAATTGTTAGCAACAACAATGTATTCGACCTCTATAGTAGATAAGGAAATGGCATTATGCTTCTTACTCAACCATGAAATCAACTTCTTACCCAAGAAAAATGCTCTACCACTAGTACTTCTCTTGTCATTTACATCTCCTGCCCAATCAACATTAGTAAGAGAACTCAAAATAAGATCATCATCTTTAGGATGCCATAGGCCAAATTCAATCGTCCCCTTCAAGTATTTGAAAATTATCTTCACAATAGTCACATGAGATTCCTTCATATCAGCTTAAAATCTTGCAACAATACATACAACATTCATGATATTAGGCCTAGTTTGAGTTAAATACAACAATCCACCAATCATTAATCTGTATCTAGTCTGATTTTCCTTTGGAGAATCATCTTCTATTTTCAACTTGCATCCTATCACCATGGGTGTACCGACTGGCTTTGAATCTTTCATGCCAAACTTCTTTAACAATTCCTTCACATACTTGGACTGGGATATAAAAAACCCCTTGTCTAACTAAGTAATTTGCAATCCCAAAAATAATTTCATCTCACCAATCATTGACATTTCAAATTCACTCTTCATCTCATTAGAAAATTTCATACACAAACCATCATCTCCTCAACAAATGATATCATCAACAAAGACTTCAACAATCAAATATTTATTACCATTCTTGAAATATCGACTACTATCAGCAGTACCTTTGTTAAATCCAAGCTTCAACAAATACTTGTCTAATCTAGCATACCATGCTCTAGGGGCTTTCTTGAATCCATACAATGCTTTTTTCAACCAACACACCATATCTCCCTTATCAGTCAACTAAAATCCATCAGGTTGCTCAACATACACCTCTTCTTTTGATTCACCATTTAGAAAAGTTGACTTGACATCCATCTGATAAACCTTGTAGTTCTTGTAGGAAGCATAGGCAAGAAATAATCTTATAGCTTCAATTCTAGCAACGGGGGAAAAAGTCTCTTCAAAATCAATTCCTTCCATCTGTGAATATCCTTTGCATACTAGTCTTGCTTTATTTCTAACCACTTCTCCTTGCTCATTTATTTTGTTTCTAAAGACCCATTTAGTTCCAATGACATTCTTATCCTTAGGTCTGGGAACAAGAATCCATGTATCATTCTTCTCAATTTGTTTTAGTTCCTCTTACATTCCTTCAACCCAGTGCTCATCTCCACATGCTTCATTCACACTAGTAGGCTTAGTCTTTGAAATCAAGCAATATTCTTCTACAATATTTCTCCTAGTCTAGACACCTTTGTTCTTATCACCTATAATCTGATCTTCTGAATGATTCAATCTTACATATCTCAAAGTCTTCTTAGGTTGTTCTTCAACTTTAGGCTCGTGTTCTCTCTTCTACAACTTCACTGGTTTCTTCTTCCTCTTTATTTTCCTGATCCACTAGAATGATTTGTACTTGATTTGTAGTCTAAACTTGCTTTACTTTGTTTGTATTGACATTCTAATCATCGGAATCATATCCACAGGTTTTGGATGGTGTACCTAAGTCTTCATCAACCTTGACATTTTCACTTTCAACCATTTTCCTCAACCTTTTCTTGTAACACTAGTAGGCCTTGCTATTAGTAGAATAACCCAGAAAGATACCTTCATCACTCTTAGTATTAAACTTTCCTATGTCTTCATCTCCCTTGATATAGCATTTGCTTCCAAATATCTTGAAATGTTTAACAGTAGGCTTTTTTTCAATCCATAGCTCAAAAGGGGTCTTACCAGTATCACCTTTATTTGTACCCAGTTGAGTGTGTACAAAGTAGTACTCATAGCTTCTCTCCAGTAGATATGAGGGAAATTTCCTTCCAACATCATAGTTCTATCAACATCTTCAATTATTTTGTTCTTCCTTTCCACAACTCCATTTTGTTGAGGGGTCCGTGGTGTAGATAATTGTCTCTTTATTCCATGTTATTCATAAAAAGAATTAATTTCATCAGAAGTGAATTCACCACCTCTATTTGATCTCAGACATTTAATCTTCAAACCTGTCTCTGTCTCAACCATAGCCTTAAAGGTCTTGAACTTTTCTAGTGCTTCATATTTCTCCCTTAACAAGGTAACCTACACCATTCTTGAATAATCATCAATGAGTAACATGCAATATCTATAACCTTGTAAACTTCTAACCTTAGAGGGACCACACAAATCAGTATGCACAAGTTCCAACAATTCATTTAAACAATGTTGTTTGCTTCGAAATGAAATTCTAGTTCACTTTCCTAACTAACATTCCTTGCATATGGAATTATTAGGTTTCAGCAACTTAGGTAGATCTTTCACAGCCTTAGTAGAACTTATCTTGACAATCTTATCAAAGTTAACATGACACATTCTCCTATGCCATAACCAACTTTCATCAACTTGAGTAATCAAATAACTTTTACTAGCATAACTCAAGTGAAAGATATTAACTTTTGTTTTTGTACCTGATGAAATTACATTTCCAAAACTCGGTCTTTTGTACTTTTCATCCTTGAATTGATGATTGTATCCCTTATCAACCATCTAACCAACACTTAAAATATTATGCTTCAAGCCTTCCACATACAAGACATCATCAGTATTATGCTTACCATCAAGATAAATGCGTCCTCTGCTATAGATCACACTATTTGTATTATAACCAAATCTCACAACACCACCATCATGCTTTTCCAAGCTCACAAATTTACTTTTATCTGTTTTCATATGATGTGAACATCCACTGTCAATCACCCATTCATCTTTCTCTTCAACTTGAGTAGTTAGGGCTTTCTCCACATTTTTACAACTAACAAATTCAGTAGATACAAGATTGTTTTCCTTGATAGCAATAAATACCCATTCATCATCACTTCTATTTCCTTTATCAGATTCATCTATCACACCTTCATCAACAACATGGTAACACTTCTTTTGAAATCTAGGCTTGTTATGTCTTGGTTTAGGAGTTCTTTCTGGACACCTTGATGCAAAATGGCATATCTTATTGCAAGAAAAACATTTAAGAGGAAATTTTCCTTCATACTTACCTTTTCCTCTTGGTACTCTTTTGACAATAAGTGCTTCCAACTCTTCCATTTCTCTTTCTTCTTCTTCAATCCGTCTAATTTCATCCTCATACTTGAATTTCTTTCTAGATAAACTCTCATCCAAATCATATCTGTGTCTATCTCTTCCGAAAGTAGTAGCCTTAAATGCATATTCAACTTTAGGAAGGGCATCACCAAATTCACTCAACTCAAAAGTAGTAAGATTACCAACCAACATGTCTCTAGTTACATTTGTTACAGTCCAAAGATCTTCAATAGCACTAGCTTTGACTTTGTAAGAATTAGGCAAGGATCTAAGCACTTTAGCAACAATCTTTCGTTAGTCTATTTTTCCACCAACACATCTGATACCACACACAAGTTCATCCACTCTTTGCATAAAAATAGTAATGTTCTCATCATCACCCATTCTCAAATTTTCATATTTTCCTTTCAGACTCTACAACTTAGAAATCTTCACATTAGCATCACCTTCATACAAGGTTTCCAACTTTTTCTAGATCTCATAAGTAGTCTTCAAATCCATAACATTTGTCATCTTAGAATTAGTCAAGGCACTCAACAATGCTTCCTTAGCCTGGATATTATACTCAGCATCTCTAATCTCAACAGTAGTAGTAGGACCATTTTGAGGAATAATATACCTATTACATGTAATGTTCCAAAAGGGTTCACCAATGCATCTCAAATGACACTCCATTCGAGTCTTCCATAGAGAATAATTTGTTCCATCAAATCTCGTACTATCCTTCTTGTAATTCACCATCTCGGATCACCTCAAGTTGTTAAACTTCTTCAAAGGAACCTGCTCCGATACCAGTTGTTGACAATACAAGGACATATGACTAAGAGGGGTGGTGAATTAGTTGTCACAGAATTTAAAACTTATTCAACTCATTAACATTATTCTCTGATCTAATTAATAACCATGAAAGCATAAATCATCAACACATCAAAAACACAAATTATAACACCAAGATTTTTTTTTGTGGAAACCCTATTAGGGGAAAAACCATGGTGGAGGTCAGTCCACAAGATTATACTCTATTAAAAGTATAAGAAATGAAAATATGGGGAATGCACTTGCATTCAGGCACACTGCCTAGAGCTCACTACTCAATTACAACAGGGCTAACTGGCCAAAGGAAGACACACTGTCTTACAAAAAGAATTATATTACATCTACAAGGATTTGAACTGATAGAATAGCATCTGCTAATGCCTAATCACAGTTCCAATTAAGTGCATGAACACTTATTTACTCTTCTTCACTCTTCTTCACACTTTGCTTTTCCTTCAAATGATTTAGATCAATATTTGCACATATACACATAGAAGCACACCACAATTCGAATAAGCAAGTGCTCTTATATATCTACAACAAGAAATTTCATCCCTACATGTTAGCTTCAACAAAATAATAAAATGAATATAAATTTTCAGCACAAAATACTAAAGATTATTAATGTGAATCAACCATGGTTGGCCACAACTTAGTGAAGACCCAAATCAACATCTCCAATGTGAAAAAACTTCAATTAATTACTCCTCAAAGATTCACAACACACTACAACCACCATGTCGGCCAAGAACAAGAAAAACATGAACACGTAAGAGAAAATCACCAACCACAAGCACATCGATCAATGCAAATGTGCAAAAAAGATAGAGCATGATCTAGAAGAATCCATAAACATCTCAAATCACCAAAGAAGCATCCACAACAATTGAACTAACTGAAATCGCATCATCTTCAATTAGGAACACAAACTGAAGCAACAGAAAAACTGTCAAAATATAAATATTCATAACTTTATCAAATCTTCACATGGATTCCTGAAACTTCACATGGATAAACTAGATACACTCAGCAACAAACCCTTTATTCTACAACCTTTGATCATCAACGTACAAAACTTTTTGACATATTGAGCTTCACTTTAATACTGGCAACCTGCAACTCATCTAATTACAATTTTTTACATATCCTCAACATGTACAACTTCTAATGAGTTAATGCTAATAGTGTTGACATCAATTACAACCACATATCAGCAACACAACCACAATATCCAATATTCATAAATTTTGCATAACACATCAAACTCAAAAAGAAAAATGTTTGTATCCTCTATGACCATCCCATAGAAGATAGGGAGTGTCAAAGGAAGTATGTTCTTTAGAACAATTATCCTTTCCTAGTTGGTAATGGGGAATTCAAATGTTACATGCTCAGGTGGATCCTGTGTTGCTACACCACCCATGATGCTTAATGTATGTAGGAAGTGATGAAGGGTACTCATGTTATAGTAAAGGTTTTAACTTAATTATGTTAATTAAGTTACATTTATTCCTCTCTTAAGATTTCACTTTAGTTTGCATATTGTGACATTTAATAATTATATTATTAATATTTCTACCTATTAGGATTACTTTTAGGTTTTGCATGATCTCCTTTTAAGGATTGATCTTTGTAATTATTATCAGTTCAGTCAATGCAATCGCTCTTGAAGCTTGCAGAGCACCCTTGCTTTTTTGTCTCCATCTCTTCCTTTCTGTGAGATGCTATTTGCATGTAGGTGATCTTCGGGGTCTGTGAAGTTGGCTTTCACAACTTCTACATGGTATCAGAGCTCCAGACCTGCTGCTTCCTATTCATGTTTTTGAAGGATTTTTTGGAGCTTCAAGGGTTTTGGGTTTTCCTTTTTTATCCAAGAGGTGGGCGTTTTCAGTGCATCTAGGGTCAAATCAGATCTCTCCATTGAATCCAAAGCTATCGGAATAGTCAAGATCAACCTTTGTTTCATCAAATTTGGCTTCCATTTGTTAGATCTATGAGGGTTTGAAGAAAGGGTTTTCTTATCAGATCTAGGTGTGATCGATTTTTCAAAGCATTTTGAGCCCAAACAAACCTCACCATTGCGTTTGGAGCAGCTAAAAACCTAAAGATCGACTTTAAACTCGCTTATATTTGAAGCAGTGGATTTCTGAGGCAATTTTTTTTTGCCCACACGACTGTGCACATAGATCGAGATCAAATTTTGTCAAAAAAAAAACAATCATTTTTTTCTGCACCATTAAAAAATTTTGCAGTTTTGTCAAATTGTAATTTATTTTTTTTTAAACTTTAATTTTATAAAAGCTTTCTAAAAGCTTTTTTCAAAAAAAAAAATTTTATTTTTTAAAAACAAAGTAAAAAGTACTTGAGGTACATACCTGCATAGACCTGTGTAGGCGTACCTTCCCATGGCCATCTATTTTTATGAGTTTTTTTTAAAAAAATCAACTTTTTTATATATTTTTTTAACAAAAAAAAATATAATTTGTAAGATTTTTTTATTGTTTTTTTTTTTTAAAAACCATTTTTTTTAATAAGCCCGGATGTCCAAATCCACCAACAGCCATTTGGCCATCAAATTTAGGCCCATATTTTTACTGCAACAGCCATATGACCATCAAATTTAATCCAACATTGATTTTTTTCCCCTTTGGAATTGTTTTCTTCTAAAGGCCATAACTTGGGCATACGATATCATTTTTTGGCAAACGAGATATCGTCGGAAATCTGATTCCGTCAGATTTCTAGTGGTGTGGGTTTCATCTATTCATTTTTATGTTGGTGTATTCTACAGCTAGTTGAATTCAAAAGAGTTTTTTTCAGTCCTAAGCTCATAACTTTTGACTAGTTTCTTCATTTTTTGTGTTCTCAGCGACATTGGAACCATCTTTAAGAGCTCTTTAGTTCTGTTAGCTCTCAAAAATGTAGGCAGAATGCCTCAAGAGGCTGCCAATCTCTTGATATGCTTCAGGGTAATAGAAAAGGTCAAGAGAACTCAACCTTCTACTCTTCAGGTGCTGCTAGACCTAGGCAGGTGTACCTTACTGAATGAAGTAGACTTTATGTACTTATGATTATCCTTCTTGCAGTGATTTTTCCACAATGGCAGATGGAAGTGAAGAAATGAACTCAAGCACAATAGCAATCTTCTAATCTAAATCCTAAAATGCTCAATAAATAGATATAAAGAAACTGAATGAGTTCAAAATGATGAAGTGCAGAGACCAGTGCCTTATTGGGTATGCAGAGTCAAATGAGATCAACATGAGCAACACTTCTTTGGAAAAACTCAAATTATCTAGCATATATTTTGTTTACAACTTGTATAAACATGCAATTCTATAACTACTAAGTTTTACTTTAATAATCCAGATGAAACTTTTTGATTACTGTGATCAACTAAAAGGATTTAATCTTTGCTTGAAAGAACCAATTGATTAATCACACAGATATAGCAAATTTGCATTGATAAACTCAACATAAACTTGTTATGTCAATTTAAACAACCAGAAAGCATCAATCTTGGAGACAACTTAGTAGTATTTTTATTTAATTCAATAGACAATTGACACTAAAAAATGTAGCAACATCAACTGATTTTCATAAATATCTCCATTCTGAAATCATGCAACAATAGTCTCTGATCTAATAATTTTATTCTATTGCATCTATTTGTTGTGCATCGAATATCTAATAATTGGTGGTGATTTTACAATTACAAAATGCCTATTTATACACCAGCATCAAGAAAATAAATCATATTGAAATTCCATGTCGGCCCTCCACAGAATTCGGGCCCAAATCAAGTTGGCCTGCAATGGTTTTCAAACATATACATGTCGGCCACAGTATTTGAATTTCAGTTATTCATCAATGAAACATTCGGCGAGACATATCGTATAGTTATTCTGAAGGCAATTCAATTGTTAGTTATCCCCTGTTCTCTGTGCCTCGTCGTGACTTATCTAACGTCGGGGAAGAATCATATCAATCACATTTTGTTTCCCTGAGACATCAATCTTTGTCCTACATGTATCATTGTAACACACTGATATCGGGGAGACCTCTTGTAGATTAGACCATGCCATAAGGCAACACCCCGAGCTCATTTTAGATCTACAAGACAACTCTGAGTCGAGAAGAGGCTTCATAGATTATCCTATGTCTTATCGAAAGCACCCCATGATACATTTATTTCACTGAGACATAAACATTTTCACGCCGATGCAATCTGCATCTCGGCATGAGAAAAAAAATCAGAAAGACCAAATGGGATAGCCAAGATGTTACATCGATGCCCATTAGTCATACCGAGATGCATATCCTTATGTTGTCAGTCGGTAAGACAATCCAAACTCGCTAAGACCACATGCTAAAAGCTTTAACTCTTACCGATATCCATCCTCCCACCTCCAATCGGTGTGACAATGTATGCTCGCTATGACCTCACACCAGAAGCACTATGTTAGGCCAAAGAAATCCCACAATGAGTCTTTCGGTAAGACCACAAGAGTTCGCCGTGACCTTATATCGATGCCGCAACTCTTGCTGATGTATCCTCATTCAAGCTGGTCAGTGAGACATGATTCCTTTGGTGAGACATTACCCTGATGACCCCACTCTTGCCGAAATGTGTACCATCCTCTATCGCTGAGACCACAGAAAAGTCATGTCGAATGGTTCCTATAAATGAAAATCAAATCGCCATGAAAACATAAAACGTCTTGCTGATAAGCAACATAGACATTTTACAAGCAGAAAAACTCAATGGGTCGGGGAGACCAAAATGAACTCACGCCGATAGGAACTACAATATGAAAAATGCATGACTCGATGGATTCAAAGGGACCATATGGGCAGAAAATGGGTAAATTATCATGAAATGAGGAAAATGTGCCTAAGGAAAAGACCCACATGGAGACTTAGGGGGATGAAAGATATGTAAAAATCATCAGATTTTTATAGTTCTAACAAGTTCCATCCATGCAATTTTTCTAGATTTCACTCTAGGTAAATTTTATTCATTTTTTTGTGTTTTTCACACTCTAGTGAATTACTTGGACATATTAGCTCTTGGGAACTTCTCTTTTGCATGGGTTGCTTCATTTTTGGTTGTTCTTCATGTATTTCCAGCCTTGTGTCTTTTTATGACATTTTGAGTATCATTTGTAAGCAATCTTCTATGTAAACACACTGAGATAAAGTGCCACACTATTGTACATGTATTTTGGGGATTTTGTACATAAGGTTGTGCCATATTTTGTACTCGCATTGTATTATAAAGTGACATGGGGGGGTTGTGTAGTGCCTTTGTTTTTTCCATCACACCTTTTTCTAGTGAGTGTCCCTCCATGACGATAGTGGATTCATATGATTCCAGCCTCATGTATGTGTGCTTTGTTTTGCACACTACTTTTTTCAGTTGCAGGTGCTTTCTTGTGCACTTTCATATGTTTTTTCTTCTCCTTCATGCACTACAGGGTGTTACATAGCATTTCAGTGGATTTATCAGGCTCTCCCAGTCAGCATTATGGGGGGGTATTATACTATTCATGCTAATGCTTCCTTGGTTTCACCTTTGGAAGGAATCTTCCATCTTCAGTTGATCAGTGTTCTTTAGACTATTGGTACTTGTGCCATTTGTATCTTTGTTCCAAGTGTTTGCCTTTGTTTGCCATCTGATTCAAGTAGTATCGTTGAAGGCACTCATGCATATTGTTGTCTTCTTGATCCTAATCATCCTTTCTTCAGAGGAGGTTCTTTAGCACCATAGCAGTTATCTTTTGATAGTTGTTTGTAGCTTCTTCTGCTTCAGTAATGTTCTTCATGTCTTTCATCTCTTTTTGGAGTAGAGTTTTTTCCATGAGCTTTTCTCTATTTCTCCACTTTACAGAGATTTGGTTGTATTCGAGTACCTCATCAGGCCTAGTTGTTGGGACCCTTGTTTTCTTTCATGCATTGTAGTTACCTTTGCTTTCTTGCACATGTTTGTAGTTGCACTCTTGCTCATCTTAAGGGGGGGTGTTAGAGTAAAGGTTTTAACTTAATTATGTTAATTAAGTTACCTTTATTCCTCTCTTAAGATTTCACTTTAGTTTGCATATTGTGACATTTAATAATTATATTAATTATTAAATGTCTACCTATTAAGGTTACTTTTAGGTTTTTCATGATCTCCTTTTAAGGATTGACCTTTGTAATTATTATCAATTTAGTCTATGCAATCTCTCTTGAAGCTTGCAGAGCACCCTTGCTTTTTTGTTTCCATCTCCTCCTTTCTATGACAAGTTATTTGCATGCAAGTGATCTTCAGGGTCTGTGAAGTTGGCTTTCACAACTTCTACAACTCCCCTTACAGTAACAACCTCACAATGACAACTTAGGTTTACATAGAAAAATTGCAAGAGACTGCAAGAGATTGGGTATGTGTAGGATCATCATGGAAAAAATAGGCCCTTATGTGGCAAAAAATTAGATAAATCAGAGTTAGGCAACTTGACGTGAAATTTTGAATAAGTTATCTATATTATTTCAAAAATATGTGAGAATAGATTATGTATCAAATTGAATGTAGTTTCTAAACTACAAGGTTTATTTATTAAAAAAAAAATCTAGTTGGCAAAAATTTGAAATTTTAATGTAGTAGTACTTAAATTTCAAGGGAAAAATAAGAAGTAGGTGTCTGTTTGACCACCCTAACCACAAAAAAATGATAATATTTTTTTATAAGATTTTAAATATAATTAGAGGACTCATGTCCTGATGTGATGCATGTTTTTTTGTAATTTTTTTCCAAGTAAATAATTAATTATGAATTTTTTATTACAACTTTTAAAAAATATAAAAACTCGTATGTCTAACCACCTTAACTTGGTCAAAACTTCAAGAAATTTAGTTTTTTTAATCCTATAACATGTGAAGCATAGAATGTGATGCATGTTTTGGATTCAAAAAATGTGATACTATTTGAAAGCTATAGATGTTTTTCAACCATCCTATCAATCAGGACATTAGTCATAATTCAAATAAAAAATGAATAATAATTATTTATTAAATTCAAAGTAAAGCTTAATTTATATTGGTGGAAAGTTGAGAATCTCCTTTAAAAACCCTTTTCATTTCATCAATTTTGGGTAAAAAAAAGTCATCAAAAACATACCCTACACATACCCGATTGTATTATTCAAAACTGGAAATACATATTATAGTCTTACATTCCTACTTATGGGCTACTTATTGCATTCATCTATCGAATTGTAGATCTTAGTATTCACCCTCAATTGTTTATTCACCAGCAAGCAATCGACCTTCACTTTTTTCCACCTTCCTATCTCTTCACTATAGGTCACTCTATCTCTTATCTAGATGGCCCCCCTTCATGTTTCCATTCAACATTGATGTATATTTATTATATTTCAAGTCGACTTTGACATTCTTTCTCTCTCTATGTTTTAGTACCACTTTGCACCCAATGGGCATCAAGAACTCACTAGCAGTTACCATCATCTTCCAAACATTGGCTCCTATGTAAATCGTTAACCAATCACATTATTTTACAACGATGTAAAAATAATGAGTAACCTTTCGCCACGTGTCACCACCCTACTTGTCCATTCACTACCTTAGTTCTTCTCACATTTCTACCATCTCCCACCATCAGAATATTGCTATGACCTTAAACCTTCTTGCTATAAAACCCTTAGGTCCCAATGATTCTTCCATCGAAATATTAGGTAGATTCCAAAAGAACTTCCACCAAAACACTCATGCCTCTTCGATGGTTCTCTATCATCAGTACATCATTGGCCCATTGAAGAGACTAGGATTCATGTTAGCCTAAGATATCAACGTCATTTTGATATGCCATATCACCCTGTCAAAGGGACTCATGAATGGCTCCCATTGATATCTCAAAGTCTCCTCAACTACATGTCAGATTTCTATAGTTCATCGGAAGTTGGAGTTCATTCCTCCTTCAAGCCACTTACCATCTACCATCCTCATGGGTATCGAGGTTCACAATTATCAAATACATCATACATATTTAGTAGTTAAGTCAAGGTGTAAGGCTTAACGCCGAAACCCAAAGTCTGATAAGACTGTGTAGAAAAATGGCTAAGTCCAACTTCTTTGGCAAGTGATAAGAGAAACACCTAAGGCCCAAAGCTTGAATTGATAGAAATATTCTTACTTAGAAACTCAATCCAATTCAAACCTTATTCAGAAGAAACATTACAAATATTTGTTTTGGTTGATGCAAGATTTATCTTACACCCTAGATGATCCTACATCAAACACCTGGGGTAGTTTGAAAAATGACTCTGTCACTCTTCAGAAGTTAGAGGAAAGCCAAGATGGCTAGCCTCCAATTCAGACAACCATGTTGAATCTTCAATAGGTCTCCCTTTCCACTTCACCAAATATTCTCTATAGTTATAGTTCCTTGTGCTCCTTCCCACACGACTATCCAAAATTTCTTCAATTTCTCCTTTCTCTGATGCAGGTGTTGGAATGCTCCATTGTGCTTCTGTCAACTCATTTTCCATATCCCCTTCATGATATTCTACAAATCAGAAATATTAAACATAGGCAAGACATGAATCTCACTCTGCAACTCCACCTCATACACATTTCTTGAATCATGCTTCTTCAGAATATTGCACAATCTGAATTTCTTCATCTTTAGCTTGTTATATGTGCCAACTAGAAACCTCTCCTTTTTCAAATGGACCATGACTTTGTCACCTACCTGGAACTCCTTATGCCTTCTTTTCTAATCTTCCTTAGCCCTATAATATGTATTCATCCTATTGATATGCTTCTTAAATTCTCCATTCACATTCCTCATATGTTCCACAAAATCTTTGGCTTCAGTACTATGCTTTATTCTTTATCCATCCTCCTTAATTCAATAGCTTTCCTAGGACTATTTCCATACACAATCTAGAATGGTGATTTACCAATGCTCCTATTGACTGAATTATTGTACATGAATTCTTCCTATGGTATAATCAGATCCCATCCCTTGGGTTTGTCACCTATTAAGCATCTCAACAATTTATCCAAGCTTCTATTCACTACCTCTATTTTTCCATTCATTTGCGGATGATGGGATAAGCTAAATTTTAAGTCTATTTTCATATTTTTCCACAACCTCCTCTAAAAATACCCTACGAATTTGGTATCTCAATCTAAAACTATGCTCTTGGGTAGACCATGTAGTTGTACCACCTCTCTGAAAAAATAATTCTACAATATGGACAACATCACTAGTCTTATGACAATGAATGAAATGTGCCATCTTCAAAAATATGCCCACCACCACAAATATGGATTCAAGACCTCTATGTTTCCTTAGCAAACCAAGAACAAAATCCATGTTGATATCCTACGATGGCTTCTCTAGTACAACTAATGGCTGATACAATCCAATATTTTGATTGGTGCCTTTCGTCATTTGAAACAGCTTGCAACCCTGTACAAATTTCTTCACATCTTGCTACAACTACGACCAATAGTAATGCTCACTCATGACAGCAATTGTCTTATCCCAACCAAAATGTCCTACCAATCCGCCACTATGATTTTCCTTGATCAAGTTCTCCCTCATGGAACTCCTGGAAATGCATAATTGATTCATTCTAAATAGCATACTATCTTGGATTGTGAAGTTCAACCATTTCATCCTATCTAATTTGATAGGCTCCTTACAAGATTTCTGAGCTTCTACGAAATCAAGATCTTCTGGATACAAATTCTTGAGTTCATCAAACCCAACCACTTTGATTTGTAGTTCAATTAACAAGTTTTTCCTCTTGCTCAAGGCATCTATGATTCAATTTGATTTTCCACTCCTATATTTCAAAACAAATGTGTAACTTTGCAAAAATTTTACCCATTTCAAATTCCTTTGATTCAACTTTCCTTGACTATTTAAATACTATAAAGCCTAATGATCAATAAATAAATTAAAAAAATTGGCAACAAGTAATGTCCCCATTTCTTCAAAGCTTGAACTATAGTGTAGAACTCTTGATCATAAAAAAAATATCTTTTCTTTGTATCGTTCAAAATTTCACTAAAGTAGGCAATGAATTTACCTTCTTGACTCAAAAAATCTCCAATGGCATTTCCACTAGTAGCACAGTTTATCTGAAATACTTTATTGAAATTTAGGAGTGCCAAAATAGGCTATTGTGTGACTCTCTTCTTCAGCAAATCAAAACTTCCTTTTTCTCATGTACATTTGAATTATTTTCTATCCCCTCAAATTGTTTCAATTAGGGGCACACAAATACTACTAAATCCTTTAATGAACTTTCAATAAAAACTTGCTAGATCACAAAAAAATATTACCTCAATAGTGCTTCATGGCATTGGCCACTCCATAATGGCTTCCACCTTTTTTGGGTCCATTTTTAGACCCTCTGTTGAGATAACAAATCCCAAGTACACCAATTCACATTTCATGAAACTGCATTTCTTCAAGTTGATCAACAACTTCTCTCTTAGCTTCTCAAAAACTTCTTTGATATGCATCAAGTGCTCCTCCAATGTCTTGCTGAAAATAAAAATGTCATCCAAGTAAACACTGACAAACTTACCTAGAAACTCTTTGAGAACCTCATTCATGAGCCACATAAATGTGTTGGGCACAATGGTTAGCCCAAAAGGCATGACTAACCACTCATATGTAGTCCTTATTTGGTCTTGAATGTCATATTCCACTCATCTCCTTCTCGAATTCAAATCTAGTAATAACCACTCTTCATATCGATCTTTGTGAAGTACTCAGCTCCACTCAAGCAATCCATTATGTAATCCATCCTTGGCAAGGGAAATTGATACTTGATTGTGATCTTGTTGATGGATTTGGAATTAGTACACATTCACCATTTAACATCCTTCTTAGGTGTCAATACTACAGGTAGTATAAACGGACTTAAACTCTTTTTTATCAATCCTTTTTGCAATAGTTCTTGCACTTATCTATTCAATTCTTCATTTTCTATTGGAGTCATCTGATGGGATACCTTCTTCGGTAAATTGTCTCTAGGAATCAAATCCATTTGATGACTGATTTTCCTTACTTGCGGCAATCCTTCAGGTACATTATCAAAAATAATACTCTGAAATTCATCCAATAAATCAAACACTTCTATGGGTACTTCACTACTGAATTCCCTTTTAGCTTGAGGTATTAATGCAAAACATATATGTTTGTGCCTCATACCTTCTAGGAATTTCCTTCTGTTGACCAAAAAAAATTGTGCATTGTTGCATACCTTTTCTCATGTATCTTACAGAGTTTTTAGCTTATGTTGAACACCATCCTTTTTCAATGAATAGGTGTTAGCATGCCCATCATGCACTACTCACTGATCAAACTACCATGGTTGGCCTAACAACATGTGACAAGCATCTATTGGTATTATATCACACAAAACTCCATCCTTGTAGTTATCGATCTTGAACTTTATCTGGCATTTCTCATTGACCAAAACCCTTTAGTCCTTCTACAACCATGCAATCTGATATGGACTTGGATTTATTCTCCTCTCTAGTAGCAACTTGGTGACCATTTCTTCTGACACATGATTTTTAGTGCTACCTCCATCAATGATCACATTGCACACCTTACTTTCATACTTGTACCAAGTGTGGAACAAATTATTCCTTTGAACTAGTTCCTTCTCTTCATTCAACAAAGTTCTCCTAGAGACAAGGGTCTCACCCCATTTAGCATCTTCTGACTATGAAGACTGAGCATCTTCATCCACATGAGCAACTCTCACATTTCCTTTAGGCCTCCTATTTTTCTTCGCTTGGTGTTGCGAGCACTCCTATGTTATATTCCCTTCTTCACTGCATTGGAAACGTGTCCCTCTAAAACCTCCCCTTCTTAGTTCACATCCAAAACTTCCTCTGTATCATCAATCTCCATTGTTCTAATCACAAGGCTGATATGAATCATCTAGTTTTTTTATCTTGACTAGAGCTAGTTCCTTCATGCTTTCTTTGTCTTCACTTCAACCTCCATATGGATTTCTACCGGTCCTTCCTCCATAGCCTTCAGCTCTTTTTTTCTTTCAAACCTCTTGTTTAGTCGTTCTTCAACCTTTAGAGAGAACTGACAAGCGTCCTCAATAGTAGTCATTCTTACCAATTCCAATTCTTCATGTATGCTTAGCTTCAACCTATTAATATAATGAGCAACTTTCTCTTTGTTCACCTCAAAATGTCCCATATGAATCAAGACCTTGTGAAATTCCTCTATATATTCTTTCACTATCCTCATTCCTTGTCTTAGACTCTACATCTTCTTGAGTAGTTCCAATTCATAATTCACTAGAATAAATTATTTCTTCAACTTTGACACCATTATGTCCCATCTAGAAATTTTATCTTTCCCTTGTCTTCCTCTTTCTAGATGGACATCTTTTCACCATATACTAGCATGACCTTTTATCTTTTTTTTTTGCAAACCTTATTCTATGAGGATCTTCAATCTCCTCAAATTCAAAAAATTCTTCCATGTCATTGATCCAATTTGATCAATTCTTCATAACTTAGACTTCCATTGAAAGTTGAAACTTCCATTTTGGGCCTCTTCCCAATGCTTGAGATTGCTCTCAACAATCTCCTTCTTTAGCATCCATTTGATCCTATTCTTATTCTTCCATTTCTTCTCCAGTGTCATCTTCACTATTATCTCATTTTCGAAGCACATCTCTCCTTCGGACCTCTTGGTGCAAGGTTTCTAATTGATTTCAAAGGGCTCTAATTAATATGAAAATGGGGGTGAGATGATGTCACCCTTCTTTCCACTAATCACTCAAAAATGCACTAGGAGTCCTAATTGGATTGACTATCAACCTCACAAGGTTAGTCAATTCTCAATGAGGAAGAACTAGGAGGGGGGTTCTTTCAACTTTAAGGGGTTCACCACCAAGAAAATGTTTGGAAAAGACAAATGAATATTCAAATCACAAAATCTAGTTATGCAAGCTAAATGAGAGATGCAAATGATGAAATTATGCAACAAGGAGTTAGGATATGTGTACATGGGAAGTCTGGAGATGTTGTGAGGATTCCAGAAATGAAAAGAAGTTGTCCAAATATTCCAAGGAGGACAAAGATGCCTTTATTTTTGACTTAGTCCTGCTATTGTTTTTCAAGGAAGATGTGGAATCTTCGGATGTCAAAACCAGATATGAAATAATTTTTGAAAAATATGTTTGTGAGGACCAAGATGCCTAAGGTAGTGTATTAGTCCCATTTTGAATTTCTAAAAACTCTAAATGTGGTCCTGAGCTCCAAGGTCTTCACTTGCTTCTTTTCAAATCCTTGGTTCTAAAGCTTCTAGATTCGGCCTATAGGTGAGTTTTCGTGAAGATGACAACTTTGTAATGCAAATTTGTAACTTTGCAATCTTTCACTTCAAATGATCTTCAAGTCGTCAACCTAAATCTGCAATCACAAATATGCAAGAAGGGAAAAACTTGTTGTTTGTTAGTAAATGGGAGTTTTCTTTGGTCAAACCCCTTGGTAATTAAGTCTTGAAATGGAATAGAATAATGAAGGGAAATGGTGAATGAACAACATGCAGTGCTACAACTCACCAAACCCTTGTTATAAAGTTTGCAAACTTGTGTGAAATGGCTACAATGGATATGGATCTTGAATCAAAGATATGGACTTGAATTGCTTGCTTAAATCAAAACCCTACATCACAAATGTTATCACAACAACACACATGATGCAATAAGCTCTTTGATATGATACTTGAAGATCTTAATGATGGCTCTAAATGCTTGATAGAAATGCTCTTGAATGCCCTTGTGAACTCAATTTTCTATTATGAATGCTCTCATAGAAGACTTGGATTATAATGAATGAATGAACCTTGTATTTATACTTATCTATGCTTAATATTTCAAAATTACATCACACCAAGCCGACATATGAATTCATTAAATAAAGGAGGCTAAATCTCACCAAAAATTGAAATTAAATCCCGAAAATAACTCAAGGAGAATAAGACACCCTAGGTGGCGTCTTAGTCCCAAGCCATGAAACTTGGGGCACAGACACCAAAAAGGGGCCCAATTAAGATGCCTCAAAATTAGGGTCCTGAGACCTTTGGGGGACAAAGATTCCCTAGGTGGAATTTTATTCCTGACCCAAAAATCAAGGACACACAAATGAAATCATTAAATTATCATTTATGCATTGGAGAATGTCGGTATTAGCCAAAAAAAGAGATATAATTTATAGGGATTATGGATGCAAAATAGGACCAATTAAGACTTAAATAGTGATAAATAAATCAAGGCAGGCCCAAAAAAGTGTGAATATGCAAGGGTATGCATTTTACTACACTACATTTAGCCCCCACTTTAGTGAGAGGATGAACTTTCTTCAAACTCATACTAAAGTAGCCAACCACACACTCAAGAGGGGTTCAAATGTACAAATGTTAGTAAGATAGGATGCTAATAACTAAGAGGGTGGCCAAGCCCCTAGGACCAATATCCTATGGTAAACCAACGTAAGCACAAAGGAACACATTTGTAGATGAAATATGAAGCCATAACCAGATTTCAAACATACACCATCAAAGATGGGAAAAAGTAAAACTGCAATGGATCAAGCTTCGATTATTCATCCAAAGTGGTGGAACAAGTCTAGGCTGAAGATTTACAAGTGGAATGCATTGTCCACTATGCAAAAAAAACACACGCTCACAAGGGCTAGTAAAGCTAGGTGTCCACTAGGTGAGCCCCAGGGGACCATATGAAAGCCATACCTCCATGAATTTAATAAGGTACAAAAATGCATTCTCACAAGGGCTACTAAAGCTAGTTGCTCACTAGGTGAGCCCCAGGAAGTCCATATCAAAGCCACACCTCCATGAATTTAATGACAATAGGAAAATGCACTCTCACAAGGGCTAGTGAAGATAGTTGTTCACTAGGTGAGCCCTAGGAAGTCCATATCAAATCCATACCTCTATGACTTTAATAAGGAAAGAAGGAAAATGCACACTCACAAGGGCTAGTGAAGCAAGTTGTTCACTAGGTGAGCCCCAAGAAGTCCATATCAAAGCCATACCTCCATGACTTTAATAAGTAAAAAAGGAAAATGCAACAAGAAAGAAGGATGTTCAAAGGGATATTTCTTAGTTCATGTGAGGTCTTACTCTTAGGGGACATCGTTCTTAATGTCTCCAAGTTAGGACCAATCAAAGGATAAATGATTCACCACTTAGGGGATGAAGTGTGTCGCATCACCACTAAGGGGAATATAATATGCTAAGATAGGTCACACTCTTGAAGGGAATTAATCCTAATGTCACCACAAAGAGGAAAATACATTGCATGAAATAAGAAAATCATATCAAGGAACATGAAAAAGGAAAAAATGCAATCATGCCAAAATAATGCCAATGTATGCTCCCACTTTAAAGAAATTGCTAACACCCACCCCAAATCCATGGATCCCTTATGTGTTTCTGGGGGAAATCCTCTTTTCCCTTTTTCACCTTTTGGCTACTTTAAAGAAATTTCTCACACCATGCCCTCTTTTCTCTTTTTCACCTTTTGGCTTGTGAGCAATTTCTTTAAAGTAGCCAAAAGGTGAAAAAGGGAAAAGAGGATTCCCCCCCAAAAACACATAAGGGATCTATGGATTTGGGGTCAGTATTTGTCTTTGTTGCAATGAAATTAGAGAGCTTAGAACTGTCATCATTCCCAAAATACACATAGAATTGGAAGAATGGCACAAAGAGAATGAAAAAAAAGAAAAACCTTTCGGGTCAACATTGAAGAGAAACAAGGTGTCTCAATGCTTTGCGTCATCCCCAAAAGGAAAACACAAGGAAAAAAGGAAAATGAAAAGCAAAGACAAGGAAATTTTTTTTGGGTCAACATGGAAGAGACATAGGATGTCTCAATGCCTTGCATCATCCCCAAAAGGAAAACACTAGACAAAAAGGAAAATGAAAAGAAAAGATAAAAGATCAATGAAACGGGAAAAGTATACGACATATAGATGAATGAAGGTACAAATAGAGGAATTCACATAGAGAGAGAAACATCAGACAAAAAATCACGAGGGATCATGATACACACATGTAATCAAACAAAAAGAAAATTCAAAAGACTAGTAAAAAATAGGCAAGTCAACCTAAAGCAAGTCATTTGCCTCCTAATCTTAGTTTGTATAAGCAGAAGGTAGATAACAAACCCAAGGGACAACAACAAATCCCTTACTAGGACAAGGCCATCTACTTCTTTCCCCCATTGAGTACAAGAAAAGAATCAGTCGAGGTAGGTGATGAGAAAGATAATGTAATAGTGATAATATAATATTTTACAACTATTACATGACAAGTGTTTGAAAAAGGATAAGCTATGCAATCACTTGATGGAAATCATTTCCATCAAAGTGAAATTTTTGAAATACTAACTTGAATGCATGACACTCATTGGTACTATGTCTAAGAGTTCAATGATATGCACAATATGGGACTTTTGCATCTCTAGGATAAAGCACTAGCCTATTCATAGGTGGTAATCTTACGAGTCCTTTGTTTAGAAACAGTTGTAGTTTCCTTTCACTTTTAGGTGGTGGATGTGGAGGTTGTAACTTTTGCAATTTGTAAGGTCTTTTGCATTTGCTAGATTCACCAACTTCTCTAGTTGAAGGTTGAGGAGGAGGACCTAAGGTGATCCTATCATCCTTGTCATTGTTATGAGTCATTGGTTATTCTTTAGGAAGAAGGATATTCATATCAAGAGGAGAATCAATGATTACCATACCATCACTACAAAGTCTTAGGTATTCTCGAGGAGGTCATGTAGTGTGAGGGGGATCTTGATATCCTAACCCTGTTGTGTTTTCATTGGTTGATATGTGTTCTAGGACTTTGTGAATGTTATGTTCATTTCTTGTATCACATCCTTGTCTACTTAAGATTGTGAATACTTTTCCATATGTTTCTTCTATATTGATTGGAATGTTTGTTACTTTGTTATCATAAAATGGTTGGGTACATATATGCTTATTTAGAGGAACTAGATGCACCTGTTGTAGGGAACTTAGGTTCAACTTTTTCTTTGGTTTCAGGATGTAACTAACCAAACATCTCAAGAGGTGGTATTATGGGAGGATCTATTTTTTTCATGGATGGATGGAAGGATGCATTAGCTTCAAGGTTATCAAGACAATCATTTAGGAACTTATTCATGTTGTCATCATCTTCTCCAATGATGTCAACATCATGAGGAGGACATGCATTAGGAGTTGAGTGAGCATGAGTGAGTTCAATTTCATTAGGGTCATTACCAAAGGCACAATTTGAGACATCTACTAAATATTTCAAAGATATCCAAAGCTTTCCAAAGCACATATCCATAATGCAAGATTGGAAAAATGTGCTTGAAATGAAAGAAATTGAGATAACAACTATTTTGCAAATTGAAATAAAAAACTGAAGGTAGTCCATAGAAGCACAAAAAATAAATTTTAGATCCTTAAAATTGAAAAGTCGAAGTCAACATGGACTAAGATGCTAGTAAGGGTGTATTGGTCCTACTGGTGAGATTTTAAAGTTCCAGAGGCTGAAATAGATAGCAAGCAATAGAGAGAGACTTCTGGAGCAAAAACCTTGAGAGGGACTAAGATTCCAAGAAGGGAATTTTAGTCCTAACAAAGTTTTTCTCATAAAAACAACAAATTCTGGATTGTCTATAGTGTTTACAAATTGTCTATTTAGGATGTTGATGCTTAGAAACAAAAAATTATGCCAATGAAAGCAAGGAAAAGGAACTAGTAACAAGTAGTTGAATGTAATGTTGAATGCAATTTTTTCAATTTTGAATGCAATAATAATGTTTCTAAATGAAATTAAGATGATGAACACACTTTTCAATTTTTGAATGAAATGAAATGACACAAGAAAGCAAAAATGCAACCTATATGCACTTTCACTAATGTAAATACAAGAAACCCTAGATGCAATTTCACTAATGGAAGATGAAATGCAAGAATGAATTCAACCTAGATCTAAGACTTTATTGGACTCCAAATTAGAAAATGAATGCTCAAGAAGGTTGGGTTCACCAAAATTATTAATATGGAAATGGGGGTGAGATGATGTCACCCTTCTTTCCACTAATCACTCAAAAATGTTCTAAGAGTCTTAATTGAATTGACTATCAACCTCACAAGTTGATTCAATCCTCAATGAGGAGGACCTAGGAGCGGGGTTCTTTCGGCTTTAAGGGGTTCACCACCAAGAAAATTCTTAGAAAAGACAAATGAACATTCAACTCACAAAACCTAGTTATTCAAGCTAAATGAGAGATGCAAATGATGAAATTATGCAACATGCAGATAGGATATGTGTAACTAGGAAATTTGGAGATGTGAGGATTTTGAAAATGCAAAGAAGTTGTCCAAATATTCTGAGGAAAAAGACACCTTTACTATTGTCTTAGTACCATTGTTTTTTTTCGGGGCCGATGCAGAATCTTCGGATGTTGGAACCAAATCTAAAATAATTTCTAAAAAGTATGTTAAGGAGAACTAAGATGCCCAAGGTGGCATATTAGTCCTATTTTGAATTTTTGGAAACTCTGAATGTGGTCCTAAGCTCCAAGATTTGCACTTGTTTCTTCTCAAATCTCAAGTTTTGAAGCTTTCAGATTCAACCTATAGGTGAGTTTTTGTGAAGATGACAACTTTGTAATGCAACTTTGCAACCTTTCAATCTTGCACTTCAAATGATCTTCAAGTCTTCAACCTAAATCTGCAATCACAAATATGTAAAAAGGGAAAAAATAGTTTTTTAGTGAATGGGGGTTTTCCTTGGTCAAACCCCTTGTTGATAATTAAACCTTGAAATGAAATAGAATAATGAAGGGAAATGGTGAATGAATAGCATGCAATGCTACAACTCACCAAACCCTTTTTGTAAAGTTTGCAAACTTGTGTGAAATGGCTGCAATGGATATGGATCTTGAATCAAAGATATGAACTTGAATTGCTTTCTTAAATCAAAACCCTACATCACAAATGTTAGCACAACAACACACATGATGCAAGAAGCTCTTTGATATGATGCTTGAATCTCGATGATGGCTCCAAATTCTTGATAGAAATGATCTTGAATGCTCTTATGAACTCAATTTTCTATTATGAATTCTCTCACAAAAGACTTGGATTAGAATGACTGAATGAACCTTCTATTTATACTTATTTATGCTTAATATCCATAAATTACATCACACCAAGCTGAAATATGAATTCATTAAATAAAGGGGGGTAAATCCTACCAAAATTTAAAATTAAATCCCAAAAATAACTCAAGGAGGACTAAGACGCCCTAGGTGGATTCTTAGTCCCAGGTCATGAAACTTGGGGCACAAACACCAAAAAGGGGCCCAATTAAGATGCCTGAAAATCAGGGTCTTGACACCTTTAGGGGACAAAGACGCCCTAGGCGGTGTTTTAGTCCCAACCCAAAAATCAGGGACATAAAGATGAAATCATTAAATTATCATTTATTCATTAGAGAATGTCGAGATTAGCCAAAAAAAGATATAATTCATAGGGCTTTTGGATGCAAAATAGGAACAATTAAGACATAAATAGGGATAAATAAAGCAAGGCAGGCCTAAACAAGTGTGAAAATGCAAGGGTATGCATTTTACTACATTGCAGGATTTGATTTCATCTCTAGGTGGATCTCTTCCTCACCACCTTGGGCTCTACCTCTACCATGCTGGGAAAGTCTTGGAGGAATCTTGATCTCAAGCCACACTCACAAGTCCTATTGTAATTTTTTCACATTTAGTGCTTTGTTACAAACTTAGGAACTCCTACTCTAGTACCACTTGATGAAGGGTACTCCCCTTATGGTAACAACCTCACAATGACCACTTAGGTTTGCATAGAAAATTCGCAAAAGAATACAAGAGATTTTCAAAAATGAAAAATACATATTACAATCTTACATGCCTACTTATGGGATGGTTATTACATTCATCTGTCGAATTGTCGATCTGAGTATTCACCCTCAGTTCTTTATTCACTAGTAAGAAATTGACCTTCACTTTCTGCCACCTTCCTATCTCTTCACTATAGGTCACTCTATCTCTTCTCTAGATGGCCTCCCTTCATGTTTCCCTTCAATGTTGATATATATCTCTCATCTTCCAAGTCAGCCTTGACATTCTTTCTCTCTTTGTGTCGTAGTACTACTTTGCACCCAATGGGCATCAAGAACTCACTGGTAGTTACCATCATCTTCCAATCATTGGCTTGTGTGGAAATCATTAACCAATTGCATTGTTTTACAATAATGATGCAAAAAAATCAAGCTTTAACCATGCATCGCCACCCTACTTGTTCATTCACCGCCTTAGTTCTCCTTGTGCTTCCACCACCTCCCACCATCAGAATATCCTTATGACCTTAAACCTTCTTTCTTTGAAACCTTCAGGTCCGAACAATGATTCTTCCATTGAAATATCGAGTAGACTCCACAAGAGCTTCCACCAAAACACTCATGCCTCTCTAATGGTTCTTTATCATCAGCACATCATCAACCCATTGAAGGGACTAGGATTCATGTCAGCCTGAGGTATCAATATCACTTCGATATGCCATATCACCTCATTGAAGGGACTCACGAATGAATCCCACCAATAGCTAAAATTTTCCTTGACCGCATGTCTGATGTTTATAGTTCATTAGAAGTTGGATTTTGTTCCTCCTTTAAGTCGCTTACCATCTTCCATCCCCATGGGTATCAAGGTTTGCAATTCCTTAATACATCAAACATATTTAATAGTTAATTTAATGCATAAGGATTAATGTCGAAACCTAAAGTCTAATAATACTGTGCAAGAAAATGGCTAAGTTCAACTTCTCCAAAAAGTGATAAGAGATATGCCTAAGGTCCAAAGCTCAACTACTGGAAATATTCTTAATTAACAACTCAATCCAATTCAACCCTTATTTAGTAGAAACATTACAAATCTTTTTTTTTTGCTGATGAAAGATTTCTCTTACATCTTGGATGATCTTGCATCAAGAAGTCTCCTCTATGATTGGTTTAGGTACTAGTGTAAGGGATGATTCTTCTTTAGGGTTTCCCTCATTCTGATCACTATGTTCACTAGTATCTTCTAATGCTTTGTGTGTTGAGGAGATAAATCTTCCCAAAGTGTCTCACTGCCTCTACATGCAATGGTTTTGAATCTTTAGATCAGCAATTTTTGCACATTGTTAATAACTCATGTTGATATTGATGGCTAAAACCTAATTACCCTAATGCTAAAAATAGAATTGCTAAACCATGAAAGCTTGAAAGGAATTGAAAATACATAGGAGAATCCTAAACTCAGCACCATCCTCAGCAATAGTGCTAAAAATGTGTAGCCTCTCTAATGTCTAATAAACTTGGTGTTTATTGGGTCTACACACAACTCGAAGGATGAATTCCTAACTAAACAGTTCATCTTTCATAATGCATTTAATTATCAACTAGTGACTCATAAACTTTAGATAGTGTTGACACAATATATGTGTTCATAAACACTAGACACATCCCACATCAATGAGTATAGGAAATTACGCATGTACAAGAGGCTACAAAAGTCAGAAAGTGAAATTAATTGCTAATTCATAAAACTAGGGAAATAAATATAAAGTGTTACCTTATGCTATGGGTACCTAACACTTAAGACTATAACTATCAACTATTAAAATACTTTAGTTTCCTAATCCAACTAATTCCTTTGGATTATAAAATCAACATGAAGCTACATAATTATTGATTCACAATGTTCTACATAATGGAATTCATGAATTACACATGAATATAACTAGAAACTTAACTAATTTCAACTATGCATCATTTAATCTAACAACAAGAAATGAAGTGGATTAGTAGTACCTCAAGTGTCCCTTGCTTGAGTTGCTACCTCCACAGAAGATGTCAACACCTACTTACTCAGAAATTCATGATATCAAACCAATTTCCTTTATTGCATATAAAAATTGAACTCTTACATACAATCCAAGAAGAATCCGCTAAATATTTCTTATTCAATAACACATATATTGCTACAACTAATAACAGATAAAAACTAACTTATCAACTTGATCAACTAACAACTAGAACAACTACTAGCAACTAGAATTACTCCTCGATAATAGATCATTGTGAGGATTTTTATTCTTCTAAGACTAAAAACAACCTCATAAAGTAACCACCCACTCTCCCTCAAAGATAGGAAGAGGACTTAGTTTGAAACAAAAAAAATTATGAAACATGAGTAGAGAAGTTCCAATTTAGAACTCTATGCCTAATGATTAATTGCTATGACAAAGACGTTTCCCTGAGAATAGTCACATCATAAATCAATCCCACTAAGAATATACTCCTATTCATGGAGGTCTTATTTGGTGAGAAAGAGTATGATGTAGTGACTCATGATAGATCAATAAATGATCACCTTTTTTCTCTTTTGGAAGTTTCATGCCTTGATAGTCTTGACTTCTCCCATGTAACCATCTATAGTTCTTATGTTATGGTCTGTAAAACCTATTGTTGTGGGTTAATAGTCTTTCTTGCTGTTAAATGTTAGTCCCATTCCCAAGGTGTCCACATTATTAACAATCATAATTTAACACATAAAATCATATTAAATTTCTTAGACATTCATATATTCATATATAGACATATATCAATATAACACATTTTCATTTCCACATACTTGAAATTGCTTAAAAAATGTATGAAAAGCATACAAAAGATATATAAGGTCATGGGACTATCTTTGAAACTTAGTAGATAAAATTATAAAATCATAAAATGGTAAAGGAAAACTAGCCATTAGTTGAACCCATCATTTTGATATTTCTCTTCCCTCACATACATCAACTTCTATCATGATAGATTGTGTAGACATTCATGATTTGACCTCTTTGATTCAGTTATCATCATTTGTAGTAGTAATAGATTCACATCGATTCAAACATAACCATACATCCATGGTCCCTATTCTAGAATCTTTTATGGTACCTAATCCATCTTATCAACATTTGTCACACATCATCATTGTCTTGGAGATCTTTGAGCATCATTTGAAGGCATCATTGGCATATTTTCAGTCTTTGGATCATGTGCATCATCCAAAGACATTCTTCTTACTTCCTGTATATTCCTATCTAAAATGGGAAGTTATTTTTCACAAATTTGTGGTGTTGTTTCTTCCTAAGGGGAGAAATGTTGTTCAACATTCGTGGGTCATCTTCAACATCTAGTGTTAAGCATCTACCAACACTACAAGCTTAATTTTGAGGGGAGGCTACATGTTTTCCCTTCTACTATCATTTTTGGGAGAAAGCATTTCCTCAAATGGAGTTCTTCACTTTACATTTTTTGGGGGCTCACATGATCTCCTCTCTTTTCTCTCTTATGGGGGAACATCTATTGTACTTTGTCATATAAGTAGTCCTTGTAGGATCATTACAAGTCCTTTTATCTTCTTCACTTGTACATTTCATTTCATTACATTATTTCTCTTTTGGAGAGGGGTTTTTATTTCCCACTAGGTTTTTCTCCTTAACTCCACTTTATGAGAGATTTGTACATGAGTACCTAACATGGTCTAGTAGTCGAGACTCATCATTAGTGCATACATTACTCCCTAATTTGCACTTAAGAGGGGGTGTTAGTATAAATAGAGTCATTATCATACCTAGTTAGCTAATCACCTTTGTAGGATTGGCCTATTCACACCTAGCTTAAGTTTACTTAGGTTTCTTTTTCTTTTGTCTCACTTCATATGATTGATACATGTGTCCTTATGACTTGCGAAACTTGTTGAGACTTTTTCAAAGACTTGTCAAGTGAGCACACAAGTGTTCCTCCTTTGGAACCTGGAAAGTTATATTTTCACTCCTACCTTTTCTCTTCCTCATCCTTTCCTATATATGCAAGGCTTGATGATTGCATTATACACTCTTCATATTATATTTGTAGACATACTATTGTGATTATTATATTCACTTTTGGAAGTCTATTTTGAGCGCTCTAAAATTGGAATTCTCCAACATATAAAGTTATAGGCATGAGTTTTAAGTTCTTATTTTTTTTCTTTGTTTCCTCTACTCATTCCTTCAATTGGAACATTCTTACATTCTTGAGGAAATAATTTTTTTGGTTCAAGATTCAAGGGATTGGGGAACATTGAATTCGAAAGAAACAATAATCAAGAGATCAATCTACACAATATTTTTTTCTTTATCAAGCACAATAAATGTCTTAAATTTCCTCTTCCAATTTAATTATTTTACTTGTTAATCTAATCAATTTGACTTGGTCAACAATGGTTTTCTCATGAAAGGTATAGATAGCAGTAGTAGATTTGAGAAATTATTTTTAATTTTTCCTCTTGCTCCTTAGTTGTTTTCAACTCTTCCTACAATTAGCATATATGACTAAATATTTGTCTTTAATTTCATCTTTTATTTAGTACAAATATAAGAAAATCAACCTAGCAGTGCTTGCTTTAAATTTGATATTTTCCTCTTTCAATTATTGTATGGTAAATTAAACTTTAACAAGGCTATTACCTACATAGTTTTTTTCTCCTCTATTGGAGTAGATTTTTGATTCTCTGTTTATCCTTCTACTTATAGTTGCATTGATGCTTTCCCTTGTTTGAGATTTTATAAACTAGATGAAATAAAAAAAGGTCATATGCCTTACTAGAAACCTCCAAGGTTGAAATTTTTTCATATGGTATTTCAACAAAATTTGTTGCTTGTAAACTTGCCATGATTTTGGCACCCTTTGGTTGCTCATATTTAGAAATCTTATGGGATGACAACATGAATTTTGGCATCTCTTTCTTCTCTAAACTTGTAAGCCACCCTAGGATTAACACCACGGGATGGTTGAATTTAATTTTTACATCTTGGAAGTTTTGGGTTTGTTTTGACGTGAAAAGACAATAATTCCTACCATGTGTTAATTTTTTGTTTGCCTGTGTCACCTATGAATTGGGTACATTGTGATTGGAACCTTAGTCACTAGAATATTTTAGAATAAGGAGAGGGATAAAATTCATGTACCCATGTGTTTTGCAAGTATAATTATATAAAATATAACCATAATATAATTCATGTTCTCCCATAGTTTGATTTGAAATGATATCCTTGTCACTATATTGATGCCCTTATGCTCTAGGTATCAAAGGCATAAACCCCTCTCTATTCCAATTTTTTATTAGAATTATCAAATAAATAATATGAATACACAAAGATAATTACAATAGAAATGGAAATTTGGCATAGATACTTTGAAATGAAAATATAAACTTATGAATGAATTTAGGATTGATGATACAAATAATAATATAGAATAGGTTTAAAGTATGATTGTGAATTGAGAAAGTTTCTCTAGCAATCAATTTGACAATGTGAATTGTGATATACATAAAAATCCAAAATAAGCTTTAAGCATTGTTGTGTATAGAATAAGAATTAATAAAAAATGAAAAAGTCAATTTTTAGTTTATATGGAAACTCACACAAAAATAATTACAAGAATGTTAGAAATTGGAAAATAGCAAACAATTGCAATTATACATCACCAACAAAAATGCCTATACTCAAATAAAATCCCTCACCAATTCCTATTATGTCATTTCCAAACATTTTAAATTTTCAATCTATTTGTGAAATATCTAGGAAACCAACAGTTTTCAAGTGAACCCTAGTTTGAATGAACCCCTAGGGGTTCGCTCGAACCCCCCTAAATCCTCATCCCCTCCCTGAGACACACAAAAAACCTAAATTTTTTGCACTTCGGAGCTCGGGTTGAGGATGAAAATGGAAAAATCTTCAAAAACCCAACTAGAATCAAGTATTCCTCGAAATGAGCTATCCAACGAATATAATTTTAATATGTTTTGGTTTTATTATGTATTTGTTTTTTAGTTTTATTAAACATAGGTTTTTCATCGAAAACGAAGGTCTTTGTTCTATGCATGTGGAAAAATAACATATTATAAAAAAAGAAATTTTAAAAATATGATTGCAAGATATTGAAGTCCTTGATCCAACAAAAAAATTGAATTTCAATATATACAAAAAAAAATATGCATTGTACGGTCGTGCTATGTCTGAATTGTAATTGGTTTGACTTTGAAACTTGATTAAAGAAAAAATATTCAATAAAAAAATTTCTAATCAAGTGGAAGCACTAGATATCAGAGTTGTGAATCTAAATTAAAAAGAATTAGAATTTTATCCTTCATGGAAAAAAAGTTATGCATTATACAGTGTGCATCACATTTTAAAAATGTTGTTTTATGAAAAAAATCAATTTTCGCGGGAGATGGAAAAAGAAGTGCAATCTAATTTCAAAAATTTTGAAAAAAATATTTTTAGAATGTACAGACAAAATGCAATGAGACTCTAGTTTGCATCATCTTCAAATTCTTCACGGTTTAGCTATTATAGGTGCCCAAATGTGAAGATTTAGTTAAAAATAATAATTTTAGTGTCTGGTTTGGCCAAAAATTGTAAACCACTATTGTGGGATCACCCACCTACAAGATAAAAAAAACTTCCACAAGAGAGAAATGATAGAAATGCCATGTTATGAGACTCTAGTTTACATCATCTTCAAATTCTTCATGGTTTAGCTATTATAGGTGCCCAAATGTGAAGATTTAGTTAAAAATAATAATTTTAGTGTTTAGTTTGGCCAAAAATTGTAAACCACTATTGTGGGATCACCCACCTACAAGAAAAAAAATAACTTCCACAAGAGAGAAATGATAGAAATACCATGTTATGACTATGGATGCAAGATTGTCAGATTGAATTTTATTGTACATATGATTCCTTTCTTATAAAGGAAAGTTGTGAGATAAGATTATACATGATCATGACATGTGTCTTAATCCTATACAATGAGACAACTAGCTCAATAAATATTAAATGGCTTAGGACATAATCATTAAATTACAAAAGATAAGATAAGATCTAGTGATAACTAATAGTAACTAGAAAGATTGTCTCCAAGGAACTAAGTGGACTTAACATGTAAATAAGACCTAGATATGTAAAACACCTATTTACACCAATAATATTTTATTGTCTAACTTATCCTAAAAAATATTTTATCCAAATTGAAGTCTATGTAGATAGTATCCAAATTTAAACATCTAATGAATTTGGAAAAAAAAAATAGAAATTTTGATAAAATAAGGCTTGATTCAACAATCTTACCTGCTGTCTTGAAAAAATTGTTGCACATGTTCTTTCTTTGAATTGTTGATAACATTATTTTCCCTTTCACCTTGGTTTACAACTAGTAATATTCCTTCAAATTCTTTGGAAAAAGATGAAATGGATTCTTTAATTGCAAAATGTACAAACCCCTTTGAGGAAATAAAAATAAAAATTAATATTCATAATGATTGAACCCACCAAAAAAAATTGGGAATTACTAAGAAAAATGGCTCACAAATCATAATGAATTAAAAAATAAAATGAGGATAGAGAATTAGATATGCTACATAATTTAATTACACTACCTAGAACTTATGTCAGACCACCCAAATCAACTTTGAATGCCTTTTTCGCTAGCAGCCATGAGAATCCACTATTATACATAAGTATATCAACAAAGATCATATTAGATAGCCATTTGAATCCATAGAGAAAAATAATTTTGCATAAATAATTCATCTGCATGAACTATGGATATTTATATATATTTGTGAATGCAAGATGTACCTATGCTAAACATGAACAAAACACAAAAGTATTAGTCATATTAGCATATACAAATCACATTCCCTATGAGATACTTAGACATACAAAGAAATGAAGACAAACTATATAAAAGCATGAAACAACATGAAATATAAGCATGAAATCCTATCTAAGTACTCCAAACCTCATCCCATAGGGCCCGGATTGGTACCAAATTGATGTGAAATATGGCCCTTTCCCAACCCCTTGTTGGATAAGATTCAAGATTTTAATGCAAAGTGATGGATTTGATGTAATAAGATAGTGGAATCAAGCTTAAAAGATGAAAATGTATGTAGGTGTGGGTGAAAAATGTGAATAGTATGTTTGCATGAAAAGATGGATCCATTTCCCATAGAAGTGCCTTCTATTTATAGGAAGAAAGGGCTAGAAAAAGGGTGAAAACTAAGCAATGTGGGATTAAATGGAGGATCATTAGCCTTGTGACAAGTGTCACAAGGCTAAGAGAAGCGATGGGGATATGTGCCCACACATGTGTGTGCACATTTTGGGAAGAGAGATGTAAGAGGGATATAAGACATATGGTTGGAAAAATTTAAGGAATGTGGGTGAGGATGTAAGGGTATGGGTGATCCCACAATATTAGTTTACAATTTTTGGCCAAACTGGACACTGAATTGATTTTTTCTAATTAAATTTTCACTTTCGGACACCTATAGCGGCTAAATTGTGAGGAATTTGAAGATGATGCAAACTAGTGATCTGTGACATTTTGTCTATAGATTCTAAATATATTTTTTCAAAATTTTTGGAATTAGATTGCACTTATTTTTCCATCTCCTTCAAAAACTAGTTTTTTTTAGTAAACACCATTTTTAAGGAGTGACGTGCACCGTATAACACAACTTTTTTTCCATGAAGGATATTTTTTTATTTTTTATAATTTAAATTTATAACTATAATATCTAGTGCTTCCAATTGGTTTCATAGTGTTTTATTGAATATTTTTTCCTTAATCAAGTTTTGAAGTCAAACCAATTGCAATTCAAACATAGGCAGACTGTATAACACAACTTTTTTTTGTATGTATCGAAACTCTATTTTTATTTTTTTGTTGGATCAAGGAATTCAATATCTAGTGCACAGTTCATATTTTTCAAAAAAAAATTGATAATCTTTTGTTTTTCCACATGTGTAGAACATAGAGCTTGATTTTTGGTAAAAAACCTACATTCACAAGAAATAAAAAAATAAATATAATAATCAAATTTAATTTAATTAAAATTATGCTTTTTTGGAAGCTTATAATAAGGACTACATACTTAAAAAAATAAAAAAATAAATGGATTCATTTGATCCCCCAAAAGGTAAATCAAAAGTGGTTTTTTATCAGCATTTTGATAGGTGTAAAGGAGACTATGTTATAGGTATGGTTTAAAATTAGTGGGGTTCTATCCAAGGGGGCTTGGTCTAAGGTGGTTTGATCAAACCCTCTTCAATTGGAATTCTTTAAATGCAACTTTTCAAGGCTTAAATCATTATATTTTCTAAAAATATGTGATTTCAACAAAAATCAAGATCTCCGAGAAAGTGTAAACCACTCTTGTGGTGGCACTCGTATGTAAGAAGTAAATTCTCTTGTAAGAGACACAATGGCTCTTGTAAGAGGAAATAAAGGCCTTTGTAAGAGCCTTATAGACTTGGAGTGTGGAGAAAGCAAGAGGGAATATTCCTTTGTGAGGAGAAATAACTCATTTAATTAATTTGTAAAAATTAATTAGTTGTGCAAGTTGGAAAGGGAAAGAATATTCCCTTGTGAGGAAAATAGGCAATTAATTAATTTGAGAAAATTAGTTATTGGTGCAAGTGTGGTAAAATAAACCATAGGTTTATTTAACCTTGGTGGGGTTAAAATCTAGAGGGTTGGCTAATGAAGATTATTAGGTGGTTTAAGGTTAATTAAAATCCAAAATTAATTATTGTAGGAGGGTGAGGGAATTTAGAAGAATATGACATTTGATTAGTTTATTTAATTAAATGGGAAGACATAGGGGTTTTAATTAAATGATTTGTATTATTTAATTAAATGGGATGAAAATTAGTAAGAAGGGGATTAATTAATCCAATAAAATTAATTATTTGATTAATAGGAGAAAAAGATGAATTTAATTAAACAATATAGATTATTGAATTAAATAGTTAGTTAGAGGTGATTGAAGATGAAATGATGTTAATAATTAGATTCAGATGCATAATATAAATCAAAACTATTTAAGTATCTACAATATTATAAATTAATTAATTCATTTACAGAGACTATATGTATTAAATAATTCATTTGCAGATACAACAAAGAACTTGTAGATAACACAAAAAAAACATGGAAGCTTATTTTACTGACAAAACATTGTGTACCACCTTTATTGTAGCCTTTGCAATTATTCAAGGAGAAGATTTATCACAAGAAGAAGAAGATTTATCACTCATCACAACATAATTGCAATCAACATTTGTACCTAACACTTATTGAGTGAGTGTGTATAATGTTACCATGTCTATTTATGACACTTGTTTATTGAGAGTAGAAAATGTTACCACGATAGTCAATGTTTGTACTATTTATTGAGTATGGAAAATGTTACCAAAACACTCAATGTTTGTACTTATGTATTGAGCGTGGAAAATGTTACCACGCCTACTCAATGCAATAGAATCTTATTCAATGTTTCTACTTAATAGATATTTATTAGGGATAAAATGTTTTACCAACTATTTTCCTACCCCATAAGTACTTTTTGTAAACTAAATTCCAGTTATAATTTTAAACATGTTACAACTGTTTATTTGTCCCCATTCAATCTACATTGAAGAATTGAATGAAAGAAGTTCGACACATATAAATGTGGCAAATTCATTGTCATATTAATAATATAAAATAAAAACAATAGACTTTGAAAACAATAATTTAATACCATAGAATAAATGTATATATAAAAATAAAATAATTTAATTTTGACTAATCAGAAAAATAAATAAATAATATTTTAAAATTATTAAATCATCAAATAATTTAAATCATGGAAATAGTTTAAATCACGAGAATAGTTTTAAACTATAAAATTGTAGCTTTATTTATAAATTTTGTATTATTATTGATTTGCTAGTCAAGCAAAACAAAACAAAAAAAGAAGTCAAGTCAAGTTGCATAATGACTTGGAAATAGTCGGTTGCCCGCATTGTGTCAGGCATCGTGGTTTTGGACATTTGTTCTCGATTTTTCTAACGTAACAACCACGGCGTGGGTCGCACATCGGGCGAAACTTCCCCTGTGAGAGCATTGACACGGCGATAGACAATATCCGCTTTAATGGTGGGAAAATAATGACAACGAGCGGGACACCTATTCTACAATGAGGTTTTCGAGGAACTCCTCTAAACTGTCTTTGGATTTGTTCCCCTTGGGAAAAATCTTTGGAAATGGGAGGGGAAACTAATCAGTCACATATTCAATAGTACTTGAGCGTCTTAATTAGTCATTTTTCAAGTTTAAGTATCTTCCAAATATGGCATGAGCTCTCTCCTTAGATCTTTTATATTCTCTTTAATAAACCAATTCTCAAATTCTTTAATAATTTGAAGTTTAGTTATCTTATCGACTCTAATCTTAAAATATATATAACCATATTGTCATTTTGTTGGTTATTCTTAAACATCAAATGATTTAGCAATCAAAAATATTTTTTTTAGAATAAAAATAGGATAATTATTCATAACTTTTTGATATGGATGAGATGTAAAATTACTATAAATTGAATATTTGATATTTAAGAAGAGTATCTATCTTAGTTTTGATATTAGTATAATAGGGGATTAAAGGGCTTGAACACTATTTAACAAATAGGTCATAAAGGTAGATAGTTTGAGTCTTATGAGGAATGAGACTAAAGTCAAAGAAGCAAACATAAACATAGTCTAAAACAAAGGACTAGAGATTAATACAAAGCACAATAAGTAGACAACTTAGAGTCATGATAATAGAACAATACAAAAGATAAAGAGGCTAGTGGTCTACTAACTTCTATAGACTGCTAGTTGTTTACCATTCAATTCTAATAAATCAAGTTTCACCATGAAGGAGACCTACTTAAAACCTTTTTACTTGTCATTAAAAATTTTCGTTCAAAATATTGACCTTTTTCTCTATGAATTTATCCCTAGTTCTTTTGGTTAGACCTTCTAGCACTTTCCCCTTTTTTATTTCCTGAAGCTCAAGCTATAGGACATAAATTATAGTGGCCAATTTTTTAACCATTTCTCTATTGAATGTCATAGCTTCATTAAAGTTATTTCTCATTTCTTGATGATTTTTTCTTAATTCCTCCATACTCTATTCAAGATTCTCTCAATTTTTGAACTTTGCAACAAACTTTACCACCTCCTCCAAACTTCCTTTCCCCACCTTATCACTTTTCTAGCCTCTAGTATATTTGTGCGCTTTCGCTTATATCTTGTATATTTACTTGGTTGTTAGTTGTTGGGTGGGCACTCATCTTAGCACATTATTGTGTAGTTAGAGGTTTTCTTATAGTTTACCCAATTTCTCCTTCATGAGAGAACAATCCTAGTAATTTTCTTTTAAAGGTTCCTTTAAAGTTTGGGGATTTAGAGCCTCCCATAAGATAGAACTTGGGGTCCACATTTTCAAGGGTGTTAGAAGTAGAATGGTCCACTTAAGAGATGTCTACTTTATCAAGGGGCATGGAAGAGGTGGGGCTCAAGGTAACCCATCCTTTTTTGGGTTAACCATGGGGTTGATTGTATGAGTCTCCTTGAAACTATTAGGAGATGTATCAATGTGGCTAGATGTTCTAGAGCTAGCCCTGCCAATGTTTTTTCCTTATCTAAATGAATTTGAGGACAAGAAAAGTGTGAGGGTTCCAACTACAAAGAGGACATAATAATATTCACCACCTAGGTGGTATGCTTTTCCAAGTCACTAAGGCCTTAGGTTTAATTTTTGAAGGGCCCATAAAACACTCATGGGGGGACCAAAGAGGGATCATAAATTATAACAATAAAAGAGATGGGAAGGGTTTTAAAAGCTTTAATTGAAATGTATATAAATATTATATAAGCCCTTGGTGAATGGGGAAATCATTTTTCCCATTAAAACCTTGTCAATTGACTCAAAGGAACTGTAAATCCAAAATGGAAAGTTCATTTTAATACGATGTCTTAAGTTATTTAACATGGGAAATAAGTAAGAGTAGAACCTTTTAAATTCTCCTTTTAGCATGATATAGCACATTAGGGTCCTTGTGACATCTTTCCAACACCTAAGATGATCACCTATTTTGAAGCCATTTTGGATTCTATTGAATTTCTCTCTTGGCCTCAAGAATTTGTTAATCTCCTCATGGTATTGGTTCTTGATCATCTTTTGAATTTTCCTCCCTTCATCTTGATCCAAAAAAAAAAAATTATTAGGTCCTACAAAACTCTAAATGAGATGTTTATGATGAAAACCAAACTAGCTTTCCATGTGGAGGAAAATTCCTTGGATAAAATAGGATTATGATCATTGATGGCTTCAAGGTAGCATGAGATATTTCTACTACAAAATATATCCCACACCTCCACATTATTTTTTATTTTATTGTATTTTTTGGGCTCAACTATATTGATGTCTCCTCCCATGGCTAGATTTTTAGGTCTTTAGAAACACACAACAATACTATTGCAAAAATTAGAGGCCAAGATTTTTTTGTTCTTTCAAAACACCCTCTGATTCTAGTAGGTTGTGTTTTGGAACCAATGGTGTTTATTAGTATGCACATATAGATAGATTGGGCATGAAACTTAATATATTTTTCCTTCAATCCATTTGTGTTAGCAGTTTAACAATTTAATGGTAGCAATTGAGGCTCAATCATTATCCCTCACTTCTTCATCGAGACTATTTATAATCATTTGAGGGAGGGTACTTTCAATATGCCAATATTTTAAACCTTTTACAATTCCCCCCAAATTGGTTAGTGAATCTAATAAGGTATTGCCTTCTCTAAATATGTGATTAAATTTTAAATTCTCAACTGAATAGCCTTTATCTCCATGTTGACCATGGTTAATATAATTTTGGAGTCACCTTCAAACATTAGGTTCCTAGTGCCCATGTCTCTAACAAGGGTTGTGCCTCTTGAAGTGGTCATGGCTTTAGCAAAGTCATTAGTTTGACTCCCTAGATTCTCAACATAAGCATAGATCAAATGGACTTTACAATCTATGATTAACCCCCCCTCCCCTAAGACCTAGGTTACCTTTCAATGAACTATCAAAGTTTAGCTTGATCCATCCAAAATCAAGGGGTCCACTTGGTTTTATTTCTATTGATTATTTTGGCTATGTCTACACTCCAATTTTTCCACCCAATTCTAGTTGATAGTTATAAGGATTTCAATTTTAGTAAGCGAGCACTTGGGTTTCTTTATTTTAACCACATACATATTCTTAGATGGTTTTGGATAATCATCTTTGCTATGCGTACTAGGTTTTAGAATAGTTTTTGATTTTTTTGTTATTCCTTTCATTCTAATTATGAAGGTCTTCTCATGACACGTGGTCCACTAGAAGAAATTATTATGTAGAAGAGTACATCTTGTTGCTACTTGAATCAATTTCTATTTTCTTTTATGAACTTATTATTCTCATTATGCTCTAACAAGTATATTTTTTAATATTTTATATATCAATACAACATGAAAAATATAAATATTACTTGAATAATAAAATAAAACTAATTAAAACTTCAAATCTTAGCAAATGAATTCTATTAACTGTAATATATATACTTGAATACAAAATGATTTCATAGTTATTAGTAATTTTGCATCTGGCCTAAATCCAAAAATATAATATTAGCAAAATTCACCCCTTTAATATCTAAACAACCAGTGGATTCTTTGGTCAACGATATTTGATGTTCTTAAGCCAAACTTCGTTGAAGCTGCTTTATTTCCTCAAGACGAGTTGCAACTTCCATCATGTCTGGTCGAACATCCCTGTCTGTTGCCAGACATCTGAACGCCAATTCGGCAACTGCAGAAACTACGAGCTTTACCTCCTGCTTCATTTCAATCTTCAAATCTGGATCCAAGATTTCATCCAAAACTCCTCTTCTAATTTTGTCTGATGCCATAATAGCGAGGATGATTTCATTTCTGTTTCGGCTTGTATCGACAGCTACTTTAGCAGAGATTATTTCCATTAAAACGACCCCAAAGATGTAAACATCAGACTTATCTGTGAGTTGAAAGCATTCATGATAATGTGGGTCTATGTAGCCTGGCGTACCTTGCGGCGTCGTCGTGACGTGCGAGACATTTACAGGCAACAGCCTGGAAAGCCCCAAATCTGCAACTTTTGCCCCGAAATTTTCATCTAGAAGAATATTGGTGGATTTTACATCTCTGTGTAGTATGGGTGGATCTAAACCATGCAGGAACGCCAAAGCCTGAGCAGTTTCTATGGCAATGTTTAAACGAGTTTCCCAAGGCAAACCTTTTGGGGTTCTTCGACTCCCGTGAAGATGATCGGCCAAGGTCCCATTTGCCACGAATTCATAAACCAGCAGCAGCACTGGACTGTCTGGACTGCTGCACCCATAAAGATCCACAAGATTTGGATGTTTTAGACAGGAGAATATCTGAATCTCGTTAATGAACTGCTCGACGCTCTTCCAATTTTGGTGGTAAAACCTTTTTACTGCCACACTGCGTCCGTTCTTAAGCTTGCCCAAATACACCGACCCAAACCCTCCATCTCCAAGTTTGTTTCTCTCATCGAAGAAATTTGTTGCCGATTTAAGTTCTTCATAAGAAAATATGGACAAATTAACATACTGCTGCCGACATGCTTCTAATTCATTTCTTTCATAATCTCCGAGATCTCCAGCGAGGCCTCGCCTTGGATACGGCCTCTTCTTCATATAAATTAGAAATAGTACTCCTGCTGCTACCAGGGCAACGCCTGCAATGGAGTAACCTGTAGAACAATTGCAGAAAGAAATGAATTTTTACTAGTTTAGTCTGAGATGGATTGTAGAGAAGAAACAAAATTCATTTTTGGGTCCATAGAAATTTCTACAAAATTTAAGCGAACTAAAGAGAACACATATGTATACACACCTAGAGGTAGAATAATGGAACTCTTATTCTTGGACTTGTCTGCAACGATTCAGTCACAAATTCAATAAGTAACAGTTTCTACATCCAATTTCAAGAAAATCGTATCACAGTATTAAGTTTAACAAATCCAATTCAGAGATCTAACCCTTTCACTCTGTTCATCTTACAAAGAACAACATTTCACGATTTGTAAATTAATTTGGAGAAATCGGAAGCAAGAATTTTACCAGCAGGGCATCTGTCAGGATATAGGGTGTGCGTGAACCCGCACCCGCAATGAAACTGCATCGAACTAATGTTATAACCACAAAACCCACCACTTGACTGGCAATCTCTGCAACGTTTGCTGACATTCCATTGAATTGGGAAACCTTCATGTCTAATTTGATGGTCATCTACGGGTCCTCCTGAGTTATTGACCGGTAAATCAAATTGTGCTTTACATACTTCAGACCAACTAAAGCCTGCTGTCAAATTGTAGTGCCAATCAGGGTTACAATTTAAGCTCGCCGTATGATCGGGCAAGTCTGTCCATCCTGTGGCGCACCAGCCCCCTAGGCTTATGTTTATGTGTGTATCGGCAATATGAAATTGAGAGCTAGCCCTTAATTCCGTGTAGTCATTGGAAGATGGATCGCAATTATCTCTTAGCTTCTTGTCGATTATTGTCATGGTAGCTCCCACGACATGGTGGAAACTAAAGTTGTAATGGACTTTGGGAAGCAATATGTAGTATTTCTTACCACTGATATCAAGTACAGGCTTTGGCCTTCTATGACGATAATCACATTCGACCTGAAGGCTTAAGTCCCCGAGGCCGCTATTCTTACATCCGAAAGGGTAATGCAAAACATGTTCACCACAGATGAAGTGTAGATAAGCTACAGAGAGATGAGCGAACCATGCTGTGAATAGTGTGAACAATAGGAGGAGATGGCCTCGACATGCGATGAAGGAAGGGAGCAAAAGTGGAGGTTGATGGAGAGTCATGGCTGCGATCTCCCAACTAGTTTGGAGAAGTGGTAGTGGAATTGCAGTTTCAAATAATAAGCGAGAGACGAGAGGGCTTGGATGAAGGAAACCGTGGCAAACCAAAGCCATACGCAATGGTAGACTCGCATTCATTTCCTATTCATAGTCAATGCATATTTTATATTTTATTTAAGACGTAGTTGACCCGTTCATGGGGTATCGCTATGATTTGCACGTATTACCTTTGTTTTTTTTTTTTTGGTTTGTTTGGTGAGTTTAGGTAGTTGAGGGAAGCTCTATTTAATCATGTAGTCTAGTGTACATTTTAGTCATGGTTATGGTGTTAATTTAATTCACCATGGGTCACTGTTTTTACGAAAGTTTATGTGCTTCTTTACGAGTATTATTTTAATGTAATGAGTATTTAGTGGATTATATATAATTGATTTGGGATATCGAATTCAATAGGTGTATAAAGCTTTGGGATCATGTCATTCTCATTTGTAAAAATGTGATTGGGATATATAAGTGAATTTGTCATTAAACTAGTAAATAGAGAATGTGATAAGGATTGGTGCAAGTTAGAGAAGATATAGGACTCTTTTGAAATGTATTTGTTTATAATTGTAAACCAGAAAGTATTTAGAAAATGCAAGAATAATAATTTGTTGAATATTTAGTTAGTGAGCATGTATTTGTCATTGATAAAATTATCATTGATCTTGATGAACATGTCATAAATTAATGAATGATTTATTAATAAAGTAATGAACACATCTTTGTGTGGGTAGTGAGAAAGATTTGAAATGTTGGCATTTGAACTTCCGCCATGTTGTTTGATTGTTCATTGTGTCATATTTGGGAGGTTATTGGAAGATTACATATTATCTTTATGTATATAGTAAAGGGGGTTTTAGTCTATCTTAGAATTGTTGCAAGTGTAATGCAACAATTTTCTATGTAGAAAGAAATAAAAGTACAAGGGAAGCTCTAGAAATGTGAGGGCTCCATTGAAGCCAAGAGGGCTTGCTATATAATTATGTGTAACCTTATGTTAGGTTTGTCTCATTTGTAATGGAGGATGTGGGTGTTTGGTGCTATCGAGTTGGTGGTACAAATTCATCTTTCAAACCTATAAAGTTTATAGTCCTTAGTTAATGTAGTAAAAGTTGATGCAAATAATTATATCACTATCAAGACAATGTGCACAAGTTTGTGGTTGATCCATAAAAATCTAGATTAATAATCCTTGTGTTGCATCAACAATGAATTTTTTAAGTTATATTATTCACCACTGGTAATAATATGACCTAATAAATTTAATCAACTTGGAATAGCATTGAATGTTTGAAAATACTACGGGATTAAAAAAAATAGGACACAAAATAAGAAAAACACATAAAGATAAACTTGAATTTAGGAAAAACCCATATGGATATATAGTTTTACCAAGTTAATGATCTTATTGAAACTATATTCTATCTTTATGTTGAGAGGCATAATCACAATGACAACCTAGGTGGAATGTACTGGTGTGAATGTGCTAACAAAGATACTATTAAAGAGCCAATATATAAAAATATTACAATACAAAACAAATAAAATATATGAGTGACATAAAAAGGTTTCATAACTCTATAAAATAATTTTACTAAAATAACTATGCACTTTAGTAAATAAAATAGTAATTAACTACGTGTTTTATTAAATAAACTAGTAGATCATTATTTTAAATTATTTTTTTTGAAATTGCTATAGAATATTTCTTAAATAATAAATGTCATGTAAATAAAATAACTCAAGATTGATATCTCTATATGTGCTTTAGATAGATGCATTTAAGATATATTTGTAGTAGTTATAGTCTTCTCTACCTCTATTTTTCCATCTATAACTCACATGAATTGATAAACCAAAAATCTGTTTACATTTTTTCCCAAAATACCTCTTTCATGCCAAGTTTATGTACCCAATTTCCCACCCAATTTCCCATTTTGACATTTATTAGCTATATAAAATGAAGGTTATTTAATATGTTTTGAAGAATGATAAATTATGCTTAAGGTTATTGGTTTGTGAATTCCTAATCTAATTGGTTGAAATTGGATGAACAAGAATTCTTGTAGTTCGGCATAAAGGGGAATAGTGTGAAGAAAACTATTGAGAATCTTTTTGTTATGATAAGAGATTTGTGGCTAGGGCCCATAATTCAGTTTTATGTAGTAAATATAAATTATTTTATAAAGTTTTTTATTTTTGTTGTTAAAAATCAACAAGAATTCTTTCATAGTTATGGGTCGTAGGCCAACAAAACTAAAAACTAGCTATGTATCACTCTATATATGTACTATTATTCGATGTGGACATCCTCTCTCTTTTTTTGAATAAACATACTTAATATTATCTCGATGTATCATATTACATAGCAACATTCTAATTCACCTCACAAACCAAGAAGAAGGGACCACTCTTCAGGAAGCCTAGTGAAGTTTTCACTATGTTTGTTTAAGCATTATTGTTGGTGTGATTTCAATTCAGTTCTTTAGTAAGGATAATATGATTATGAATGGGATTTTGTTAATAAGTGAAAATATAAAGTGTTACAAAATTTTATTTTGTTGATACAAGAAGTATTTGTAATTGTGTGGAAATCTTTAATGCTTTAAAAGTAGTTGTTAAAATAGAACAATTTTCGATTTGTTCCTGTCAATATGTTCCTGTAGTAGAATATGTAGATTTAGTATTTGATTAATTTTGTGTGTTAAATATTATTTTCTAAGGTTTTGATTTCTCTACACTTCATTATACTTAGCTTGTTATCTACAACCCTTAGGCATATAGTTGTTATGCCTTTCATAATTTTACGCCCCAAATTTCCATAGGTACAAACTAAAATTTATGAACCAAAATTGTAGACACAATCTTGAATTAGTCTTCTTATCTTTGTCCTAACATTTTGGCATTGTTATTGAGGAAATGTGTTAAAGTCCTGGAAGCCTAGTAAGTTGAGTTAGGACTAGTGCGTCAAGGAGAAAGTCTACATAATTGTCAAACTTTCCTAGGAAATTATCCTTGGTTTGCACTATATTAAGTCATATAGATGCACGAGTTATGTTAGAGATGAAAAAGGTAGATTTGTCAAATAAATTGGAAGTAGCTCTGTAAAACAAGAAAACCCAAAAAAGGATTAAAGCCACTATTTGTGAACAAACCATCAAAAAGGAACTAGTTGAACCCAATCTTGAGAAGTGTGTGATTGAATCCATTGTTGTTGACTTTAATCTTGAATCACCATCTAGTACACAACATGAATTACCTGAGACCTCAAAATATTTATTTATCACTCTTGAGCTTACCAAACAATTTAAAGAATCTTACGAGCTTTGAAGTGATAAGCCTCTTAGAAATAAGCACCCTAAAGTATTTTCATCTTTATGTACACCTTGGGCATTTGAAATTATGGTTGATAATAATAACAATGAGAACAACAATGATCAATCTCTGACCAATAATAATCTTGTTACTTTTGAATTTCCTATCGCTCATCCTACAAAAGAAGCTCCTATGAAAAATATACCTTATTCTTCCTTACAAATTTTTAGAGAACTTTCTATGGAGGATCCTAATATGTTTTCATTTGACTTTTATGTCTTATGTCACAATTATGACTACTAAAGTGATGCTCAAAATATTAAGTTTCTTCAAACTACATTGAAGGATGCATCATTACGATAGTTTATGGGATTAGGACCACAAACTATTTGCACATGGGAAGATGTGAAGGAAAGATTATTAACAAAGTATCAGGAATATTGCAAGATAAAAGAGGTTTGATATGAGATCTTTCGTATGATAAAACCAGAAGAAGACACTTTGGAAGATTACCTAAGTGAATTATTTTCATTTTATCTCTAGAGAATGAGACAAACATGATTAATAGTGAGGCTATTAAGATGCTTTTTCTTAGAATAATTCATGATGAATGCATTGATGTTTTAAATCTTATAGGCAGTGGAGATATTTCTAAATTAAGATTCGATGAAATTTATGATATTTATAGGAATTACTCAAGATCTACATGATCTATAAGGGGATATCTTAGAAAGCATGTCTTCTATGGAAACTGTACACTAGGTATCACTAAGCATGAGTTAGGTACGTTACTTGACTTAAAAAATTATCATCTTTTGTCATATGGGAAAACAAATTGATACCTTATATACACGTAAAAAGTAGGAAGAAGTTGAAAAAGCACTTGTCATTTTCTATCCTATATGTCGTAAGAAACATACCAGTGAAGAATTTCCTTATAATAAAACAAAAAATTCTTCCTTAGTGGATGCTAGTAGAAATACTTCCTTACAACCACTTTCGGTAGATATGGAAAATGTTGAATATAATGAAGAACATGTTTATTATATGGCTCAAAGAAGGTCTTGGCCTCTACGAGCTATGCCCCAAAGAATGATGAATGAATTTTATGCACCTCACAATATAGGGCCTAGTAGTCAACCTAGTCCATTTTAAAACCAATATGGATGGTATGGAGGTCGAAAGTAGCCTACACCTTATCCACAGTGTCTAAACTCATACCAACATGCTCCACAACCATGGCAACAAGAATGGAGGACATCACCACCACAATTTTTAGAATATCTATCATATCCCACACTACCTATGGTCCAACAACCACAATATTTTTTACCACCAATACCACCCACATCTAATAATCCACCATCTAATACATCACAACCACGAAAGGAAACACCAATTCCTACTCAACCATCACCAAATCCAAAAAATATAAGGTGACACAACTTGTCTACAATAATGAGGTGGTAATATATCCAAAGTATGCTATTAATACATTAGATATTAATGAATTATAATTAAGGTCAATAAAATCCCTTTAGGGACCTACAATTACTGAAGTAGATGATTCACAAGAAGAGTTTGAAGAAATCCAAGATAAGCAAACTATCCCACCAAATTTTCCCTTATATCCTAATCAATTTCAGTCTCCACCAATACAAAAGGAAATACCTCAACTTGAAGCTAATGTTGTTAATGAGTTAAGGAATTTCAATATTAAAATTCCTCTTTTGTAAGCAATCAAGGATATTCCTATATACACAAAGATAGTTTGAGAGTTACATGTACTCAAAAGCAAATGAAGGAACAAGATCAAAAAATTGTTCAAGTTATTGGACAACATGTTGATCTTATGTTAGGAAATATCTCAATTCCCAAATATTCAGATCTAGGGAGTCTCATGACACAAGTATGTATTGGTCATATTCTTATTCCAAATATATTGATTGATTTAGGTGCTTTTATAAATGTTATGACAAATGAAACCTATGAAAAATTATGTCTCCAAGGACTTAGGCCCACACCTATAGTCCTACATTTATGTCAAATCATTATTAGTTAAGCCTAAAGGTATGATTGAAGATGTAATTATTTCTATTCATTCTTGGGAATATCCAACTGACTTTATGATTTTGCAGCCTAAAATAAAGCTAGGGGGATACTCTTTGATTTTAGGAAGACCTTGGTTAGTTGTAGCAGATGCTTTCATTAATTTTTGATCAAGTAACATGGTCATCTCTAATGGTGAACAAACAAAGAAATTAACAATGTACCCATTAGCACAACCTTTGTTGGAGACTAAGGATCCTTTATGGGTTGATAGTGACTTATATGAATCACTTCCCATTTTAATAATCAATCAAATTCTTGATATTGATGAATCATATGAAGATACCATCCTTGCTAATTTCTTCCAAAATCAGTATTCATATAATGATATTTTGGAAATATGAGCCATTCATTCATGTGTAGGAGATAATTATCCATTTGGAAATTTTCCTTTGCTAAGGGATTCATAGTCTTTTCAACATTTTATCACATTGTACCAATTATTACCACATGATTATTTGTATAGCCTATTTTTGTTCACTGAAAAATCCCTACCATCCACTTCATAAATACTTTCTATAAATTTACTAGCACAATCACAAGCAATGCAATTTTTTCTAGGTTGTATACTTAATATCAACTAAGACTAGAGCACTACACAAATTTAGGACCTAACTGCCATGTTATGAATTCATAAAAATGCATTTGCATGTGAATACCAAGAAATGTGTCATATACATCTAGAAAATTACACACACCACATATATATAGAAGATGGGATTCATCTAGTCAGATAACCACAAAGATGGTTAAATCCCAATTTGCATGAAATTGTTAAAGAGGAATTGCAAAAATTGTTAAATGGCTTTATTTACCCAATCTCAGATAGACAATGCATCTCTCCTTTAGTTTTGGTGCCTAAAAATAATGGTAACTGGTGAATCCATGTCAATTATAGAGTTCTTAATAAATCAACTAAAAAGGATCATTTTCCACTTCCATTTATTGATCAAGTTCTTAACATGCTTGCTAGTAAAATATCCTTTTTCCTTTTTGGATGGTTTTTACATATACAATTAGATTCAAATAGCACCAGAAGATTAGGATAAAACTAATTTTACTTGTCCTTCGGGAATATTTGCATATTTAACATTCTACCTTTTGGTTTATGCAATGCCTAAGGTTGTTACCTTTTAGAAGGTAATTTTGATTATTTTTGCAAATCTTATTCATGATTGTGTAGACGTTTATATGAATGATTTTACTGTATATGGTACCACTTATGAGGAAGCTAAAGGAAAAATTGAAATTTTTTTGCAACAATGTGAAGACACTAATCTATCCCTCAGTCATGAAAATGCCATATTTTAATTAAAAAGGTATAGTGTTAGGTCAATACATTTCTTCCAAAGCAATTCAGGTTGATCCTAAAAAGGTACAAATAATTCAAGTTGGGATAGGGAAGGATGAGTTAGAGAGGTGATGACATAGAAAGTGGAAGGAAATTGAAGAGGAGAGAGAGAAGAATGAAGAGTTGGAGATGGATAAGGATGGATGGAGATGTTGGCAAAGCAAGACTCAAAAACTTAGAGACGAGAGAGGTAGAGAGGTGAGGGGAGAGAGAAAAAATGAGAGAGAGTTCATAAAGAGGGAAAGGTAGTGGAGGTGGAGGGAATGGTGGACAAATGGAGGAGTGGTGGACAGTGGAGATGGACAGGGGAGGGGTGGAATGGAAAATAGATGGAATATGGATGGAAGGGAAGTGGAAGATGATAAAGGAAGAGGAAGGGAAACCAGTGGAGTGGAAGGCAGGATGGAGGGAAACTGAAGAGGAGAGAGAGAAGAAAAAAGAGGTAGAGATGCATATGAGGGATGGAGAGATTGGAAAAGGAGTGGACTCAAATAATAGAGGGGAGAGGTAGAGAGGGTGGAGAGAAAGAATGAAATGGAAAGATTCACAACTTGAGGAAAGAGTGGTGGTGAGGAGGGAGAGGTGGAGAAAGGAAATAGATAGGAGGTGAGAGACCCAGTGGAGGGGTGGAGATATGGAGAGGGGTGGAAAGATAGAGGGGGAGGGGTATGGATAAAAGGAGGGAGGGAGTGGAGAGGAAACCAAGGAGAGATAGAAGAGGGAGGAAGGGAAGAGGAAGAAGGACGGAGGGAGTGAGAGGCATAGGAAGCTAGGACAAAGATGATGCATAGAGGGAGGGAAACTGGAAGAGGAGAGAGAGAAGAATTGGTAGATATAGGCAAGGAGGGATGAAGAGGAAAGGATGGACGGATAAGGAGGGGAGAGGTGGGAGAGGAGGAAGAAATGGAGGATAAACAACTGAAAAAGAGGGGTGGATGAAGGAGAGGGAAATGAGATCCCTAAATATATAGAGGTGGAATGGAATGGAGAGGGGTGAGACATGGAGGGGGTGGGGGAGGGGGTGGAGAATGGATAAGGTGAGGAGGATGGATGGTGGATGGAGGAAAGGAAGGAGAGAGGTGGAACAGAAGAGAGGGAGAGAGAAAGGGAAGTATTGGTATAGGATTAAAAAGGGATAGAGGGAGTGAGAGGCATAGGATAGAAGGAGTTGGAGAGGTGATGATGTAGAGAGGGGATGGAAATCAAAGAGGGGAGAGAGAAGAAAGAAGAGGTAGAGATGGCTAAGGAGGGATGGAGAGGTTGGCAAGGAGTGACTTAGATACTTAGAGGTGAGAGACCTACAACCTAGGGAGAGAGGGGTGAGAGAAATAGGGGAGATATGTGGTGCAGGAGCACCAACACCTTTTAGTGTCAATAATATGATTTCAAAAGTTTTAGAAGGTCATTTTAATGTGATTTCATCTTTGTTCCATGAAGACATTGAAAAGTGTGTGAAAACTTGAAAAATTGTCAAAATTGTCAAAGATGTCAAATTGGGTAAATGAAGGGATTTTGTTGTTTTGAGTCTAGAAGTCTTAATAAGAATTAAATAAGGTCTAAATGACCATATTTCAGGTATCTAAAGGTATTTAGAGTCTTAAAAGTTCAATAATGGCAAAAATGCAAAATATTGCAAATGTTGTCAAAATTGTGTTGATTTGCAAAATTAGTCATTTAAAGGGTGATTAGGTGAAAGTTGGTTGTTTTGGAGGTGGTTATGGCTTGAAAATGTTATAAGAGGCCTTCTAAGGCTCGAATCAAGGTTGATGGAGGTGTAAAAATCCACACAACAAGAATACCACATTTTTTGGTGCATTTTCTGTGTTTTTTTCACTATTTTCCATAATTCTTTACTGTTGTACAGACCTATACAGTCTCATAATGTTTTGAAAACTTCATTAAACGTGTGTATATGTGTTTACTTTCATATGATTTTGATTTTGAGTTCTCATTCATTGTTTTGTGAGAGAAATTGAAAATTTGCTGCAAGTACCCTGTTTTCCTTGCATTAAGGGCTTTGAAGGCAAAAAAATGAGATTTTGACCAATCCACCCACTGTTTTCTCCTGTAACTCAGTGGATTGGTTCAAAATGTATTAGGTTAGATGTTACAATTAATTTTTCATCAAAATAAATCATTTTTGTGGTGAATGTGTGATGCCCTAGGGCTGAAAATGCAATTTTTCCCTTGAAAAGTGATGGTTTTGAAGTGTTTTTCAATGAATTATTGATGGAGTTGAGTTTTTAAGTATTTAAAATTTCAAGGTAGACCCTATGAAAGGTTTTTGGACCATTTATTTGTTTATTCAAGTCTTGGAATGAAGATTTTGACAAAACCCTTGTTTTTGCATTAGAAAAGGAGGTTTTTTGAGTTGGGAGTGTTTCTAGCCGTACAGGTTCAAACCAATTGTGGATTATGTGGTTTTGGGACATTTAATTTTCTGTCCCAAGGTTTCAAGGTGATTGGATAAGTTTGAAGGGTACTTCCTTTGTTAAATTGACCTCTTTTCCTTGTTTTTCCCATGGTGAGTGTATTGAAAGTCTAAATTGGTCCAAAGGAGTTATATATGATATTGAAGTATGTTGTGTAAGTCCTTAATGGGTGTCTAAATCCATTATTTATTTGGAAATTATTTTGGGAAAGTTGGGTGAAAAGTCCCTTGAAGCTGTTTGGCTGTGTTGGTGGAAAGAATACATCTAACAAGTGGATTTGTGAAGTTATTTTGATTTTCCTTGAAATTTGGGTTGGACATCTATTATTTGTAATTTCAAGTTGATTTCCACCTTGGTTCTGCATCAAAGTGGTATCAAAGCATTAGACACAAGATCTTGTTGTTGGTTGTTTGATTTTGTAGGTTGTGAAGCATGCCTCCAAAGGCTAGTGCAATGGCTAAAGAAATACAAGAGTTGAAGGAGCAATTGGCAAGGAAGGAGAGGATATAGAAAGAATATCAATATGCTACTATAGCAAGGATAGCTGCTTTGGAGAAGAATCAAAGTAGAGGAGTTGTAGATGAAGAGCAAAGTGATGAAGAGGCTGAAGGGGATCCTCTAGTTCCAGATGAAGAAGATGAACTAGATCTTGATGAAAGAAGAATGCTTAGGATGCTGAAAGTGGTCAAGGGTGACAATAATCCTAAGGTAAAAGTTGATGTGCCCATGTATGGAGGTAAGATGGATAGTGAAGAAGTTATAGCATGGATTGATGCTTTGGATAACTTTTTTGAGTTTGAAGATATTGATGACAACAAGAAGCTTAAGTATGCAAAGACAAAGTTGAAAGGACCAGCTCTTACATGGTGGAATTTTGTGCAAGAGGATAGAGTTAAGAAAGGTAAGCCTAAAATATGTTCTTGGGATAGAATGGTAGCAAAATTTAATTCTCAATTCTTACCAGCAGATTATGCTATTCAAACTTTCATGAAATTGCAAGAATTAAAGCAAAGAGAAATGGATGTGATGTCTTACACTAAAGAGTTTCATAGATTGTGTATAAGAGCAGGTCATAATGAAGATGAAGTGGAGATAGTGGCTAGATACTTGACTGGTTTGAGGTTGAATATAAGGGATGAGATCATCCTCAATCCACCTAAAATAGTTGAAGAATGCTTTCAAATGGCAATGAGGGCAGAAGATAGAATCAAGAGGAGACAAGAGAGACAAGCAAGGGGTAGAGGTGGTGTGAATAGAGGAAGAGGTTCAAGGCAATCCAAGGAAGGACATGAAGAGGTTGATAAAAGCAAGGAACAAGCTCCTGAATCAAGAGGTGGATGGAGAGGTGGAAGAACAAACTTCAATTCAAAGAGGGATTTCAATGAGTTTTCAGATAGATGTTTCAAGTGTAATGAATTTGGACACCCCTTCTTTAAGTGTCCTCAAAATCAAGGTGCAACTTCAAGTGGTGATAGGAGGAATGAGAGAAGAACACAATTGATTCAAGAGGAAGAGTATGAAAGTTCTACAAGTATAAGTAGGCCTGCAGATCCAGAAGTAGAAGAGGCACTCATGATGAGGACATTGCTGCAAACACCAAAGGAAGAAGACATGAGCCAAAGAAGGAGTTTATTCAGAACCTCATGCAAATGCAAAGGTAAAGTGTGTCAAGTTGTTATTGATTCAGGTTCTCAAGATAACATGGTGTCTAGGGAAATGGTAGATAAGTTGAGTTTAGAAAAGATACCTCATGTAGCACCCTACAAGGTTTCTTGGGTGAATAATAGTCAAACTTTAGTGGTGAATGAGCAAGCTTATGTAGATTTCCAGATTGGGGAGTACAAGGATAGAATCTTGTGTGATATATTGCCAATGGATTGTTGCCATCTTCTCTTGGGGAGGCCATGGCAATATGATAGAAGGTCTATGTATGATGGTTGGGCTAATACTTACACAATATGGAAGGATGATCAAAGCTATAAGTTAACTCCTTTGCAGGAAAGAGAATAGATCAAAGGTAAGTCAAAAGTGATTATGTTTGGTAGAAATCAGTCCTTAAGGCTTGAAGACAAAAGGGACAATGCATTTTCTGATTTGCAGCATGGTACTAATGTTAGGACAGTGATTGGAACACCTTCAAATGGTGTTAAGGTAGTGAACAATCTAATTTTGCAAAGGACAATAGCAAAACTCATGTCAAAGTCTGATTTTAACACAATAAATGCTAACAAATCTGTAGGGATGTATGAGAAACAGGGTGGCATACTTAAGGAGTTCAATGAGCAGGGTGTAGTGATTGTTGGGACCATAGTGTGTCCTATTGTTGAATGTAAAGTCACAAAGATAGTGGGAGGTGCTGATGTAAAGGTAAATATAGTTTCTAATAATTGGGAATATGTTGATAGAGGTGTGAAAGGTTTGAGGATAGTAAGGAGTGCACACAATCCTTCAAGGAACACAAAACTGATCACAAGGCAGAGCATGCATAAAATGAAGAACAATTGCAAGTATATGAATGAAAAAAAGGAAAGTGCAGGGTTATTTCTTGCTAATGAATTTTTGTGTGTAGGTATGAGGTCTGGAGAAGTGGTATCAAAACATGATTTAAGGACAAGAAGGCAGCAAACACAACTGAAGAAGCATGGAGCAGCAAGGTCAATGCTTGGAGCATATTCTACCACTTGGGACAAGGGTCTTTTTCTTGGTGGGGTGTATGGTGTAGGAGTGCCAACACCTTTTAGTGTCAATAATATGAGTTCAAAAGGTTTAGAATGTCATTTTAATGTGATTTCATCTTTGTTCCATGAAGACATTGGAAAGTGTGAAAACTTGAAAAATTGTCAAAATTGTCAAAGATGTCAAATTGGGTAAATGAAAGGATTTTGTTGTTTTGAGTCTAGAAGTCTTAATAAGAGTTAAATAAGGTCTAAATGACCATATTTCAGGTGTCTAAAGGTATTTAGAGTCTTAAAAGTTCAATAATGGCAAAAATGCAAAATATTGCAAATATTGTCAAAATTGTGTTGATTTGCAAAATTAGTCATTTAAAGGGTGATTAGGTGAAAGTTGGTTGTTTTGGAGGTGGTTATGGCTTGTAAATGTTATAATATGCCTTCTAAGGCTCGAATCAAGGTTGATGGAGGTGTAAAAAACCCACACAACAAGAATACCACATTTTTTGGTGCATTTTCTGTGTTTTTTTCACTATTTTCCATAATTATTTACTACCGTACGGACTTGTACAGTCTCATAATGCTCTAAAAACTTCATTGAATGTGTGTATATGTGTTTAATTTCATCTGATTTTGATTTTGAGTTTTCATTCATTGTTTTGTGAGAGAAATTGAAAATTTGCTGCAAGTACCCTATTTTCCTTGCATTAAGAGCTTTGAAGGCAAAAAAATGAGATTTTGACCAATCCACCCACTTTTTTCTCCTGTAACTCGGTGGATTGGTTCAAAATGTATTAGGTTAGATGTTAAAATTAATTTTTCATCAAAATAAATCATTTTTGTGGTGAATGTGTGATGCCCTAGGGCTGAAAATATAATTTTTCCCATGAAAAGTGATGGTTTTGGAGTGCTTTTCAATGAATTATTGATGGAGTTGAGTTTGTAAGAATTTAAAATGTCAAGGAAGACCCTATGAAAGGTTTTTGTACTATTTATTTGTTTATTCAAGTCTTGGAATGAAGATTTTGACAAAACCCTTGTTTTTGCATTAGAAAAGGAGGTTTTTTGAGTTGGGAGTGTTTCTAGCTGTACAGGTGCAAACCAATTGTTGATTATGTGGTTTTGGGACATTTAATTTTCTTCCCCAAGGTTTCAAAGTGATTGGATAAGTTTGAAGGGTACTTCCTTTGTTAAATTGACCTCTTTTCCTTTTTTCTTTCCCATGGTGAGTGTATTGGAAGTCTAAACTGGTCCAAAGGAGTTATATCTGATATTGAAGTATGTTGTGTAAGTCCTTAATGGGTGTCTAAATCCATTATTTATTTGGAAAGTATTTTGAAAAAGTTGGGTGAAAAGTCCCTTGAAGCTGTTTGGCTGTGTTGGTGGAAAGAATGCATCTAACAAGTGGATTTGTGAAGTTATTTTGATTTTCCTTGAAATTTGGGTTGAACATCTATTATTTGTAATTTCAAGTTGATTTCCACCTTGGTTAAACATCAATATGGGGGTGAGAGACATAAAGGGGGGAGAGGGGTGGCTAATGAGACAAGGAGTGAGATACCTAGAGATGGCTAAAGAGTGATGGAGAGGCAGAGGAGTGACTAAAAGACCTAGAAATGGGAGAGGTAGAGAGGTGAGGAGGAGATAGAGGTGAGATAGAAGATAGGAGGAGAGAAAGGAAGAATTTTAGAGGAGTATGAAGGGATGGAGGGAGAGGTAAACATGGAGATTGGAGGAGGCATAAGGAGGTGGATGGAGGGGATGGAACTAGAGAGAGAGAGAAGAATGAAGAGGTGAAAGATGGATAAGGAGTGGAATGGAGTAGTGGTGAGTGGACAGGAAATGAGAGAGGAAACGGAGGGAAAGGAAGGGAGAAAGGGAATGGAAGGTGGAGAGACAGCATGGGGAATGACAAGGAGTGAGAGATCCATACATGGACAAGGAGGGATGAGAGGAAATGGAGGACTAATAGATCCAGAGGGAGTGGTAGGAGAGGAAGGGGGGAGAGGGTGGAGAGATAGAAGAGGAAAGGAAGGACAGGAATGGATTGGAGTGGAAGGAGTGGAAGGAGGAAGATGGATGGACAAAGAAGGAGGGAGGAAGGGTGGAAGGAGGAGAAAGAGGGAGACAGAAAGGAAGGACAGGAAGGAATGGAGAAGAGGGTGGAGGAAGGGGATCAAGGAAAGGGAGGATGAGAAAGAAACAATAACAGAGGAGAGAAGAAGAGAGGAGGCAAGGAAGGTAGAGGAGATAGGGAGGAGTGGAGAGACTTATAGAGGGGGAGAAAGAGAGAGAGAAGAGAGAGAAAGGGAAGTAGGGAGAATATGGATGGAAGGAGGATAATGGAGGACAGGGAGGAGGATAAAGAGGGGAGAGAAGGAGAGGGGAGGAATGGAGGAAATGAGGGAGGAGAGGTTGGGAGGAAGGAAAGGAGGATAAGAGAAAGGGGAGATAAAAGAAGAGAGATAAAGGGAGGCAAGGATGGATATGGGGTTAAGGAGGGAAGGTAAGGTAGAGAGGGTGGGAGAGACTTACAATCATCAAACCTTATCAAAGGGGAGAGAGAGAGAGAGAGACAAAGAGAAAGCAAAGTTAGGTTTTTTGTCAATGCAATCAAATTTGTGTGTCCCAAATTGATTGGTTTGGGAAATACCAATCCAAAGGGTTGGATTTTTCCTTGGGAATCAAACCCAAAAGGTTGGACAACCATTTCATGCCAAGGACATGATTTTGTGAAAGTGTAATAAAATTTCCTTTTTGGTTGTGCTAATCGTCAAGTTTGTACGTCTTTCAATGCAAGTTTATATAAAAAATATGATGATGTTAGAATCTCTCTTACCTATTGTAGACACCTAAATTTGGACACTTACATTGGTCCAAATTTATCCCTTTTTGTTTAAACATCCTCTTTATTGCGCTAATTAGGTAATATCACTATTATCTAATTAATATCCTTAATTATGCCAAATCCCTAACGTATTTAGTTAATAATTAAATACTTTATCTCTTTATTCCTCCTTTCATCAAATGAGTTAAATAAATATTACATTTATTTAATTCCTCACATGTCACATCCTTTTCTTAATCTTAATCAACCTCTTAATCTCATCATTAGAAATGTGCACATGCCTAATCCTTGATTAGGATGTGTCACATCCTCCAACTTTTGCAAGTTGGATTCTAATCCTTATTAACCACTAATTATCTTCTAATCACTAATCAACTAATCCAATCAACATCTTGGTCAACTCTCTCCATCCCCCAAGGAATTTTTAATTCCCTTTTATTCACCAAAGACTTCTCTCTTCCCCATGTGAATTTTAATTCACATTTATCTTTCCAAGGAATCTTCTCTTCCCCATGCAAGTTCTAGAACCTTTGACTTGTCACATCACTCACATGTGCCAAAGTCTTCTAGAACCTTTGACTTGTCACATCAATCACATGTGGGTAAGTACTTACCTTTTTACGGACCTTGTCTTATCCAAGGTACTTCTCACCTCTCTTTTTGGGAACATTGTCTTATCCATAAGATCTTCCAATCATTGCGAATTTTAAATTCACTTTTATCTTTCCAAGATTCTCTCTCCCCCATCTGATCATTGAGAGGTCACATAATCCTTATTCCAAGGTACTTACAAGTACCTTCCCATAAAATGTCATTCTCCACCTCATGTGTCCTTGTGACACATCATTCACCACATGGCAAGATGTGAGGGTTTGCGAGTCCTCAACTCACCTTAGCCCTTCATCTTTTCCATGTTAGATCAATCTCAACTATTCTTCTATAAATACCCCCTCTTCTCATTCATTCTAGGACCTTATGCATTTGTAGTAAACTTATGATCTTAATCCATTTGAACATTTTTACTTGCATCCTATAGCATATTTAGTTCATAACATACCTAGCTCTCATCAATTTCTCTTGCTTTCATCCCACATCCACTATAATCATTTGCACCCCCACTTGTATTTTTATCACTTTGCATCACTTTCCATCTAAGGAGCACACAAGTCAACAACATTAAGGGCCAACCAAGGAGTTGCACAAAAGGTATAATCATTGTTTTCCTTTATCATCTTTCTTTTGTGTTTTATTCCTTAGGCTAATCATTTGAAGTGACTCTTGTGTTTTTCTTTTTTGCATTTTAGTTATTTTGCATACTTAAGTTAGGGTAAAATACTAGGCTCACATTTTTGGCATGCTCGGTGGGACCCACAAATAGGTCCCTATCTTTTATGTTTGTTGTTGTTTTGTTTTTGCAAGTTTGGGTTGCAGAGGGGCGAACCTACCCTACAAAACCCTGCAGAAGGGTGAACCTGCCCTGCAAAACTATCAGAAGGACGAACTTGCCCAAAAACCTAAGTTTTCTAAGATTTTGTTTTCTAACTGTTTGCTACAAAAGGGAAAACCTGCCCAAAAAATTGAGTTTTCTGAGATTATGTTTTGTAACTGTCTGATACAGAAGGGTGAACCTGCCCAAAAACTGAGTTTTTTTAATAATTTGTTTGCTAATTGTTTGTTGTAGAAGGGATAACCCGCCCTGCAAAACCTTACACAAGGAAAAACCTTCCCTGCAGAACCTTACGGAAGGGTGAACCTACCTTGTAGAACCCTATAGAAGGGAGAACCTACCCTAGAGGGGTGAACCTGCCTCAAACAAAGCACTTTGGGAGGTTAAATGGTTGTTTTACTTCATTTTTTTGCTTTAATTTTTTGTCGTTTTCAGATTCTAACCCCCTAACATCGTCTATTTGTGAGGGTATTTGTGTTTTTTTTAACATTTATGTATCTTATCTCGTGATTAATGAAAAATGGAGAGAAAAAAACTAACATTTTCTTGTAGGATCATCTAGTTATTTAGTTGTTTAAAATTTTCTTTGTCATTTTCGTTAATGAATCTAGGCACATAGTTTAATTAGGGGGTTGTCAAATCTATTGTTTGCAGTGTTTGCAAGTCCATTATGTCACCCAAGAGGGTACAAAATCATCCAAGCTTTCCCCTCTCACTTCGTGTGATCCTAGGGAGTAGCCAAAAATGATTAGTGCTCTCTTTCTAGTGGGACCTACTTGGGGATTTCATCACCCTGAGGGACGATTCCAACCATGCATACCGACAGGATATACAAAGGGGGGAGAGCCAAAGTTGTACCCCAATCTAGTCATGTCGTGTCTAGTGGAGCGTCAAAGCTAGGGTGATACCTAGATAGACATGAAGAGTTGGTTTGATCCCTTAAGTATCTCGTTGGGGTTCCCAACTCACACTTGTGATGGGTCGGTGTTTAGAATTTGTGCCTCATGTACCGAGATTATATCGAGGACTCCCTAGACACCTTATTCATCCTAGATTAAGGACTGGGTCAGCCATACCTTTTACACTAATCTTAGGATTGTGTTGCTTAAACTGTCTTCTTTGTACAAAAATAGTGCATATATTATTAGTTGAGTCAGTCTTGTCCTCTTGCTTGCTATTTATTATATTTTAAGTCCTTGCCATAGTCATTTCTATCCAAGTCAAGTTCCAGTTTTCTGCAGAGGGGCATACCTACCCAGGAGGGGCGAACCTGCGCTACAAAGGGATGAACCTGCCCTACAGAGGGGTGAACCTACCCTACAGAGGGGCGAACTTTCCCTCCAAGCAGAGAATTTTACCAGAGAATTTTACCTTCTATTCAGTCAAATAGCTTGTCTTAGCAGTTGGGCGAACCTGCCCCATAGAGGGGAAAACCTGCCCTATAGAGGGGCGAACCTGCCCTATAGACAATCATTTTCACCTTCTGTTCAGTCATTTCTGGCACTCATTCACCCATTCCAAAGGCCTGTCTCTGTAATTCAACCATCCACCTCCTCATTTTGAGCCTCTGTCTCCTAGTTTTAAGCATCCATTCCCCATCCTAAACATTCATCCCCTTGATCTGAGCATTCATCTACTCATTTCGAGCAGTCGTTCATCCAATCCAATCAATCGTTTACTCATTTCGAGTAATTGGTCATCCATTTCAAACTTTTGTCTCCTCATTCTGAGAGTCTTTCTCCCCTTTTGATCAATTTTTTACTCATTCTGAGTATTTGTTTGTCCACTCCAATTATTCATTTCCTTGTTTTGATCATCCATCTCCTTGATCTGATCATCTGTCTCCCCATTTTGAAAGTCCATCTATCCATTCTGAGATTTTGTTTCCCTGTTTCAAGAGTCTGAAAGTAGAGGGGAAAACTTTCCCTGTAGAGGGGTGAACATGCCCTACAGAGGGGCGAACTTGACTTTCATGCATCTTCCCATCATCATTGTTTCCATTCATCAACACTTTTTGAAATTCATCGTTTCATCAAAAAAAACACATAGGTGCATCTTAGAACATCATTAGAGTCCATATCCATCATCAAATCATCCATCCCAATCACCTAGACTTTGTTTTAAGGGTTTTGACTTTTATGCATAAACTTTTAGAGGCCATAACTTTTGACTTAGGTGTCCAATTGGGCTGAAATTTTATGGGTGGTTGTGATATGAGATGGCATGTGGATTCCCAACAAACCTTGAGTCGGTTGGCCCCCATTTTGACAATTTTTTGGGGTTCCAAACTTTCATCTTGACCCTCAAAATCACAATTTAGTGTTTTATTTCAATTTTTGAAAAATCATTTTCATTAATAACTCGGAATGCATGTCTCAGATTTGGGATGTTAGTTGGAAATTCATCCTAACTTAGTTTTAGGTTTTTTGTGGGAAAAATTGGACTCTCAAAGGTATGCCTATGAAGTTTCCTAAAATGGAAAAATTTGACAATTTTTGAAAATTGCCAAATGTAAAAAAATCTGATTGTCAACATCTTACGTCATCTAGTTAAAACCCCTAAACTTGGTTTAGAATCAATCCTATCATATCCTCTGATCTAGTCCCAATTTGAGCTTTGGTCCATCTGCATTCTCCCATGGTCATTCGTTCATCATCCAAATCATATAGGTACATCCATAAACATCTCTAGGTTACACATCCCTCGTCATTTTCTCAATCCAAATCCTCTGAACTTCATTTGAAGTTATTATCCAAATTTACCTAGGTGTTTGAATCTGATCATCATTGTCAACATCTTCTTAGGATTGTCATTTGTCCTGAGTCAGTCAATCATCATCGTCGGCCCAATCAATCCGCTTTCAATCTCAAGGTGGATTTGGTGTCACAATCATCCATTTATCCTTTAATATGATCAATCAGTATCCTAAATCACCTAGGGTAATCTCTAAATGGGGTTTAGAATCCCTCTCATCATCGTATATGATCTATCATTTGATCTCATCAATAGTCTCATCAATCGATCTTATCCAATCTATTCCAATCACATCCCTATCCAATCACCTTCGATCCAATCAATATGCTTCCATCTCGAGGTAGATTTAGTGTCATAATCATCCTTTGATAATCAAATCCAATCATCAATCATCCTAATCTGAGCTTCAATCCTATCTTAATTTGAGCTTCAATCTAATCCCAATCTAAGCTTAACATAAATCTCAATCTGAGCTCTATTCCATCTTCATCCAAGATTTTTTGATATCAAAATAAACCTTAGGACCCCTTCTTCCATCTGCTTCATATCCATCCTATTTATCCTTTCATCATCATGAATACTTATCCTCCATTGATAGTGCTCAAGGGAAACCCTAATTATGTTGACAATAATGAGAGTCTTGTTGATCAAGACGTACATGACATCGATCAACTTGATGCTATCATTGCTAGTAAGCTTTCCCCAACCGCTTTCCAAAATCCAATCCCCCCTCTGAGCTATCCCATTACGTCTCCATCCACACCTAATAATGCTCCTTATGCTACTTTTGACAAGGGATAACCATTATCTTCCTCACCTCCATCATATCCTCTCTCTATATCATCTTCTTATCCTAATTCAATATTCCAACAACCCTATTATAATCCCCCATCCACATCTTCCTACATCAATCCTTCATCCACATATGTCTGCTATCTTAATCCTCCATACCAATCTACCTATCCCAATCCTCCTAATCATTTTTCCCATCCTAATTCTACATCAACACCTTTTTATCTTAATCCTACACCCCCATAAACCTATCCTAATCCAACATCCACATCCTCTTTCCCTAATACACCACCCACATCCTCTTATCCTAATGTACCACCCATGCCCTTTCTTCCTAATCCACCATCCATATCCTCTTCTCCTAATTCATCATTCCAATATCCCTACCTTAACCCTCCATACAATCCTAATCCTCCATCTACTCCTAGTCTTCCATCCAATCTCGTTCCTCAATCTAATCCTAATCCACCAATCCATAGTCTTAATCCCCCACCCATCCATAATCCCTCATCCACTCCTACCTCACCATCTAAACCTCGAGCATGCAAATTTCTCACTCCAAAATTTCTCCAAGGAATCATGACAAAGAAGACATTCCCCACTCCACATCTTGAAGTTGTGGAACAATTCCATCCCAATCCATCATCCATGGTGACTAATGATGAGATCCTTCTTTGTATCACACCTATCATTGATGTTACAACCCCTAGCATCACTCAAACCATTGAAATCATCAAACCCACTAAACCCATCAAACCCCCATCTCCTACTCTGGGATCTGCCGAGTCCATTGAAGATAGTCAAATCCAATTCACTCCTTCTACTCCTAGATCCTCCCAACCCATTGCACATATTGAAATCAAATCCAATCTTCCCACTCCTAGTATTATCAAAATCCATTCCCATGAACTTCATGAATCCTCCATCCTTCCATCTCCCCCACTTGAAGAGTCCCTTCAAGACTCCATCATCATACCACCCACACAAGAAGAGTCATGCCAAGAGCTTGATCCAAAGCATGCCAGCATATCCCCTTTTCCAAATCATGATCTTGTCATCCCAGCTAGTTCCACTCAAGATCACAATCCTCCATCCACTCCATCTCATGACTCCCTTGACATTGAAAATTACACCACTCCATCTCATGATCTCATATCTCCATCTCCATTGCATGATCCCTTATCACCTACCATCACAAATCCAGATCCTACCATATCACCTAATCCCTCTCTTGATACCACCGACCAAGATGCTGCTATCCCCTCATCTCCATCTGATGATCCTCCACCATCACCTAACCATACCATCCCAACACCACTTTTATATCCCTTGGTACTCTCACATTCTTCCATGGTGGTCTCCTTGCAGAAGAAAAAAAAAGCATATAAACCACCCATCATCCTCTGCCTAATAATGGACTCACATCATTCTTCCAAAATAACAAGAATCCTATCATAGATCGAATGCTCAAGAGTATGAACTATCAAGGAAAAGGTTTAGGCCTTCATGAGCAAGGTATTTTAGAGCCCATCCAAGTCAAAGAGCACGATTACACATGTGGTCTTGGTTATACTTCTCAAGAATCACAATCCAAAAAATTTAGTACAACCTCTACTCATCCTCGACAAGTCTCCTCCAAAAGCATAAGAGGCTCTTCCCATCACTCCACCAAATCATTCACTGCCATCCCCCCTCCTCTATCATATCACCTCAAACCAACCATCCATATTCCTCCTTCATCTTCTCCATCCATTTTGGGTCCTTGCATCCCTCCATCCACCATCTCCCATCCTCCATCTACTCCGTCCATGTTTCCTCTAGGCCCTACATCTATTTTGGGCCCTTATATCCCACAATCACCTCCTCCATCTCGTCCTATTCATCCTTTCATCCATCCATCACCTATCCATGTCACTCATCATAAACATCTCGCTCCCATATCCCATAATTAGGATCAACAAAAGCACATACCCCCACATCCTCCATCCACATATCATCCCCAAAATCCTACCCCCATCATCCCACTTATGCTTCCTCCACATCATCCATCTCCTCACACCTATTCTACTGCTATTAAAAGCACTTTGGATGCTAAAGTAAAAATGCATGAATCTAAACATCCACATGAATCTAAAGCTCCTCATGTCCCCTTGAAATGACATGTTGACAAAAAGAAAAATCAAATCCGAAATCCAAATCCAATCCAAAATTCAAATCAAATCCATAGGCCACAAAGGCCCATCAAAGCAAAGATCAAAATCATATGGAACCCAAAGGACAAAGATGTCATGCCTTCAAATGAAAAATCTGTAACAATATCTAAATTTTTTAATCCCAATGTTACACATTCTCATCCTCCATGTCCTAAATTTATTTTGGGTCCTTATGTCCCAAAATTCACTATCCTATCTCCTCCATTATCCCCACATCATCCATCCATTAATCCTCCTATAATTTGACATCCACCACCATATGTGCCAATGTTGATCCTGAAAACATCCCCCCATCACACACCTACCCCATCATTCCATCCATACACTTTCCAACATCCCATCTATTATCCCTCGTACTTCCCCATCAAATCCCTCTAATTCATCCTCTTGCATAATCCCTTTATCCTAATAAGGTTGCACCAACATCAAATAATTGCTTCACACATGGGATCTTAATACCTCGTATGGAACTTGATACTTGAGTCCTTCATCCATATCCTTATCACATATCTGCTTATCCACATCCCTCTATCCTTGTCTATTTCCATCCACCTATCCCAAAATCCAAAAAAGTCAAAATAGTCAAAACCATTCAAAACAATCAAAAAAAAAGAAGAAGAAGAAAAAGTAAAGAGAAATAATTTGTCCAATGGTGAAAAATTGGTAAACAAGCAGCTTGGATAAGTACCATGATGAAAACCTGGCAAATAGGCATCATGCGTAAATCCCCATCCATCCTTTTCCACACTTGGGGGCAGCTTCTTGATAGACATCCCCTTCATCCTTTCCTTCATCCTACCTATCTTTGACATCCTAACATCATATCCCATTTATCTCCAACCCCTCCATCCTCTGTGTGATCTTGATACAGATAGGGGCACCTATCTATGCATGCTTTGGATACCTCTTGGCATACATTCCCCTCATCCATGCCCTATTGTGTTCCTTATTCACATCCATATACTTTCTCCACCTGTCATGCTACCATTAATCTCCCTTCCTTATCCATGCATCCTATCCATGTCCATCTCATTCCCTTATTTTCCCATCCTTCTATCTTCCATCCTTCATGCCTCATCACACATGACATATCTAGATTGGGGGCTTATTCTTCCTTTGTGCAATAAGTCCTTGGAGACATCCTATCCATCATAAAAATCTCTTCCATCTACCCATCATTATCTTCCTGTCCATTCAAACAATCCCCTCCATCTCCCAATTGTTGTCTTCATATCCATCCAAACAATTCTTTCCATATCCTCATCCTTATCCCTCTATTCATCCATCATAGCATCTCTTCCATCTACCCATCATTATCTTCCTATCCATTCAAACAATCCCTCTATCTCCCAATCCTTATCTTCATATCCATACAAATAATTCTTTTCATCTCCTCATCCTTATCCCTCTATTCATCCATCATAGCATCTCTTTCATCTCCCCATCCTTATCTTCCTATCCATCATAACAATCCCCTCTATCTCCCAATCCTTATCTTCCTTTCCATCCAAATAATTATTTCCATCTCCTCATCCTTATCCCTCTATTCATCCATCGTAGCATCCCTGTCATCTCCCCATCCTTATCTTCCTATCCATCATAGCATCACTTTCATCTCCTCATTCTTATCATCCAAATGATACCTTTCATCTCCCCATCCTACTCTTCCTATCCACCCATCTTTCTCTTCTTATCCGTTCATCCCTACACTCATCTCATCTTGTAATCCCTTGTCATTGGTATCTAGCTATAGGCCACTCCTCATGCAATCCAATGTCATCTATCTCATCGTTGTCACTCTTACTTCCTTTGCGCATCTTTCCAATCTCCTATCGCTTCTCATCATTCATCTCTCCACCGTATCATTCTCCCTATTCATCTTTTGATGATTGTATAACTATCCCATCCCTAAGCTTTGTTTGATCACCATCATCCTATCCAATCGAACATGTCTATCCTAACTCATCATTTTGGTTCCATCATTTTATCCCCTTATCAAGGTTATTTCATCATCCCTTATCCATTGTTTGTCTTTGGTCTTCTAGTCGAACTACATTGCCCTTGCGCTTCCACGTAGGCAAGGTCGATCATTTGATCTGCCCTAGGGGCTTTTTTCCAACCTACCTTGGTCATCCATTGAGGTCTTCATTATCCTCTTTCTACCTTTACCCATGGTCAATCATCTATCTTTTATCAAATTACGAGGGCTCTGTGCTTTCACATAGGCAAGGCTAATCTCAGATTGGCCCCTGAGCTCCTAGGTCTTTAGGTTGTGTCAATCTCACGTCTTGTCTCTCTTGTGTTGTGTCATCAAGCTATTCCCTTATAGCTAGTTCTTAACAAACAAAATCCATTCGTATCATGAATTCCAATCAATTTCAAATATCTTGTGCCATATCGATCTTTTAGTTTAGTATCCATCATCAGTCTCAACAGGATGTATCCTTCCTAATAGACCTTATCAACCCCATCCATCCTTTTGATCCTATGGAAAAGGATGTTTGAACTTGATTGTGATCTTTCGATGCTTTTGGATTTATTTTATCATTTGAGCTTCCTATCATCTATCATCACTAGTCATGGTTGCCTTGATCCATCATATCATGGTGTGCTTTGACTGGTAAACATAGGGGCATATCTTGATCTTTTGGCTTTGTTGTTGTCTTCTGGGTTGTCCCACGTTGTACCCACCAAGACCCCTGAGGTATTGTGTTATGCTGAGGAAACCTTTTGTGCTTGTGGTTATCCCAATACCTGGCTCAACCAAGGTCTTCATGACTTTGGGGTATTGGGATAGCCTTTTTGTTTGTTGTGTTTGTCTTATGCATTAGACATGAATCAACCTTAGTTCTCCATACCTTGGTATCTTGTGTCTTATGCTAGAGCAAAAATCAGTGCTCTGAAAATGGAAAATTGCATTAAGATTGCATTTCATCTTCCCCACCCATCCATTCATCCTTCATCAATCTCCCTCCCCTATCCATCCAATCTCTTATAATCATTTCTTCAATATTTTTAGAATAATATAGATTGGTTATTCTAAGCATCTTGTCCCCCATCATTTTTATTCCTTTCATCTATCTCCCATCCCAATCCTATCCTCATCAACTCAATCTAGCACAAATCATCTAATCGCATCCTTGGTCTTGTCCCCATCCTCGTCATTGTCAGGATGTATCCTTCCCTATCCTCATGTTGTTTTGGGATGTATCCTTCCCTCATCAACAACACTTTCATCATCATCATCGAGATGTATCCTTCCCTATCCTTGTGTTGTTTCGAGACATATTGTTCCCTTATTGACAACACTTCATCCATCATCAACGCATTTTGGCTTGTAGCTTGAATGGGGCAACATCACCTTTATCCTTAAATCCTTTTGTGCTTCTCAATCTCCTCTCTCTTATCATCCTCTCTTATCCATCACTTTGCATCCTCTTCCTCATCTCCCCTTTCATCATCTCATCCATTTCGAGAGCACACCCGTGTTCTCTTCAACCTGCATGTCCTCTCGAGGGGGCATCCTCAATCCCTAATCTTCATAATTTTTTCCTTCCTAGTCACTCCTTTGAATGACTGGGGCATCTTTCCAATCTAACCATCTTCTTCTGGGTTCTATGTTTTAATATTTTTTGAAATGATGCTACTTCATAACACCATCTCAAAGAGGGGAAAAATGTAGAAACTTAAATTTGGACACTTACATTGGTCCAAATTTATCCCTTTTTGTTTAAGCATCCTCTTTATTGCGCTAATTAGGTAATATCACTATTATCTAATTAATACCATTAATTCTACCAAATCCCTAACGTATTTAGTTAATAATTAAATACTTTATCTCTTTAATCCTCCTTTCATCAAATGAATTAAATAATTCTTCACATGTCACATCCTTTTCTTAATCTTAATCAATCTCTTAATCTCATCATTAGAAATATGCACATGCCTAATCCTTGATTAAGATGTGTCATAGCCTCCAACTTTTGCAAGTTGGCTTCTAATCCTTATTAACCACTAATTATTTTCTAATCACTAATTAGCTAATCCAATCAGCATCTTGGTTAACTCTCCCTATCCCCCAAGGAACTTTTAATTCATTTTTATTCATCCAAGACTCCTCTCTTCTCCATGTGAATTTTTTAATTCACATTTATCTTTCTAAGGAATCTTCTCTTCTCCATGCAAGTTCTAGAACCTTTGACTTGTCACATCAGTCACATGTGGGTAAGTACTTACCTTGACCTTGTCTTATCCAAGGTACTTTTCACCTCTCTTTTTAAAAATATTGTCTTATCCATAAGATCTCCCAATCATTATGAATTTTAAATTCATTTTTACCTTTCCAAGATTCTCCTCCCCCACATGTGATCATTGAGAGGTCACATCATCCTTAGTCCAAGGTACTTACAAGTACCTTCCTATCACATGTCATTGTCTAGCTCATGTGTCCTTGTGACACATCATCCACCACATGGCAAGATGTGAGGGCTTCTGAGTCCTTAACTCACCTCATCCCTTCATCTTTGCCATATTGGCTCAATCTCAACCATTGAATTCTCTACACAATTCAACTTCTTCTATAAATACCCCCTCTTCTCATTCATTCTAGGACCTTATGCATTTGTAGCAAATTTATGATATTAAGCCTTTTGAACATTTTTATTCAGTTCATAGCATACCTAGCTCTCATCAATTTCTCTTGCATTCATCCCACATCTGCTATAATCATTCACATCCCCACTTGCATTTTTATCACTTTGCATCACTTTAGATCCAAGGAGCACACAAGTCAACAATATCAAGGGCCAACCAAGGAGTTGCACAAAAGGTATAATCATTGTTTTCCTTTATCATCTTTCTTTTGTGTTTTATTCCTTAGGCTAATCATTTGAAGTGATTCTTGTGTTTTCCTTTTTTGCATTTTAGTTATTTTGCATACTTAGGTTAGGGTAAAACACCAGGCTCACACCTATATAACCATATAATTTTTTAACATTTTGATTATGTTAAGGTTTTCATCTATAATTTCTCTTGTTATTGCCTCTATTTTTTGTCAAAAACTAACATGTCCTAGTTTTGGTATAGATTTTTACTCATTCATCGAATTTTGAAACAAATTACATCTTTATAAACTAGACTTCATTCTACACATAATGAAAAAAAAGATTTTTGATTAATTTTCAAAAAAATTAGGGGGGGCACGCTCAAATTTTAGCTTTTCAAGATGTGTCCATTTTGAAAATTCATAAAATAATATTTATTAATTAAAAAATTAGCAAAAAGAACCAATATAAACTAAATGGTGTTAGCTAATTTCTCACCATTCAATTTTTTGAAATTCTAAAAAAAAGTTAACTTTTAAGGGAGACCCCCACATATGCTATGTTGCTTTTTTTAATAAAAAACAGGACCACTTTCCCCGCCACCCCTCCTCCTCCCCCTCCCTTTTCAAACCCATAATATAAAAAAATAATATATTAGAAAGTAGATTTAGATCACTACAACTCTTATATTCTTGTTGCATCTTCAAATTTATAGTGTAACTATCTTCATTTTCTCATGAACATTAGACTTTGCTAATTTAAAAAAAAAGTGGCATGTTAAGATCCATTTTTGTGTCACAACTTGGTGCAATTACCCAGTTGCTCAATCAAGGTGTGTGGTGCATGAGTTGATGAGCTGGTAATCAAATTTTCATAAGGGCCATCTAAGAAGTAGGATATTTGAATTTTAAATTTGGTGGACTAAGTCATGATGCATGGTCTAGTCCATAGATAAGATTGCTCAATGTGGCATAGTCTACATTAGTAGAAGACCTATGGAAGTGGAATGGTCATATGGTGAAGGATAAATATGTTTAGTTGATGGTTTTAGGACTATGATAGGTTTGTACACCAAAAAAGTCAATTTGACAATAAATTTACAATAATGCCCAACAAAGTGGTATAAAAAAGAGGGTGTAAAAGTGTAAGGTATACATTTCATCCTTTATAGTGTACTCCCTCTTTGGTTTACATGTGAATCTACATGAACATCATAAATACTAAAGTAAAACGTACAATCAATGAAATAACAAGTAGACATAGGCTATATAATATTAGGCAATGCAATGATATCTTCATGTAGATGTAGCAATGACATCCTCCATGCCTACAAATAAAAGCTATTAGTTTTTGTTGCATCACATTGTTACAAAAAAAATTAAGTAATCATTAATATTGCATTTTTTAACATTAAGTGAAAAATTGTGTTACACAAAGTGATCTATTGTATATCATAGGGTATAAGGCATTGTGGAGTTTATGATAGAGTTGGCCCCACAAAGTTTACACATGGTGTGAGTTGTAAGAAAGGGCCATGATTCATGGTGGAAGTATAGAGTTGTGAAGTCAAGTAGCCCTCACAATGTACACAAGCATGATCCTCTTACAAAGAGAAGACTAGACAAAACCATGGATTTGTGATCAATATGCCCCCCATGAAACCATGTAAAAGATGAGACTAGAAGGAATCGAGTTGTGATCAAGTTGCCCCATATGAAGCTATCTAAAAGTTGATAATAAACCAAAATTCAATGGATTTTTATGATTGATTTAACTCCCATGAAATCATCTAAAAGATAATTCGAAAAGAAACTATGGATTTGTGACCAACTTAGTCTTCATAAAGCCATATAAAAATGAGATAAAGATTGCATCCCTCCTCTCAAATTAAGTACATAAATAAATGATTGACCAACCTCCTTCCAAAAACAACTTACAATATATACCAATAATCCATAATTAAATAATTAACCAACCAAAATAATCCACCTCTTCCTCCTAATTTAATTAAATGATTGACCAATTACTAACGTGTTCAGAGGGTTAAATCGCAAAACGTTAAATTTGACGATTACTTCTGTAATTTTTTAAATTTGAAGGTCTATATATTAAAATTCTTAACTAAATTGTCGCATATCTCATGGTCGGCACGAGAGAGGACTTTCTAAACAACGACCATTCAAAATACCGTGTATAAGAAGTTCCTCCCCACGAGGGAATAATTTAGACGAGATTTTTTATTTTTAATGAATTAGTATTTTATATCATTTTTTTTATCTTATATTTTAAGAAAATTGGATGGAATAAATTATAACCAAGTTGACATGAGGTCATATTTAAAATAATAGATTTAAAGAGGAATAAAATATGTGATAAGATTTGTCAAAATTAACATATTTATTTAAGACTTAATATGTATGAGTTAATAAAAAGTCTAGATGAATAAAACAAAAATATTTAATATTCAATATAATGGAATATTAATTACAAAGAGTAACATACAAATACATAGCTTTCTTGGATGTATGAATCAAGGAGATGATACCTTCAAGATGTATAAGTCTAGTTGAGATCTAGATGTGGCCTTGGCTAAATAGAGGTGGTAACTATTTATCACCAATCAAGGATTGATGAGGTAGTGATGGCATTTGTTTGTGTCAAGTCAAGATGTACACGCCATTATTAACTATGTTTAGATGAGGAAAATTGGTTATTCTCAATATCCTAAGTAAAGTTATTAAATGTGTGCAATATCACACTTAAGATAGAATAAATCTAAGGTGAAGAAAATATTACACCAACACTGAGCAACAAGAATTATGTATTTAGTAGGAAGAGGAGGATCATAGTCATTAGATTTTCTCCAACAATCAGGAAGGCCTTGGTTGTTTAGAGTTGGCTCCTAGCCAATATTATGACCTTCATTAGCCTTTTCAGTGTGAGGAGGTAAACTAGCTAGAGCAAGGTAAGGAAGTTTATCATTATCTAGCTAACTAGGAGTACACTTGTCATGGGCTTGAGAGGAAATTGAAGGTAGATTAGAATGTTGGGATCCACCACAATAATTATGGCCAAAATCTTTGCACTAAGGTGGTGGAGAAGAATTTGAATCATGCCCGTTCACATCCTTGAGGAGGAGATTGACTCTTGTTGGAAGGGCAAGTTGAAAATGCTCTAGTAACCATGTAAGGTGCATTATCCTAGAGGTTAAGAAGCACCTATAGGTGAACAAATTCATGTGAAAATTTATCAACTTGATCTTGTATGTGCATGAAAATATTGGAGCAAATCATGCATTCAATATACATAGAGAAATGAATATCAATACAAGATCCTAAAAAGATATAAGTTTCCATCTTTCTAAATGATGAACAATATTTCCACTCTATAAACATGTATATTTTGGTTAAAATTGTAGGAATTTAGGGCCAATCCCCTAAAAGAATCACATGTTAGAAAAATTCTTGAACAAGTCACATATATAGTTCCAAGAAGCTTGGGATTTGGTGTAAAACTAGAAAGATATAAGGTCCCCATGAAAAAGGATAATAGGCATTGAAAATTCCCATTGAGTGAATCAACCTAGAACTCAAAGTAAGACCTTGCTAGATAATACATAAAGAAAACTTAGAAGCAAGCTTGAGATCAAGAATGACCAACCAAATAGTATAGAATTGGTTCTACCACTTGATTTAATTGAAGACTATAATGCCCATTTATCATTAAGATTTTGTACCATATACAAATGAGGGAAAGCCAAATATATCCTTTGTAAGACCTTTGTAATTGTAAAATGGGGTATCAAGATACCATTTCCAATATTTCCATAGTCTAAAACTCCTTACCCCAACATTGCATAACATATATATTGGAATTTACCATTAAAAATAGTTTAAAAGGATTCAAAATACTAGTTAACAAGTCTATGCTTCAAATTGGCCTTAGTCTAAGATAATATATTTATGGTGATCCTTGAAAAAATATCTTAAAGAGTTCTATTCCCTCTAATGTAAAACTTCAAATAAAAACCCAAGGAACCTTAGCAAGAGCTCTATCCTTGCAAGTGATTAAAGGAGACCACCAAATAGAATATTGATTGATAGTTAAACCATTATGGAAATAATTTCCATTTCATAGGAGCCATAACTGAATAACTTCATATAGCTTTTTATATTATTTTGTCACAAACATACCTTGGATTTGAACAAGTTCCTTCATGATGAGGATAAAATGAAAACATAGCCTTACCAACATTTATAATTATTAAAAACACTAGAAGACATACAATGTTCAAGAAATATTTCCTAGGCTTCATTCATCTCAAGGATTCTAATAATTCATTTAGCACATATAAATTTACCTTGGTATTGAATCTCTATAAGGCCAAGACCATTAGATCCATGAGGGAGACAACTTAAATCCCAAGAAAATTTGTGAAAACCTTTATCTTACTCAAAAAAATCCCATAAGGAATATCTTCCATTTTTTTCAAGAATTTGATGAAAGGATTTAGAAGGCATCCAATAAGATGAATAATAGACATGGGCATTTGTAAGTGCCTAAAACTGGATAGGCACACATGGGGGTGAAATTTCAAAGTTGTGTCCCACTTTTATAAAGGAAATGACCAACATTGATAAAATATGTACCACAAAGGGGAGAATGTGAGAACAAGGGTCACTAAAGATGATTTGTCCAAAGAATTGAATAGATGAATGAAAGGATGATGAGATATAATAAGATATATGTGACAATGGAAAAGATAATAAAGGGTGTGTGATCATCATTTGTTAACTGGCCCCTTGGTTCTAATTCACTACCTAAGCCCCTAAGCTAAATCAATCCTTATTTGCCTAAGTATTTGCTCGAGCCTTTATTAAAATTTTGCCCCCCTTTTCCTAGTAACATAAAGTTGTTTTGAAACCATGTTCTTGTGTATAGCACTTAAATTATCCATAGGATAAATCTCAAGGTGACAAGTGACTTCATTCTGATTGGTTTTTGTCATTCCACATATAATATTTTATTAAGGCTTTATCTATCTATGGAACCACAAAAAGGTGACATGTGGTGATCCCCTTGTGTCACATCCAACATGATCCAAAGGGTTTCCCCCATTCCATAGGCCTTCATCTACAACTTGATCTTATGACCGTGAAAGCACAGGAGGACACCATGTGGATGATGTTGAATCATTCTTTTAATGGCCTATGCCTTTGAGCTAAGCTGTAAAAGTGACTCTAAGTGGAATGTTCCTATTGGCCCAAAATATTTTCAAGGCAAGTCAAATATTTTTAAATTTGGCTAACCAATCAATGTTGTTGGATCAATTATTTTCCTATAGATCAATAGCCCACATTCAAACTCACAAAACAGGTAGTTACATGCTTTGGCTTGTGCAGTTTGAGAGTAATCATGGACAAGATAACTTTTAGCCTTGAAAATTAATGATTTTTTTCATAAAATCCTCATTATGAGCACTTGAACACTTTACCTGATCATTCAAAGTGTCAAGAAAGGAGAATTTGAAGCAATCAAAATCTTTTCTATGTCAAATTACAGTTTTCATGGAAAAAATAGAAAGTTCATTTGCTATCTTGAATTCTACTTAATTGTTTGTCAAATTGCTTGTTGAATTTGTGCAATTACATTATAGAGTTTTATTTTGAGTTAGGGTGTCCTTGTCTACTTTCAATTATCTAGAAATCACCATAGCCATCATTTGAATTTGCAAAAAATACCCTAGTACCTATCATAAAACCCTAATTTCCCTAATTTACATTGCAAAATGACTCCTTCACAAGCCCAAGATACTTCCTCCTCCCAAAATTGAGCTATGCATGATGACCTACTAGCCCAATTTCTTGGTTGTTCAACTCAAAAAATTAAAGTTCAAGGCCATGGGTTTGTCGAGGGTTTGGTGGATGAATTCCACAAATACAAATTTTTTGAAATCACTGTTTCAAGTTGGTCACTATTTTTCCATTAGTACGAAAAAAAGTGCATTTGCTCCCATGTCAAACATTTGGAGGTATGACTTGGGGAAATTGGTGGTCCCAAACATTTTCATGGATGTTGATTTTTTGAAAGCCATTGTTGCCAATTATGATGAGGCAATCAGGGTAGTGAGGATTGCAGGTGGCAATGACATGGTTATGATTGATAAGCAATCAATATCATATATTTTTAAGCTCAATTTGACTGCTACCAAGCCCATTTATTTTGAAGATTTCAAACACAAGTATCAACAAAATAAGAGTACTTATAGGGAACCTTGCTACCAGGGTATAGGGTGAATGGCCATAATAGAAAATGTGGCAAAATTTCACTAAATGAATTAGAGCCCTTCAAGTTGGATAGTTTTGAAAAATACTTTTCTAACTTATTTTGCATTCTACCAAGTCCTTTTGGTAGACAAGATAGAAATAATCCCCATATCTCTCATGTACATGGCTATTGATATTTAGAATGTGATGGTAAATGAGGAGTTTCACTATGCAACTTAAATCTCCAATTCCATACAGAAACGACTAATGGAAATCAAGAAGGGTAAATAGATGATCATATTTTGGTGGTACCCTCTTTTATGCCACATGTTTCTCTATAGAGGAAAAATGAAGATGATTCCATCACTCAAGATTTGTGATAAGGATAAAGAAGGGTATGGACTTCTTGCCCAATGTTGGACATGTTTTTGGGAAATGAACTGCAATCAAGCCAACTATATCACATTCAAAAACCACTTTGTTGCTAGGGTCTTGTCATTATTCCAAGGTCTAGTGCCTAGAGTGCCTACATAAATATTAGAATTTTTGAGGCCTATGAAAAGAAGGCTTGACTTAGGCATCCAACATAATTGGGGAGATTTCATTCTCTGCTCTGACTATAATATCTTAAGAATATAAGGAAGCTTGATAGGACCTCATGTCCTACCCAAATTTTTGCCATTGAGAATTGGTTTCTTGGAAGTCATTTGGTAGTTAGTTGAGTCAAAGGAGTCAAATTTGGAAAATTAGAAGAAAAGCTCTTTCTTCCCTTTCCTGACAGTGTTCAAATTTTAGGATGAATAGGGAGGGTATGAAGAAGATATATGATAAGTTTAAAACATTCAAAATGGCTCAAGGATTAGTAAGGAACTTTGGCCTAGAGGGTTTCATTAATACCCTTAAGAAAAATATCAAGAGATCCAAGTTCTACCACTAGAATAATTTTAGAGAAGATGTAATAAGAAATTACTTGGATGCTAATGAAGTTAATGAGAGGAAGGTAAAGTGGAAAACCTTCCAAAGGATTGAGGAAGTTAAGAAGAGAAAGGATGCCTCCTATAAAGGATCATATATAGAGATTTGTGATCCTATTCTGAGGATTTAAGTAGTATGGGAGGATATTGATAGGTTAAATGGGGAAGCTCCTTCAATTGAGGAGATAGAAAAAGGTAAGGCTTCAATCTTAGAGGAGAAGTCATCCTATCAGCCACAAAATGTCAAGCCCTATGTTTATGCTTTTAGGAGAAATACTAAAGGTGTTGTGATCAAGTAACAAGCACAACAATCCCCACCTCATGCACAAATAACTCCATCTCCTCCACTAATGTAGCACACACACTCTCCTCCACTAACTAATAGTATTGATCTTGACTCTCCTCCAAGAGAGCCATCCCCAAAGAGAAGAAGAGGAGAGAATTCCCCATTAGTTGACTACCCAATTCACCCTAATGAGGAAGATGATTATGAGATCACAAAGGATGATGTACTTAGAATAATGTCTTCCCCTTGAAAATGTATGAGAATGTGCAACCACCGATGAATATAATAACTAAAAAAATTCTTGAAGGGAGAGACAATATGGAGGACATAAGGGATTTTTCTTGCAACACCTTCATGAATGATGATGCATTTGTGAAATCCAAATAGTTTACTGATTTCATATGGAGGTACAAAAGAGAGGACTATGTCAAGAGATTGGAGGAGGAAATGGCCAAATCTCCACAAGAAACAAGAGAACAAGTCTCTAAAAGAGTAATGACACAAATGAGATCAGAAGCCAAAGATATAACTCTTAAGGATGGTAGGTGTTTGGTGAGAGAAAGTGGCATTCTATTGCTCCCTGAGTGGGATATTGCATAAGCCATTGTCTTGGACACAATAAAGGGACAAGATCAGGAGATATTTTCTTAAGAAGATAATGTTGCAACAACACTTTATGGATCTGAATTCAATCCAAGGTGGGAGACCTTGGCTATTTTGGCTCTGGTCCCAAATACTGACCAACCATTAGATGCTAATATAATAGGAGATTTAATGGGAGGATTGATTATCAAGAGAGTATGTGATACTCTGATAGTTGAAGTATCAACTCTAGCAATGAATGTTGCACAATTCAATAAAGCCACCACAAAAGCACTACAGGAAAAGTATGATAAATTGCTATAAGATTACATTAATTATTAAATAAATACAACAAGTTGAGGGAAATGGAAGCTCAATGAAAGCTATAGACACTAAAAAATGTCCTGGATGATATCATGCACTCGAATAAGGATACTAACATCATTTCCTCCTAAAAACCATCCTCTTTTTGGTTAATTAATTAAATTATCCTAGCTATCTTAATTAATTATGTCATTTGCATCTATTAACCTAATTAATTTAATAGGGTTGATTCACCTCCTTTCATGCAAACATTTCATCTTATTAAATTAAATACATCAAGTTATTTAATTTAAATCCCTATATTTCCTTATTTAATTAAATAACCCTAAGTTATTTAATTAAATATCATTCCACCTTTCCTCCTTTTCATTAAATCTCTTTATTTAATGAAAATCATTTAATTCCCCTAATTGCATAATTAATATTGTTTTAATTATCAGTTACTAATAAATCTAATTCCCCCCACTTGCAAGGGAATATTCCAAGGGAATATTCCTCTTTTGCACATCCCTCCAAAAAGGAATATTCCTATGGAATATTCCTTCTCCTTTTGCACAATTAAACTTTGTTTTAATTTGGTAATTATCTAATTTTCCCTCATCCATAAGAATATTCCAAAAAACATTCTCTCTCCTCACTCATTTGAAAAAGGGGAATATTCCTTTTTTGTAAGAAACTTACAAGACTTCATGTGCAAGTTAACTTATTTGACTTCTTGTGGCACAAGTTAAAAGTGTGTTTGTTTGGATAAAGGTGAACTCTTGATTAAATCTCATCATTGATTCTCATCTGTTGATGAGAATCCATGATCCATGCCTCCAACTTCTTCCATCCTTGACCATTGATTAAACTTTTTAATCTTGAACCTTCATTTCTCATATTCTTTCCTAAAAATAGATCACTATTTGTAGACAAAGGGATCCATCTTTTTTAGAGAAAACTCATTCTGTTGAAATCACTCACACTCACACTCATATTTAGCATATTTAGCATCTTTATAGCTTAATTCACTTGCATATTATCTTAGCTTCCATTAATGGCTTCCATGGTAACATAGATGAATTCATTTAGCTTATTTGTTAATTAGGGCTTAAATCTTATAGTTTAAAATCCATTTAAAGATTATCTTTGCATTCAAACATATTAATCATCTTAGCATAAATCATGTTAAAATAGCTTGCATCAAGTTAGTTTAGCATTTAAATCATGTTTCATCACACATCTCACAATAGTTTCATTAGTTTTCTTCAATAAAACTTATTGAAACAAGCTCATTATCCATAGGATTGGGAAAGGGTTGTTGTTCCACATCAACACGACACTACTCTCCCAATAGGATAAGTTTCAATGGATTAGAGTGGGCATTTAAAAGCTTTCATAGGTTAACTTTAGTGTTTATTTGAATGATCTCAATTGGATTGATGTTTAGTGGCACGATTATGCTTCGTATCCTCATGGATCAAGTGTAGCCAGCCCATACTAATCTATTAGTCACATTTTGGTGCTAGGAGGGCATAACTGATCACATTTAACAATTTTTTCTCTTGAAGTCTATTTTTTGGTTTTTGTAGATACAACAATGCTCCAGGAGATTTCAATGACACTTTTGTAATGCATCACCATATAGCGATGCTATTTCCATTTGATACAGTGATGCCTAATTAATATATTGGTTTTGATTAAAATAAATGATGATGCTAATGCTTTTTAGAGGTATCAAGAATTTGAAAATGGCGACACCACCCAAATAGCAACACTATCGTCATCACTACCTTTTTGTAGAGCGACACTATTTTTCACTAGAGAAACACTCATTTGATTTATGGAAAAACTATTGTAAATAGCAACACTTTTAGTCTAGTAAGCAAAAATAGTATGATTTTTATTGTGTTCTTTAATTTTTTTACTTCATCTGATCACTAACATGTCTTTGACTTTTTGTTTTGGTTTTTAGGCTAACTAGGTTTTGGAGGTTGGATGATAAAAGTTGAAGTGAAGAAGCATTCTTATCTCTAAATATTATAATTGTAACAAGTGTTTGGACACTTTTGGGGCAATTATAACCCATTTATCATGCTTTTCACTTTATGCTTCAGGATCACACTATCTTTCAATTGGTTTTTAAAATGAACACTCAAACGGGATTAAAATGAACCCTCACTCCATTATGATACTTTGGGTTGAAAATTGAACAATACAACTTAACACTTCATTTGGTTCTTAAAATAAACTTACCTTTTCTTTAAGGGTTAACATTAAACAAGTGTTTGCTATGTCTTGTGATTTACATTTTCGTCATTGAATCTATATGCTCTTCTCACGCACCACTCAATGATCTTGGGAATAAAAATAATTCCTTTGAAATTTTGTATAATCACCCCCATATTTCAATTTGGATTAAAATGAGCCCCATGATAGTGTGAGGAAAAGGAATTTTGAATTCTCTCTCCTTGCATCATGCGACCAAGGAGATCAAACAATAAATGTACTTCCTTGCTTTTGTAAACCTTTAGAGGGCCTGCCACCTTGCTTTGAAAGGTGAAAACGACCCAAGCTATAATGAGGTAAAGCAAAGATCTTTCAAACCGCTATATAAAAAATGTGTTTGTGACGAAAGTCATAAGCAACATGTGCAGATGTGTCATATCGACAAGTGCCACCCTTAGTGTCTATGTGACACGTCAAAATCCTTTCTTACGAAGGGACTGAGAGGCCTCTTGATTGAAATAACCTTGAGCTAATCTTGTTGCACGAATGGCCACTTTGAACGCAAGTCTTTACTAAGAACCAATTGTTTAGAAGCCAAGAAATTTTATGCTTGCTAGTGCAGGAAAGGTCATTCTGAAGCCGCCCCACATTTTACTATTCATTCTCAAAATAGAAAAATCCTTAGGATCTTTGAATCTTTAGGATTTGATATTTGGTGGTCCTGAGAAGTGTGTGCCATGTAAGGGGGAGCCAGTGTCACCAAATCTCTAGTTGTTCGCATTGTCTTAGTGTTTGGAGAAATCCAAGTGGGGATTCAAAAAGTAGTATCTTCTAAACCTAAGGTGGTAAATGCTTGTCAATCAGTTTAATAATTTGCTTGGTTCCAAAACATTACAAACATTCACAATCTTCCTCAAAATTTCAAACCCTTTGGTCTAACTATGGATACCCTTTGAAATAACCTTGATATTAATGCTTGTCCTAAGGATTTCTAAATATCTTGGCTTATATCTCAATCCATATTTCCCAAAGTTAACATAAGAAACTATGGCTTCAAACCTCATGATTTTCACAGAATGGACCTTGTGAAATTTATGATGTTTTTGACATAGACATTTAGCTTGAACTTAATCAAGACATGTGTTTGTAAAATAAACTCATTTAAGCAAGATAACTTGACAAATTGAACCCCACATGACCATTTTGCGTCCAATCACTCCAGTTGAACAACCCAATCTTACACCGCTATCATTCAACTAAACATTGAACTCATTGAGGGAGAACAAACTGATATAATTAGTAGTTTGAGAAGCTTCACTTTTGAAACAAAGGAAACACAAAACCAATGGAGAAACACAACATACATCATAGATGAAGAAGAGGAACAAGCTGATATTATGGCTAGAAGGCCCATATTACCACCACCTGCATGACAATAAATATACTTTTCTTTTCCATAAACTTGAACTTTTCTAAATGATCTCATGCAAAATCAAAATCCCCAAGAAAAGTTCTACATTTTGTCACTTCAAAATTAGGTTCCATAGACAAAAATATATCAAACAACACCTTTTAGCACTTTACCAAAATAGAAATAGGTTGGTATACAACTTCTATAAACATGCTTCAAGGAACAATCCAAATTTGTATGCATTCTTTTGGAGTCAAAATCTTATTCTTTTTCATGATCTTAAACTTCTCTAAATCACTGGGTCTTTAGGATTTGAAAACTTTAGAGGTCTACCATGTGTCTCACCACTGTGGTCTTTGCAAAAAAGGTTCACTCTAGGTCAATATTGGGTCAAACATTTCATCCATCCCTTTCATCAAAATCCAAATTTCACTTCACTAAACTTTGCAAATTTTTTGAATATACCAACACTTGGCTTAAACATCTATCAACCAATCCCTAACTTAGCTACTTTGTATGTGAAATGAATCCTTTTCCATGCATTTGGCTAAGTTATTTATCATCTTTGAACAAGTTTATCTTGAAGGTCACAAGTCTACCCTAAAGGTTCACAAGTTCATAAACATCCTTTATCCAAACATCCAAACATCAAACTCAAGTCAAAACTATTGACCAAAAATGTTTGCAAAAATCACTTCCCATATCATTCATCTTTTTATCTCCCACTAACATCATTGCTCCAAAAATACTTAGAGTATTCCTTTTACCTTTATTTGAGTCAACTAGAGAGTTTAAACATTACAAATATCAACAAAACTCTCCAAAAGGTGACCCAAAATTTATGATAAAAACAAGATCACAACACAAGAGAATCATGGAGAAAACCAAAGTCACATTTACCTCAAGTGATCCAAATCCTCTGGAATTTGATCTAAGAAGTCATGTTACCCCATCAAAGTAACCTTCATCACCATCAAGGCCATATGTGATAGAAGACATCATGAACAATCCATTTGAACTTACTAGGGAAGAAATCATGGAGCATCAAGCCTTAAAAAATATAGTTCCTAATTCCCCATCTTTTGTTGCACAATCATTAACACAAAGCTTGACTTCATCCACTATTCAAACAAATCCATCACTAGAGCTTAATCAAACATCAACACCTAGTATTGCAGCTAGTCTTGCTAAGGACTTTGACCATACTCTTCCATTTGAAAGTAGTAAACTTATGGGTACCCTTGATGCCAATCCTCCATCCCAGACAACCACTTGGACACCAACATTTGGCACTCCTCCCATTCCCAAGGATCCCCAACATCCATATTAATCACTTACACTTCATTACTCCACAACAAACCCAACATATCGAAGAAACCCCCCTTCATCCATACCCATGAGTGCCACAAGTGTGCTCAACATAATGCAAAGTAGTGTGGACCAAATATCACAAGTGGAACCAAAAGGGAAAGGGAATACCCTCATGCAAAATCATCCTTTAATGCAACATGTAACATCTTCATCCAATCCTATTGTTGATACATCAAACCTAGCAGTTGCCCAAAACATATCTATTCCATCCATCATCAACCCACATCAAAACAATCCCTTGATCACAAACCAAATCAACCATGGAAATACCTTGACCACATCCCAAACACAAGGGAATCTCCAAAACATCAGTCAAGGGAATCCTTTCAATCAATGGACCCAAGGTCTTAATATGCCCTTAAAATTGCAATATTTAATGATGCCATCCTCATCTTTACCATTTGTCCCCCAAGTCATGCAAAATCAAATGGGACCTCAAACTTATATTCCTCCACCCCATTCCACTATCTTACAAGGAATATTAAACCAAGGGAATCCACAACCTCTCATCAACAATGTGAAATCCACACAAAACATCAATGCCCAAAACCCATCACAAATGTCCCAACCACTGATTGATCCTACATTGCAAGTACATACCCTAGCTTTATAGAAAGAACAACAAGCATATCAACTAGATATCCAACAAAAACAAGCATAACAAGCAGCCGTAGTAGCACTACAGCAACATCAAGCACAACAAGCAGCCTTAGTCGCACAACAACAACAACAACAACAAATAGCCCTAGCAGCACAACAACAAGAACAAGAACAAGTAACCTTAGTATCCCAACAACAATAACAACAACATCAAGCAACCTTAGTAGCACAACAAACAGCCTTAGTTTCCCAACAAAAACAACAACAAGAAGCAACCTTAGCAGCACAACAAGTAGCCCCAATAGCTCAACAACAAGAACAAGCTCAATAGTATTCCCAACAACAAAAATTGCTCACACAACAATAGAAACAACAAGGTTTATACTATAACCCTCAACAAAACATCAACTCGAACACGTTAGGAACATATACACCTACACCATCATCACCTTATCCTACACCACCATACACCCATACAACACATCATCATATTAGAATCCTATGTACACTTCATCCACCATCCCATAATATGCAACATATGTTCCTCCATCTAGTCCACCAGATGATATGGCGTCACAACTCAAGGCATTAACACAAGAAATGTAGGATATCTGGATGGGAAAAATGAAGAAACCCCATACATGGAACCTATTCCATATCCATTTGATCAAAACATCACAATGGTGCCATTCCCTCTCAATTTTGAAATCCCAAAATTTGACAAATACAAAGGGATAGGAAGTCCTGTGGACCATATCAAAGAGTTTAACATCATGTGTATGGAGGTCGCCTAAAATGAGTCCTATTTGATATGCATCTTTCCACAAATTTTAACAGGTCCTGCCATGGACTAGTTTTCTCAATTTCCTCCAAGCATCAAAACTTTCTGAGAAATCATTGATAAATTCATAGATAACTTATCCTTTCAACTTTATATGGACTTAAGCTTAGAAGAGTTATATACTCTTAGAAAAAACAAGGGAGAATATTTCACCAATTTCTTGAAAAGATGGAGAGAAAGAGCAAGTAAAAGCAAATGGCCAATCCTTGATGAACAAGAAGTGGGCATCATCATAGAAAATCTCAATTCAAATCTATCCTTTCACTTAAATATGTAGTGTATCACATCTTACTATGAGCTTGTCCCTAGAGCCATTAACATCGAGAGAGCTCTAAACTCATAGGGAAATAATCAAGGTTACAAAGACAACTGACCATCAACCAATTCAAACAAAAATTCTTGTGTCTGGGCTAAACCATAGATTTTTTGCACCACAAGACTCTAACTCTTCTAGGGTTTTGCACCTAAAAGGAGAGAGGTAGGCCAAAAATGCTAGCTAGGCTCACTCAAATTATGCAATGTCTAATGTTGTTTAGACTAAATGGAAAGAAATAGGTGTAATTAGATGATCTATATGACTGATTATGTGTGCAAGAGCTAAGATTTATATAATGTTGGAAAACACAATGATGTTTGCAAACAATGAACTATGAATGAATAAGTGCAAAATAAAATAGAAAGAGACTGAATCAGAGTGCACCTGGGAAGAAATTGGAGAAATTGGAATCTTCTAACTACTATCTAGAATCACAAAAATACCAGTGGGACTCATTTGCCACTGATGGTGAATTAGTCTCACTTCTAATGAAAATTGTCAAGAACGGGTTTCTAAGTGTCGGGATCCAAAATTTGAGAAAGCTTAGATTTCCAGCCTTAAGGTGGGACTCATTCGCCACTGATAGCGAATCAATCCTCTTCCAAAATTCTAAGAAATCAGGGGACAATTATGTAGCACCAGATCTGAGGTTGTCTACTTGTCATGTTAACAAAGTCAAATTTGCAGAAAATGGACATAATGTCTTCTCCAAGCTTGAAATAAGATGCTAACTTGAAACAATTTGTTGACTTTTTGTCCACTTTTCAACACCTAAATGCTTGTCAAATCTGCATATAAAATTTTGCAAACACATATGCAAGAGGGGGAAAATGGTGCAAGGGTTAGGTTATGAGTTTTCCTTGAGTGGAATCCCACTTGCATTGTCGAGCCTGTGAAGCCATTAGAAATGAAAGAATGATAAAAAATACTTATCTGAAATGCTATAAACTTTGACACTTGTTAGAAATATGAAGGTCATCATGTTGATTATGTAGATAGTTGATTCATGGGTATAGGATGCAAGATGCTAAAAATGGATTGAATGCTTGAATAGGTTAGAAAGATTGAGTAAATGAGAAGAAAAACTTTATTTATACCACACTTAATGCTGTGACTCATTAGTATAATCCTGGCTAAACATGGTAATTTGAATAAAAATTATGAAGGAAATTTACGAAATATTTTGAATTTGGGTAGAGAGGAACAATTCACCACTTATGAAGGTAGATTTGCAAGGCACTGAAGTAGGTGGGAATTCAGTCTGTTTATTAGTATTATTTGTCAGGTTTACATCCAAAAATACACTTAATTAAGCCTTATAAGGGCATAAAGGGGTCAAATAAAGCATAAGAAAGGTGTAAATAGTGAAATTATGCCTAGAAAAGTGTGAAATCTTGTTACAAGACTTTACAGAACTTTGAAATAGGACTTGATAATGAATAAAAAGGTGATTACTAGGTGAATTGTAATGAGTAGAGTCTAGAAAAGTGTAGAAATTTTTTACAACACTTCACAACACCTTCACAAGATGCCATTATTTGAATTTTAAGAAATTAAATGTGCATATTCAAGTCACATTACATCAATAAATTGAGGAAAAATGGACCAAGCATCATGAAACAAGGCCTAAAAGACAATGAAAATGACAAGGGGCCATTTTTCTATGACACATTTAGCCCCCACTTTAGTGAGAGGATAAACTTGCTTCAAACTCACACTAAAGTAGCCATGCATATTGAGATAGAGGTCCTAGTGCACTTATGTTAGCAACATAGAATAACAACAATCAAGAGGGATGATCAAGCTCCTAGGATGAAGATACCATGACAAACTAAACATAAGAACAAAGGAACACAAATGTTGAAAGGGAAATTGAAATGAGCTTCGATCATCTATCCAACTAGTTGTGGATTAGATCTAGGATGATTGTTTGAAAAAGAGAACGAATACTCACTTTGGGGTGATAAAACTCATGGTGGTCCACGGAGTGAGAAGACCCAAAAATTGAAGTACATACGCTAGTTGGTATGTGTAACTAAGAGAAATTTTCCTAGGGTTAATAGATTAAAGCATTAACAGAAAAACCCAAAGCAATAATGAAGTGGAAAGGAAAAACATGAAAACAAATGAAACAATCTCACCAAAATGTCTTCATTCTCTATGGTTGACCTCCATTATAACTTCTCAAATTGCTGCAAATATGATGTTTCCCTTAGATTTGTGAAGAGAAATCAAATGACAATGACAAGCCCTAAGCAAATGTTGAAGGATTTGAGATGACAATATGCAATACTAAGCTACAATGCAACTAGTAAGCATCTAAACTATGTCTAAATTATGCCAAATGAGATGTAAGTATGCCTATGAAAAAATGAAAAGAGTGCATGAGGTTGCAAGATGACATGAGATGAAAAAACAAGATTGCATGAGATCTAGATAGCATGAGGTGACAAAATGAGACCAAAATTGCCATTTTATAGAAAATACAATTTTGAGTGAATGGCCAAGATTGAAGATTGACAAGTGTCATAGAATCAATGGAAAAGATTCAATTTGACAACCCAAAATTAGGGTTAGGGAAACATTAGGTCAAATTCAAAAATGAATGGACATGATTTATTTTTAGAAAATCAAATCAAGGGTTGACAATGCATGTGACAAGAGATAAGACTGGCACAAAAAAAGAGGTGGCTAGAAAATCAAATAATAAATGGAAATTCTTTAATTTATGAGGAAAAAGACTATTTTGAATTAAAAATTATTTTAATTCAAAAGGTGGGACCACATGATAGTAAATAATTATTTCAAATTATTTACTAAAAGAGTGAAATGTCAAATTAAATAGTTAAAGATAATTATTTAATTAGAGAAGGTGACCAATAATTAGATAAATTAAATAATTTATTTAATTATAAGAAGACCTAAGAATTAGTGACATATTAAATAAATAAACTTTATTTATTTATTTAATAATTAGGAAGACATAAAGAATAAATATATTTATATAAATTAATAAATTTATTTAATTATGGGAAGACTTTAGACAATTAGTGACGTATTAAATAAATAAATAAAATTCATTTATTTAATAATCATGAAGAATAAAAAGACATGAATTAATTAAATAATTATAAATTATTTAATTAATAGATGAAGGTGGACCAATGCCATAATTAAAATGTCTTAATTATGCTAGGAAGAAGAAGGAGAAAAATAGAGTTTGCAGGCCTAGGTCATTTTTAAGTGTACATTTTTCCCCTATTTGTCATAATGCAGCCTGTCGTATTGTGGCAAAGAAAATAAGTCAAATTCATGCCTCAGCGAAGGTATGGAGTATGTATGCCCCCTCAGATTTTTTTTGAAATTTTGGCCTGGCGACAGAAAAATTTGGAAAGTGTCTTGATAAGTTCATTTGGTGACCAGAAAGACAATGGCACAGTCGATCTAGGATTTCAAGGAGTTTAAAGTAGCCAAAAAGGGCGATCAATGTTGGTCAAAAGACCCTCTAGTAATACAAGGTTTAACAAATGCCATTTTGACCCTATAAATAGGTTGACAATGGGGTAACAGTCAATTCATTTTCTCTTTTCACCTTAGTAAATTTGAGAGCTCAGAGCAAGGAGGACTTTGGCGAAGATGGTGATTCCAGTGATTGAGCATCGTGGGGAGATCGTGCAGACCTACAAGCAACCAGAGGGCTCAGAGCCAGTGGTACATACCCCTAACTTACTTTGTCATTTTATCATTTAAAGTGCCAGCTTTAGGGTTTTA